>OX578150.1:97311416-97658916 GCA_951213105.1 Amaurobius ferox | reverse complement strand
TGACAGTTGTCATTTCAAGATCTTTATCTCTTTTTAAATTAAGGCCAACCTCTACTTTCCATACTTAGAATGCACATTGTAAATCCTCTGATAGACACACACACACACATATCCTAACATATACACATGTTTAGATGCATTTTATAGTGCATTTCATAAGACAACCTTATAATTTCTGATGCTTTATCAAAAAGTTAGCTTTCCTCTGTTCATTGTTCAAGTACCTCTGTTTATTTTATTTATTTGCTTAACTTTAAATATTTAGATTTCTTTTGTTCAATTAAATATATGTTTCTATTAGGAATGGCCAAGAGGATCCCAGTCCCTTTGATGATGATCAGGAAGACTGGGAGGACGGTTCACATGAAGCCTTGGTTGATAATGGAGAACCTGGAGTTCCCGTCAAAGCATTGTATGACTATGATGGTGCTGAAGCAGATGAATTGTCTTTTAAGACAGGTAACATTTTTGCTTCATAAATGCAAATTTTTCATATACATTTTTTATAAATGCAAACCTTGAATTTGTGGTTGACATCATAGAAGCACAAATTGAACTGGATAGTAAGCTTAGCATTGGGAACAAAAGAAATGTCAAAATTGCAACTCCTTTACGATATGATTTCATTATGATCCTCGATTCTGACACAATGCATTCTATGATTTGGCTATAGCCTTCATTTTCAACATAAAATATCATAATATTTTAAATTTAGAAGAAAAACTTCCAACTAGAAAACTAAAACGCTGTATAGAAATCCTCAACAGTTGACAGCTTTGCATGGTTAGAGATTATGAGCAGAGAATATTTTCAAAAGATTATTGTTCGAGAATGAGAATATGCTCCAAACATTGAAATTTGGAGAACGTATGAGAATTTTCTATATAAAACCTTATCATTCAGTAATTTTTTTTTAATATATATATGTATATATATATATGTGTGTGTGTGTAGAACTGTATAATTATTTTTTATTGAAAATCATGTGTGATTTTTCTATTTTTATCATCATAGAAAACAATCTTTTGATATCATACTTGACAATGTACCTCTCGAGAGAGGGTAACTTGCCTGAAGAGGGCTAATGACTTCACAATAAGAAAAATTGTATTGCAGCTATTTTTCACAACGATTGAAATTGTTAAATCTCATGATCATTGAGCCATAACCCTTTCGGGACGGCGGCATTCCGGAGCTGTCGCGGCCCAAAGGACGACGCGCTTCGCTTCCGAACTGGTCGAAAAGGACGGCGCATTTTTTGCGCTAAGCCTAACTCTCGAAAAAAATTCACTAAAAATCACCTATTCAACACAGAAATCTACTTTTTACAGGAATAAAAGAAATATTTATGTTCTATTTGATGTATAATTTTCATACAAATCTGAATACAAAATACTCGTTAGTTGCTCCCATTCTTTTATCCGAAATAAACGAATAATTTCACTGCCTCTAAAACCCAAATAAAAAAAAATACTATCTTATATTCCTATGATTCACCAACGAAATCATAACGCTGAAATAAAAATAAAAACCGAAACTCAATTATAAAATTGTTGATGCTACAAGAATTGCTCTGTTTGTTTATGTTACAAAATGATTTTCACTGCTCCAAATGGAGAAATAATTCATTCGATCCTCTTCTGCCAAGGTCATGCCTCTGCAAAATGCATTGAAGTTAGTTCCATGGACAAGTAACGCCATCTAGATCACAAATTAAAACATTCTGCGTAGTGGCACTTATACGTGCCACTACCCGCTTGCGGTAAAATTTCCTCTGGCCCGAATGAGTACCGTTCGTCCTTGAATGCATGTTCACATCTGGCACCTGGGCGTGCCATTCGTCGCGAAAGGGATAAATAAACCCTTTTATGCATGATTATGTCAAGTTTTGTCCTGTGCTGCTACGTACAAAAAAAAGTATAAAATTTTGAATACATTTCAAAGTTTTTGCTCGAATTAAAAAAATTCTATTTAGTTTTGGATTTTTTGGCACTAAAGCTGGATATAAAGTTTTATGAAAATCCATTAATATTTATGGATGCTATCGGGCACACAAGAAATCAACCACAGACAGACATATATTGGCATCAAAATTCTGAATTCGAAAATTTTCGTGAAAACAATACTGTATACTACGAAGATGGATCATCCAAAAAAAAAGTTACAAGGGTAATAAAAAATAATTTATTAATAATAGAGAGAAAATACAAAATGAAAATAAGAGGCATATTTGGCGATCATTTTTCCACATAATCATCAAATGTATTTAGCATTTATCTGAATGCAGGACCAACTTGTTTAACCCGACTTGGTAGAAATCATGTCCCTGTTCATTGAGCTAGTTCTCGGCAGCGGTTTTCACATCACTGTCTGAAGAGAACCTTGTTCCAGATAAGTGTTTCTTCAATTCTGGAAAAAGGAAATAGTCACTGTGTGCCAAATCTGGGCTGTATGGGTGTGTGTGTGTGTGGGGGGGGTGGCTCCAAACTTCCCACTTGAACTTTTGCAGCAATTCTTGAGTTTGGCGAACAGTATGGGACCTGGCATTGTCATGCAGGAGGATGACACTATCACTCAACATGCTCATATTCTATGTCTATAAGAAATGAATCACGGCTTGCACCTCCAGGCGAGACCACTTTTCTAAACGTCTTGCCATTTCAATCGCTCTGACGCGTCTGCGAACTTACACTGCCTGCCTACACAACAGTTGTAAGACAACTACCACCATCTGTCTCCACTCTGGGGAAAAATATTCCCTTCACAATAATTACTTTTCAAATGCTGCTGCTTGTAACCTTTTTTTTGGATCTACCCTCGTATATTACATAATAAAGTAAAAATCTGCAATTTATATCATATTGAAATCAAGTAAAAGTTAACGTACAATGCAACAGTATAAGACTAGTTTATCATACTTAGAATAGTAATTTTTTATATTATTTCACTTAATATATATGTATGCCAGCCACCACAGCTACTGAACTAAGTTTCACTATCTTTTGGACTAATCTGCTAAATGGAATATGGCATCTGTCGAAAGAAGTGGCAACTTATGTTGCACATAACCAGTAGCGTATCCTGATTCTAAAAAGTGGGAGGGCCCCAACTGCTTAACATTTGCTTATGCCAAAGGGTTATTTTGAATGAAAAATATGTATAACATTCGAACATTTTATTTAGCATAAAACATTGTTATATTCAAACAAACACGGAAGTTATTTTAAATTAAAACTACATAAAACTTTAACACTGAAAACAGAATTAACTTTCAGACATAAAGAACAACACATTTTTTTTTACTTTTATAAAAACTGTTACGAGATCTGTCATAGAAACTTAAAAAAAAAAAACCTATTTGTGAATAACTGTACAATGAAAATAAAAAGAGAGTTTCAAAAGTATACCTATAAATTAAATATGGTGGTTATATTTTAATCGAAATCTAAAAGAACATCATTCTCCATGTATTTTGGGAAATAAATGTATTGAGCAAAATATCTAAAGAAGCTCCATGAGTCAACATAGATGTAACCAGTTCTTAATGGATTTGCATTAAAGCCAACCCAGTTAAACGTTCCTGACCCATGGTGCTTCGCAAATATGTCTTTAATCTTTTGAGAACAGAGAAAAATCTCTTCGCTGAAGCCGAAGTTACAGGACAACTTAAAATAATTTCAAACATTTCCCATGGAGCAGGAAGCATGCTAATTAAGTCATTGTCCAAAAATATTTGGGCACATGTTTCTACAGTATCCTCTTTCTTTAAAAAGTTTCTATGAATTTTTATTTGATTAATTAGACTTTCATCTGAGGCAGTTATTTTGTAAAATTTATTAATTTCAATTACGTCTTCAACATGCAAATCCCCCCAGAGCAGTTAAACACTGAGCTATTTTATTTACCATCGAATAATCATTTTCCGAAAAACAAGTCTTAAAATTACCCACAATTTGATCAGTAGCAGTATGGAGTAGACAGATACAGACCAATTCTTTGGCATTAGAAAAATGAAATGTGGCACTAGGACCATAATCAAGTTTATTCGGAATTTTTCTTTGCCGAGGGAATACAATTTCTTTGGTATGATATACCTGACTTTCAATTTTGCCTATAATATTTTCCATTTTTTTCAAAAATCCGATTGAAGGTGGTTTCATTACGGAAATCTTCAATTGTTTTTATCACTGCACTTGATTTTTTATAAACTGATGAAATCTTTAACGTGGGAGATTCTAATTCTTGTGATAAGTGATCTGTAGTTTCCAAAATTAATGTTAAAACTAAAACTGATAAAATAAATTCCTGTTGTAGAATAAACTTCAATAAGCCTGATGTTACTACAGCAACTTTAGGGTTATTTTTATGTGTATCCTCATTTATGCTTGCAAGAGTTGAAACAATAGCAGGTAATAAATCAATTACTGTTGTAACAGCTTTATGGCGAACAGTCCATCTAGTTTGAGACTTAAGATTTTTAATATTTGAAGTAGGGCAAACTTTTTGTATAATGTTTTGAAAAAGAGTGTCTTTTTGCATAGGCTTCAATTACATTATACAACTCGTTAATTACATACAGCGCATTTCGAAGAGGTACAATATCTTCGCAAAATCGAGCAACTGCTAAATTTAATAAATGAGTGTAGCAATAGAAATTAAAAATACTCTTGGCTCATTTTTCGAAATTGTGCTGCCAGACCGTTAAATTGACCTCTCATATCACTTGCGCCATCATATCCTTGCCCCCTCACTTTATTTAGTGGTATACCAATTTTATTTAAAAAATTACTTAAGACTAGGTGTAACTCTTTACCATTAGTATTTGGACAATCTAAAAATCCCAAAAATTGTTCTTTGGTAATAAATTTGCTCTTTTGGACCTGACAATATCTTATGCCCACTGCTACTTGTTCTTTGCTTGACACATCCGTTGTTTCATCTATAATGAGTGAATAAAATGCAGCAGCATTTATTTCATTTACAATTTTTTTGGTAATAAAATTTCCAACTATTAAAATCATTTCATTTTGGATTGTGGCACCTAAATAATTACAAATTTTTGATTGACACATATCTTCAAAGTCTGTTTCTTTATCGCGACACTTTAATTTAATTCTGTAAAATTACCTCCATTAAAAGACTCTGTTGTCTTATTGTGACCCCTGAGAGCGATGCCTTGTTTTCCTAGCCATGAGATTGTTTCAAATATAAATTTGCAGTATTTTTTTATTTTTTTTTATAGTTTGTTGATGAAATGAGGATATCTGTTGAGCAACTGAAGAAACACAGGTTTTCTCCAATGACCGATTCTCAGCTAAAAACTGTATGGCTCTAGTATGCGCAACTGATTGATCATGTTTTTTAAATTTTTCTAAAGCCTTTTTCCATTTTTGACAAAGCCATCATCAGTGCAGCCAGGTTTGTGAACACAAAATACTCTACAATAAAAACAAAATACAGCGTTCAGTTACACACTATATTCCAACCAGGAATAGATGTTGTACTAAGATGATTGAAAGCTTTTGTTTTTCTTTTCTTTTCCATATTCAGTCTTTTTAAAATCCAACATAGGTTGATACGGCCTTTTTGATAGATCTACCGTGGCATTTCCACTCGCAGGATATCTAGTATCAATATCACTGGATTTGCCACTTCTAAAATCACAATCAGATTCTGTAGACTGCGATATTTTTCCAATATTTTTAGTATGGTCATTAGACTCTCCAGGTTAAAGTGTAAGTGTAGCTGTTGACATGGGTGTATGTATTTGTTTGCTTCTTAGACATAGTTCTAGAAATTAAGAAAAAACTAAATAATAACTTGAAATAATAAACAAAACACTCTTATCAAGTTATTGTCCATTCCTACTAATATTCAGTGGTCATTTTGTTATTAATATTCCTGTCATTTTTCCTGTTATTAACAATTCCCGTTACTAAAAGTCCTGTGATTAACATTCCTGTTACAAATAGTACCGTTATTAATATTCCTGTTACTTATAATATCCGTAAATTATAATGACAACAATGCATAAAAAAAGAAAAAGAAACTCAAATTTTGATAATCTAATGTAGTTGAATAAATAAACATTTTCAGTTTCGTTATTGTCCATGGCAATTGAAAAGAGAAATAATAAAAATATTATCCGTGTGCAACAATGCCATTTCTCGATTTATTAGTACCATTTAACCATTCTAATGTGCTCTTAATGCAATTTTAATGTTCTTAATTGAAAAATTAATTACAAAAAAAGTTGCTTAAAATCTTCCCGAATGAATATCCCACAGAATAAAAGAAAAAATGCATCAAAATCAGTGAAGTAGTTTCAGAGACCACTGGAAACATAGGTAGGCAGACACATATACAAAACATGACTTTGCTTTATATATGTATAGATAAATAAATTTATAATTAAAACATTTGTACCTGGCCTTTTTGAAATTGCACAAATCATCTTAATCTCACACATCACAAATCTTTAAATACGCTTCAAAATTTTAGCTTTTGCGATACACTTATGGTCATAAAACGTTTAATCTCCAACTGAAAACAAAAGCCCATCTAGCACTATTGGTGGTGACATATGCGAAAGCTAAAACAATCCTGTGGCATGTGGCGGGCGGCACCAGTGTAGTGACAATTCTAATGTTACTAAACAGCAGTGCAGCACGACTCACAATACTGATTAATATGCATGCATTTGTAGATTTAAAAATATTAAAATTGTTTCAAATTATTAATTTTATTTCAGTTAAAAAAAGTTGAAAAATCAAAGTACTTTATACAATTATTTTTAAAAAGGCCTTAAATAGTGAGGGGACCGCCCCCCCCCCCCCCCCAAGCATATGCTGTTGCACACAACATGAAACTTTTGAAAAAAAAGAAACATAAAAAATTTATTCAAAATTTCACAAGAGCTTTAGATATTAAATTGCTAACAACTTTAGGTTCAAAAAGTGATTATTAAATGAAAGTATTGTTGAAAAAAGTACAGAAATAAGGGAAATGTTTACTTCAATTTCTTTGTTTCTAATATTAGACTCACGAAGTATTACTACTTTTTAAAATTTCTTTCTTCTTATATATGCATTCATTCATTGATTAAAAAATATATTGTGCCACATTTTTATGCCTTTAGAAAAAAATATTGATTGATGCAGAATATTTTCCCAAAAGTTATTCTGAAATTTTTACATCTCTATACGTGACAATGAAAAGTAAGAACCTTGTATTGTATTTTATACTATGTCATGTCTTTTTTTTTACTTTTTAGGAGAAGTCTTTGAAAAATTGGAGGATGAAGATGAGCAAGGTTGGTGTAAAGGAAGAAAAGATGGCCGTGTCGGTCTTTACCCTGCTAATTATGTTGAACTTGTTAACAATTGAACAGTTGGACTTGTTAACAAAGTAGCTCATTTTTTTCACAATTGTTATAGGAGCTCTTCAATAATTTCTGACTCCATCATGTAAAATTGTTACATAGTTAAAAGTGCCATCTCATTGCTTAGAGAGTCGGAACTATCACCTTGGTACAATTCTATTGATAAAGTTGTGTATGAAAGAAAAATTGCATTGCTTTATATGTTCATTTGAAGTCTGAATCTAATCTTTGTTTTGGTATATAAGTCAGAATGGGGCACATTCAGGATACTTTTCAGTTTTTGATTTTTTATAAATATTTTTTTTTTTTACAATTCTATCTTAACACTTACCTCGTATTCATTAAATACTTTCACATAAGTTAAAAGTATAATCCACTTCAAATGTCTTGGACATAATGTTTTCTTTTTTTTTTCAGAACCCTTTGTGTGCGGCACTTTTTAGTGGATAAAACAGTATTAATTGTCAACTTTTCTGAAATGAATTTTTGTTTTTATTGCCCATTTTTAAATAACTAGCACAACAAACTTTGAATTTAAATAGACGCAATTTTATACAATGCACATGTTTTGAACTTACAGTGAAACATCTGGAAAAAAAATTGCATCTGATTTTAAAATTTAAGGTGTCCGATGTGCCCCACTCCTCTACTAATTTACGTAAGAGTTGTACAGGTACTTTCTGATTTAAAAACATTTCTGCTTTATCAGTCTTCTATAAATGAAAAATATATTTTATATGCTAATACAAGATCTATGCATATAACCACTGGTAAGCTGCCAAAATTTTAACCAGTGTTTTAATAAAGCATATCAATCGGCATACCTTATGAAATGATCATATTATTTACATTTACGATATGTTATAAACTAATATATAAATAGAATACTCATTTATCATACATTTGAGTTTATTTGAAGTTTGAATTAAATTCATAACATTCAATATGCATTATATGATTGATTTCAAACATTCCCCACATTTTAACAGTTGGTAATCAGATCATGAATTGTTTTAACTACAGGTATGCACATACTGACTCCAGCTTATCTATGCGTATGACCATGATAGAAATTTAGTACTTCTTATTTTAATTACCTGATCAATATTCACTGAAATTGTATTATATTGTGAGATAATGAAAATTTCTTTTCATTACATATTATGGTGTCTAATAGGAATGTTGTCTTTATCAAAGAAATTGTGGATGTTACACAGCACTGCTACAAAAAGCTGAAGAAAAAGGTTGAAAAGTAATCTTTGAGCTAGATGGGCCAGAAAAGGGTCTTTTACCCCCCCCCCCCCCCCCCAAAAAAAAAAGAACCTGTTTCATAAAATGAGAGAGAAGGTTCAGTTTAGGATAAGGCTATCCAAACGTAAGCAGTGGCCTGGGGCCAAAATTTATTTGGGGCCCCTGAAATAAGATTTTAAAAAAAATGTTAGAATAGTGATTATTTATATTTTATTCTCTTTTTCTTATATGTAAAAGTATAACAAAAATAATAACAATAAACTTAAAATATTATGCACTAGCAGATATACTTATGTTCTAGCAGATATACTTATGTTATATGGAAAATTAAAAAAAAAATTAAAAACAGGGGGGTATTTCTTGCTCAGTACTTTAAATCCAACTAGATTAATACTGTACTTTTTATCTTTCCTAATAAGTTGTGTTATATGGAAAATTAAAAACAAGGGAGTATTTCTTGCTTGGTACTTTAAACCCAACATGGATTAATACTATACTTTTCATCTTTTCTAATAAGTATTTAACAACCAGCTTCTTTTATTCAGCAATTTGTTGGATTTATATCTCTAATTTCCTGTGAATTACTAATCAGAACAAATCCTTGACTCTCAAAATGTTTAAATTTGAAAAAAAAAAAATATGTTCAATTTTTTTCAATTTTACATCCTTTTGAAACTTGTAGATGCAACACCATGACTGTTGAGCAATTCTGGAGGATATATTTTTCCTGTTCACCAAACAGAAAATGTTGTGCCAATGATCCAGAAAAGGAAAATTAAAAAAATAATTCAAAATTTAAAACACAAAATGTTAGAAGAATTCTAGAATTATCTTTCTCACAGCATTGGCTCCAAACTACAAAGGTGTCTGTCCTCCAACACAGGAACAGTACATTTTATTCAGAAGTGTAATATTTTCTCTCATTTAGAGAGTTAGAATAATATTTTAAAAAGAAATTTACTACAATTTGAAAGGATTGCACCTCCTAATAAAATTTAATGAATATTTGGAACCTCCTGGTGGTCCTGGACCCCACAAGCTCATCCGATATACTGGAACAGTAGTCCACAACTTGTTTGCGATCACCATAGTGTTTGTGCTTATTAATTATAGAAGTCTTATTTATTAACTTCAGAGATCATTTCAAACATTCATACTGTCTTATCAATCTAGAAGTATCTGTACAATGCTTACGCGTTAATGGACATTTTTATCTGAAGATGTTTTGCTTCAGACTCATGTGTTTTCTAAAGAGAATTAAATGTTGCAGATTTTTATTACCATTCCATCTTGCAAAACATATAGTTGTTATTTACTTTTTCAATTATAATACTTCAATCATGTATGTCTAAGAAATTAACATAGAAGAAGCTGCAAGAAAATCATTACTTGCTGTTTCCATTTGCATGTTTTTATGTGTGTATTAAGATGTTTCGTGACTTTACATTGAATATCGAGGTTTTAAAGAAACAAATTGTGCAAAAAAATTTATTGCTCACTGAGATAGCCACATGTATGTAAATACCCTGTGATATGGAAACGCGAATCTCCAAATTTACGGTTAAACTGTATTATCCGTCTGAAATTTTGTGTGCCTCGTATACGAGTATTTCCTCTCATCCTTCCATTTACATTGGGGTGAGTTGTATTAACTTTTACAATATGTATTTAATTTCAATATTGAATTTGTTAAAAAAATTCAGTATTGTAAATAAGCAGTTTCATGTAAGCAGTGTACTTTTGTCTTCTTGATTCAATGTTTTAATTTTTTTTTTCAAATCCAGTATTATATAAAATTTGTTAATAAATGTAAAAGTATCACTGTGTATGGAACATTTTAAAATCAAAAACCATAAGTGTATTCTAAAAATATTGCAATTCGATTCAACATTTTTTTTATAATGAGATAGATGCATGAAAAAATCATTTTACTGCAGTAATTGTAAAAATTTTAATATAACTTTAGTGTTTTACTCAATTTCACTTGTGGCCGTTATGTCACATAAGCTTCTTAATATTTTTACATTATATAGTTGAGAATAATTTGAAAAATCGTTTGTAAATTCTCTGCTAAAATATTTTAATATTTAATTGTATGCCAACATTGATTTTAGTGTGAACTTTAAAAATGGAAAAGTCTCAGATTCTGTTGAATTCCAAAAGTTTTCAATTAAATTTTTTTTTTTAGTATCTCTACTCCCATTTTAACTTATATACATTAGCAAAATATTTATTCTCATTTAGATACGTATTAAAACTAAGTTTAACTAAATATGAGGTACAAGTGTTGATTGTTAGAAATAGAAAAAGCCGCATAGAAATCAAATTTAAAAATAGAGCGAACATTAAACAAGTAGTCACTAAACCTGCCAATAGGATGCATTTCTAATAACTTGGAACCATGCTCCTAAACTATGAACTTTACCTTGCAGACTTGTACAGTTTGAGCTCAATGTTTTGAAAATTTAATCTCAGCTGCATACTATATAATGATATATACTTTTTGCATTCTACCCAGTCTATAGAAAATGTGATTTTAAATTAAACAATTGGGTTCATTAAGTCAATCTGAACACACATATTATAAGAAATTATGGCTTAAATATTTTTAATCAATGTTTCAATGTTTGTATATGAAATACTTTAAGAAATGTAAAGGTATAGCAAGAGTTCACTATGTATCCAACATTTTGATACATTGCTTGTGAATATAATATTGCGGTTTGAAATATGCAATAATATATAGTTTGCATTACTAAAAATTATCAATGTTGCTTTAGGAAAGTCAAAGAGCTTAAATGTGTTGTAATCAAATTTTGTGAAAGGCTGCTCTATATTCTGTTTAAACCACACTGAATCTTTTCACTTTCCAAAATTAATTAATGCACTTGCTAAACTGTAGCAAGAAATAGCTAACTTAGCTTTTTATACCACCTTTCAATTGATTTTGTGGGTATTGCTGTCCTTCAAAATGAATTGGACAATAGTTAAGGCACAGAACTTAAAAAGTAAGCAAAGTTTTCATAATTTTTTAGTAGTGTGCAAGGAATCAATGACCACAGTACAGGTAATTTAGTCCTATCTACCATAAATTAAAGTTAATAGTTAATTCATATGTACCAGGAATTAACTAATTTCCAATTAAGTTGTATTAGTACACTGATTGAAGTTAATTTCTAATTTAATAATTACCACCTTTAAAAAAATTATAATCAATTTATTATGAATTTATTTTCATGTTCAACAGCTAGCTGCCTTGTGCACATTTTCTGGAAAACTAATGTTGCTTATTGATTTTGATGGGCCGAGTTGTGCTGGGATAGCGCAGATGGTACAGCATTGGCCTTGTAATCCATATTTCCTATGATTAATTCCTGGTCCTGCACCCTTCACATTTTTCACTATTGAAATTTATTTCATATATATATAGAGAGAGAGAGAAAGAAATATTGACATAGTAATAATCTGTAAGAAACCAAACTGCCATGTTACTATATATATATATATATATATATAATAATAATAATAATAGTTGTCCAATGAAAGAATAGTGAGAAGCTGTAACTCTAAAAATATATACATACATACACACACACACATACATTTCAGCTGAAATTCTTTAACTCTGTTGTAAATCAGATTTTTCGTCATATCAATTTACAAAAAAAACACTTCCTCAAACTGCTGCGAAAAGTAACAAATAACTAAAAATAAATTGTATTTGTGTACAGCATAACACAATTTTTATTATAATTACATAAATACTACATTCATTCCATTTGTCCCCCCCCCTCCTCCGGGGAGGTACATTACCAAGTATGGTATCAATAAAAAAAAAAAAAAAAAAAAAAATCAAGCTCTTTAAAGTGAAGGGTAACACTCTATAGTTGTAATCATTTGGACCCACGATACAGACTTTAAAAAAATTTTTAAAAAAATTTCTGCTATGGGAAAGTTGAGTTAAGCCACACTTCATTTAATTCCTATTTCAGTCTACTTTATTCTTTTCTCAATTGTCTACCTTTTCCCAGGTTTTAGTTATTTTTTCCTGCTGTTTTATTTAACAATGTTAGCTTATATAACCTCTAAAACCAGTTGGTTCTTTCCTATTTAAATTTAATTTATCCTATTTATTCTAATTGGTTTTGTTACATTTCCAGTATTTCTAGTTATTTTGTACAGCTGGTTTAAATGTTTCGGGTGTCTTTCATTACTGTTTCAGGTTTTCTCATTATTCAGCTGTTTTTATTCATTCTGCTATCCATTCTCTTATTTTCTGCTGTTATTTCTTTGTGTTATTTCCATTTGTAGTTTGTTACCTACTTTGTTATTTTTCTTTTTCATTTCTTCTTACAGTGTTGGCTTTTCCATGTGTGCTAGTCTACCTCAGTTGCGAGTTTGACTGGAATTAATGATATGCTTCGTATCAGTCCTGAAGAAGGCTGTTTTTGCCTTTGAAAATGGCAGACCAGTTTATTTTTGTATGTATGCTGTATTTCCAAAGTTTAATTTATTGTGCTGTTATTGCAGCAGTTTTTAAGCGATTAGTTGACATAAATATCCAATTGAAAGGTGGTAATAGAATGACTAAATAAAAGAATTTTTATTTAAATGCAGCATCTTATTGGGAGTAAAGGTGATTTGTTATAATTTTATAACAATAGTCTGTGTTATTTTATATAAATAGGAGTAACTTATCAGTGAGGCTAGATGCTTTATAATTTTCTCCTAGTCAATTGATAAAATTATTTATTTGTAATCAAATTTGATAAAATATGTTGTTAATTTAAGACTAATAATTTTTCCTTTTTTGTCTTTTGAGCTTATTTTTCTGTCTTCCGCTTTTCTTTTTGAGGGAAAATATTTTTAAACCATTCTTTATTAATATATATATATATATATTTACAAATCCTCAGGAAAAGTTTTGTCTATATTTCTATGTTTTCTGTTAAGGTTTTTTAGATTGTTTTTTTTTTTTTCGTTGGGTTTGTATATTCTTTATTTGGATATATTATGTTTACTGGAACTCTAATTGTTTTTTAGTTTGAAACTTGTGTACGATTCCATTTAATATTTATGTAATTATTTGTAGAGAATCTCTTCACTAATATTTTTCTATGTAAAAAATCAGAGTTGGTGGTCAAGCTGTGTAAATATGTTTTGTATATACATATATTTTATCAATAGATCTATCTATATATATATATATATATTGTGTACTTTTAAGTTTATTGAAGATAAATTATAGATATGTGCTGCATATATTCTATCAAACTGAATAATCTTAGTGTTATGGTACCATGAATTGAATATACTATTTGATGAAAGTTTCAAGGTTAAGATTAATTAGTTTTTCACATGTGCATATAAGAATGTCAAAAATATTTTGAGTATATTGAAGTAAAGACTATATTTGTTGTTACATGCTTTTGCTGGTAAAAAGCTATGTTTATATTAGTAATGTTGTTGTTGAGACCCAGACCATCCGACCTACCAGAAAGGTGTAAGGTAACTGTTTGGACGGCTGGGAAATGCCACCCAATTTAGACCGGAACGCAGTGGGGGAGGCATTCACAGGGACCGTACCCTCCTTCCCCTACCACCAACCTCTCGGAAGGACTTACGGACCCACATGTTTAATGTGATCGTACTCCGCATGAACACGGCGGCAGTTGTGGCAGCGTGCAAATTATATTAGTAATATGAAAATATTAATGTATAGTAAACATTTATCAAATGCTGCTTTGTACAATATAAATTTGGGTACATATAGTACAATGCTCCCTTTAATTTCTTATGGAAAAAATAATTAAGGATTTTTAAAGGTTTTAATATATTACTCTCACAAACAGTTTTATTTAGTATCGTAACTTTTTGTTTATAAACTACACATAGCTATTTCCTGGCCTATACACTGATTTAAAACTTCAAAGTGAAAATGTTGGCAATATCATCTGAAATCAATATATCAAGACTTAAAAAAAAATTTTAAAGTTTTCCACTGGACTCCTTTAAATTACTAAAAATCTAGACTTTTTAAAAACTGTCAAATCAAAAGCTTAAGTTGACCATATATCAATAAAAATGTGCTTTTGTGTGTTTTTTTAGACTCTGAAATATGTTTGTTATAGTATCGGAGCATCATATGATGTAGCAGCAAATATAGGAAAAAAGAGATTGGGTATTCTCCATTTAAAAATGGATTACATCATTAGTGAAAAAATATTTTCAAATATAAAAATTTGCCATAATATACTATTGGAATATTAACAGATGTTTTACATGAAATGTTTTAACAAAGTTAAACTCCTGATTGATGACATTCTAAAAGCATTTAAAGAAATTTTTATAGGAAGGCTTTGTGTAACTACAAATGCTTGTAGTTACATAAAGTCTTTCTATAAAAATTTTTAGTTTTAACTGCAGTGTTGAATGTATATTTTGATTATTTAAAGGAAATTTATTTCATACTTCAGCAGTATTCAATACATAGCCACTTTGAATAGTATTTTATTCAAAAGCGTATATTAACTTATCTATGCAAAATACACCCATCTATAAAATAACTTATTTGTCTATAGCACTTATTCACTTTTCTATAATATATGAATTTTTTGCATTTCTATTGTGCATTCGTATGATATACAAATGCACATGTCTAAGTATTAATGTTACACAAATATTTTGAAAAAAAATATATATATATCTTGCCAAATGATAGAAATATTTATTATCAACCATTTTACACATTTGAATGTTTTGAAACTACTTACACTTTCAAAACAACAGTATTACTGTTTAATAATGTAGGCTTATAGAATTTAAAAGTAAATTTGAAAAATATTTTTATCATGCACGGTAGTATTGAAAAATGTATATAATCTATAACAATGCCAATTTCTAAAGAGAAAAATTGTTAAACTTTTAAAATATTTTACTTATGGCCTAAAATAAAAAAGCAAAATAGCTAAGCTTCTAAGCAAGAAACCATTAAATAGACCTCTAATGACCTATTTTTTAATACTACCGATATAGTTGTCAACTTCAGATTGTCCTGAACTCCAAGTGTCCCCCTCCCCAAATATGCAACATATTTCAAGATTAAGGGAAAAAAAAATTCTTATTTATCCTGAACCGCATATTTGCACCCCTGCTTGAGTTGATATATCATATAGAAAAACATTTTGTATATTCATGACAAAAAAAAAAAGCTGAATCTTTCCACAAATATCAATTATTGTTCATTTTAATTTGTAGAATTTTAGCATTTAAAAAATTACTCGAGTTTGAAAGTAGATTTCTTCATTTCTGTCAAATTGAATGAGTTGTGCTGCTTCTAAAGTGAGGCTATAATATGTATTAAATTTATTTTTTAGTAAATTTGTAGGGTTTTAAACTAGAATAGAACTTCATAGAATTTTATTGATCTTCTCTCCTCGGGCCCCCTTCCCCTACTATTCTTTTATATCAATTTGAAATTCCATGAAACATCCTCTCTCCTTTTAATATCATGGGGAAAAATTTTTTGTCATTGAATAAATTTATTGATAAAAATATCTTACAATTATGCACACATAAGATAATCATAATTTAACTAATAGCTATGGTTTTTCTTTTGTATTCCCTGTATTCACAAATAAACTAATGCAGGAAATATTTTGCAAACCCACTGCATTTGAGGGGCAGGTTAACAATATTAAACTTAATTTTTTTTTTCCAGAAAATTCCCAGTAGGTGCTAAGTGCCCCTCTGCATATTTTGTGGTATTTGAGATGACAGATCTATGAAATTCTGCAGTAGTTTCATTATTAAAAAAACAAATTTTGGGGTATTGCTTATTTTTTGTGTATTTTGTAAGAAATGATTATCTTCATTAAACTTAAAAATTCACCTTTTTTCCTTCTACCAAGCTGAAATCTACAAATTTTCAGAATTTTTATTAGAAATGGGATGGGTATGCATGAAAATTCTCTCGATTTTCTATTAATTAAAGTTGACAGTTGTATCAATCTTCATTAAATATTGGTTCATTTTAAGCATTCAAGTTACAAAAACTACTACAACTTTTTATTACAAGCTTACTATATTCCCATCTTATTAATATATAGAAATATTGAGGGAATCAGTTAACTTATTAAGTAAAACACTTTGTGCAAAGAATAATGAAAAACTCAAGCAATGTAATTAAGCACAAATTAATAAAACAAAGTAGCAAACTGATGTTTTGAGGATACATTGGATCCTCGTCTTCAGTGTGAAATACACCAACTTCGCGTTTATTGGCCTATTTTACACTGAAGAAGGGGTATGTACTCAAAACAGCTGCATACTGCTTTCTTTATTAATTTGTGCTTAATTATGTTGTTCCGAGTTTTTCCATTAATCAACTTATTGTAACATTTCTATAGAACATCAGTCAAACTGCCATTGAAGACTGAAATAGTGTAAAATCTGTGAATCTTGTTTAATTTGCATTATGGTTATCTTATTCAACCTTATATATTGATTTATAACTGGTCTAGCTTATTGCTTTATTGAAATATTACTCAACATGTTTATTTTTTAAACTATGGGTAAACAACACTTTTCTCGAAATCAAATATTAACCAGATCTCGAATATTCGAATACCCCGAATAGCAAATTTCAAATTGTTATTAAATAACATTCATTTTTATTAAAGATTATTTATTAATTAGTAAAGTAAAAAATGTAATAAATCCACAGTAGTATAGAAATGAAACTTTTAATTTTTATTATTTATTTTAGGTAATCTTAACTATAATACTTTAAAAATTGAAAATGTTTCTCACCTACTACAGAAATTTTTAATTTCTCATACTGTTATGTAATATACAGAAAGTATTGTTTTCATGAAATTTTTTGAATTCGAGATTTTGATGCCAATATATGTTTTAAGACCTTCTGAACACGTTTTGACTATTTGGAGCAGTGTGTCAGTGGTCAATTTTTTTGTGTACATGATAGTGGCCACAAATATTAATGGATTTTCATGAAACTTTATATTCGGCTTTGTTATCAAAATATCTAAAATTAGATAGAATTTTTTTAAATTCTAGCAAGAATTTTGAAATTTATTCGAAGTGTTATAATTTTTTAACATGGCAGCATAAGACAAAATTTGACATAATCGTACCTAAAAGGATTTATATACAGTTCAATGATCACGAGACTTAATAGTTTCAGTCATTGCTATAAAAAATAGCCATGATATATATTTTTTTTTTGTTCATGCATTAGTCCCCTTTGGTGGAAAGTCCCCCACCCTCCCCGCCTTACCAGGGGGTACATCGTCAAGTATGGTATCAATCGAAAGATTTTGTCAAGCCCTTTAAATGTGAAGGGTAACACACTATAATTGCAATAATTTGGACTCGCAATACCAATTTTTCAAAATTTTCCTTGTAGAATTTAAAGGAAAGAAAAAGTTACTAAAAATGGATTCTGGTATGAGAAAGTCGAGTTGAGACACACTTCAGTTCATTTTTAAAGAAAACAAGCATTCAAATACGTTTAGGTATTTTTTTTTTTCCAATAATTCCAAATTTAACCAGAGGTGCTGATAGAATGCTCTGAAAAGACTGTTGACTATGTTGTAAATGAATACGTCAAAGATAATTTACATAGGTGAGATATAAACTGTTCTTTTTCTCGAAGTCGAAAATGTGTTCACTTTGTGAAAGCAAACTTCCTTCTAGGTATTATCGAATTTCTTCTTCTGGAGTGACTTTTATTCTGTCATTCTGCCTTCTGTCAATTGTTGCGTCATATTCGAGGTATTCAAATTTCTTCTAATTTTATATTCGTGATCTCTAATAATGAGGTATTCGCCCATCTCTCTTTTAAATAGATACTAGTGCAAACTGAATGATAAAACTGTGTATCATTATTTTAACTGAGCATGAAGGTTAGTGATTTTTTTGTTAGCTCAAAATGACTTGATAATCATGTTTAAGAAAACTTCTATCATTCAAGTTTGTTGTTAGAATGTACAAAATTGAACAAGTTTTATTATTTTAATGGTATTTAATGCTCAAGTGTAATAAAATACAAAATCCTGTTTTTACAATAAACTGAAATATTTTTATCAGAGAAACTGTATATGTCCAGTAATAAAATATTTTTCATAAACAAGTTGAAATATGGTCAATGTTTACAGTCATGAAGTGATATATGTATGTCCACAGAGTTGGTACAAGTATTTTGGAGGCTTTTTTTAATTAAGAATACATATTTCAATATGTAATGCAAAATGTGTAAATGTTTACAAATATTTTTGCTTTGTACAAATTTATGGCAGCTGCACCTTTAGTTGAAAATAAAGTTATTCTACATCATAACTTGCTATATTTTTTTACTAATGAAAATGCATTAAATGTGATTGAACAAATTATTTTATATTGTGAACAAACTGCTTTAAAAATTAAACTGTAAATAAAACACTTTAAAACAGCATAAAATGACTAAGTAAAGGTAATCTGAACGGTTTCTGGGGCACGAGAAAAAATTCCTCCATGAACATGATAGAAACAATAGTCACTGCAGTAAAAGCAAACACTTTCATGCTTCTGTTACAGTAAATGTTCTCATTTATGCTGGCAAAGGAGTCTGTTTTATTTACAGTTGTTGATTATTTACACTTATTACAACTTGCAAATCTATAAATTCTATTAAACTGTAGATTCTAATTTAACATCTGTGTGATGTATTTGATGTCTTAGAAGTCCAATGTTCGGGCAATATCATAGGTTTTTAAATAAATAATTTTCTACCAAAGACTACAAGATATGTAAACTGTATTCAAAACACAATCTTGGCGTACAAGAAATTTTTACATTTTAAAATGCCATAGCGCTTTCAGACATAATGTCCATCGTCAGTGGCAATGTTATGGAAATGACAGATGAGTGTTAAACAACCCGAAACCATGAATATAAAATTTGCAAATGTATTTATTTTAATTACAGTTTATAGATCTTGTAGTCTTTGATAAAAAATATTTGATATATTTTAGACGTGTTTACTAAACTTATTAATTTAAAATAAAGGTCTGCATTAGAATTATAACATGTACTAAGTTTTTGTGTTATGGCTGTTTACATTATAATGCCTACAATGTTCATTTTGATAGTGTTTAATTTGCTAGAATGTGCTATGGACTTTATCTCAGTAACCCCAAAATTGGCATGTTTTAACTTGTCTAAGCGATATATGTCCACTTTTAAGCTTGATCAGAATGACCCATTTAGGTGAATTGATTCTGAGAAATTATTTGACTCTGTTTTGAACTAACTCCCTAAAGATTTCAATTAATGACTTACTCTTGAGCGCAGTAGCGGCTCGTGAGTTGAGTTTGTGGTAGGGCTGCAAATAAATTGTATCTTATACTGAACTAGCTTTTTAATGCAGTAATATAATATAATTTACATAACAACATACTGATAAATATTTTATTTATTTATATACAAAGAATATTCTCCTGTCTTTTCGACGAACGAACTCTTCAGTAACTTTTTCATTGAAGTTTATAATTTTGTACATTAAGCTCTTCCCTGCACTAAGCATAGCTAGCGCTGATAGTCGATCTTCAGACATGGTGTTTCTTAAAAAGGTGTTTATTCTCTCTTCAGCGTAGAGAAACATTGTTCTGGTTCCGATGTTGTCAGGACAATTTTTAGTGAACAGCTCACTTCACCAAGTGAATTCTGAAGCCCGCTGCTTACAATCAATTTGTGAATGTTTAAAGTTGCAGAACTTGAAAATTCTTTTCGTTCATAAAGAACAGAAAGCTCCGTTCTCAGTTTCTCTTTTTTCAGCATATGATATGCAAATACTGTTTCATCTAATTCCTTTGAAGGAAATTCTTCAGAAAAATGAGAAAATTTTTCGGAAGCCAACAATTTTGCAGCTGAAAGATGCCCAGTGAATTTAAATCGTTCTTTTGCCAGGACACAAACTGTGTCACAGACTTCTTTAGCCATAATGGTGAGATCTTCATTTCGTTTTCACTTTTTAACTTCAGTTGATTCTCTTAATATTTCTGATGGGAATAAAGTGATTTGATCCCTTATTAATAAAATTGCACGATAGAAATACTCTAACGCAGAATGAACAGTGGAAGAGTTCGCATTGCGATTTTGAAGTTGATCATACAGCAGGTCAACATGTGGCATGATACGGTGGAAGAATGAAAGCCAAAAGAGGAAAGTTTGGTCATTCAGCATACGTAGAAGTCCCGAAGCTGCCTGGACTGTAGTAGCGTTCTTTGATTTCTGTAGTTCTCAAAGCATTCTTTTAACTCGTTAATAATTTCGTAAACAGTACTGACTACCCTAGAATTAAAATTCCATCTAGTGTTGGAACCTCGTGGGATTCTTTTGCAAACCAAGTCTAGTACAGAAAGGCGTTGTGGTGATTGAGAGAAAAAAGTTGGTATTGCGTTTAAACTACTGAAAAATATACGCACTTGTGAATTAATTTTGAGATTTTGCTTTTTCCATAATTAAATTCAGCTGATGTGCATAACAGTGAATAAAGTGGGCATTACTGTAAATTTCTTTAATTATGGTTTGTAATCCACTCTTTTTTCCACTCATTACAGCAGCACCATCATAAGTTTGAGCTATAAGCTTCTCAAAGTCATCTTTCAATACCACATCCAGTTGTTCCAAAATATACTGTGACAAATCCTTTGCATCTTGTGATTGGGGGTTGTAAAATCCCCAAAATCTTTCATACACTTCGCCTTCGTAGCGAAACACAATTACTTCCTGAGTTTTCTCAGAAACATCTGTCGTGTCATCTACCATGACAGCTAGAAATTTTGCACGACTGATTTCATCAATTATTTCAGTTCGGCAAACTTTAAAAATACAATCCAATAACTCATTTTGAATTGTCTTTGAGTTTCCTTTGAACACAGAGGCTGTTTCAAAATGTGAAGTTTCCATCAAGCTTGCCAGCAAATTCTAGTAATCCTCGAAAAACTCCAGGGTTAGCAGATTCAGAACTTTCGTCGTGGCCACGTAATGGTAGTTCAAACTTTCCACAAAACTTAATGCA
Source organism: Amaurobius ferox (assembly GCA_951213105.1). Taxonomy (NCBI): domain Eukaryota; kingdom Metazoa; phylum Arthropoda; class Arachnida; order Araneae; family Amaurobiidae; genus Amaurobius; species Amaurobius ferox. The sequence continues at coordinate 97,637,203 of OX578150.1, read as the reverse complement.
GTCTACTATTTTTGAGAGTATCTCTCTGTTTTTTTTCACTTCCTCGTTGTACTTGACTATGCTTAACCTATATCCTTTGCTTAATTGGGTAGCGATATTTATTTTCCCAAGCATAGCTAAATCAATGACATTTCTTATGTGTTTCACGGAGCTTTCATGCTTTTTCAGTTTTTCAGGTAGGTGACACAAGTCCTTTACCCCCTGTTTTGTCCCCACCGTAGAGCAAGCATGGGAAACAAAACAGTGTATTTCTTGAGTCACAACCGCATAAGTCGTATTTAGTATAAATGTCTCGATTAAATTTACTTTGGTACGCAGACTTTCTGCTTGACGATGTCTGAATAATTTTTAAGTCCGGCAGAGGACGACCATTACTTTTAATTCAAATTTTCTCAGTCAAAGATAATCGTGAAAAAACAATTTTCTGCAAAGACAACACACTCATCGTTGAATTATCTTTTAAACACACAGACATTAATTAAACCGCCATTTATTCCAAAAGACACAAACAAACAACATAAACGAACAGTTTCTGACTCGTAAACAGGAATTCAAACACGTGCCTTACAAATAAAGCTCTAGATTGAGCTGCATCGGATGCAGCACGCCGCGATCATGACGACGGATAATCCCTGCCCCCGTACGCACCACTCTGAGCATGCGCACCAACCCTTTTAGCGGAGAAAATGAGCTGCGAGTTTTGCAGCTCGAAAGACACTTTTCCCACACGCTTTGAGAACATTCATACGGAAATTGATCTTCCCACTTACGTTGCGGTCGCAAAAATTTGTTTATGAACTTCGATCTGCATTCGTTCGGTGCCAAGTGCCAACTCGATGCGGTAAAATTATACAAGTGCGTTGAATAAATAAAAATATATATTTTGAAATAAATTACAGGGGGTGCTGCAGCTCTGCAGCACTTATTGACGAGCCGCTACTGCTTGAGCGACTGATTCCTTAAATTTCTTTTCTTAACCTATCTTCATTTTTCATTCATGTCTATAATTTTGATTGTACAGAAATGAATGAAATCCAAGGTGAATGACTCCAGGAAATACATTTCTTCACAGGAAATATGAAAATTTTAAATAATTTGAATTCTAATCATAGAATTTTTTTTTAAATATAAATTTCACCTAGTCCTAGTTTCTACATCAAGCATATGTGCATCAAATTTTATACCACTAATTGCATTTGTTCTTGAATTACCTTATCAATACATAACAGATGGACATTTTTTATAAAGTACTTGATGTATAAGAAAATCCTAAAATGTGCCATTCATTCAAAATTTTGGGAGAACAATGCATTTTTATAAAATAGTATATGATTAAATAAAAATATAAATGGTATTTTCTGTATATCAGAATGCCTTGAAAAATCTTACTGTTTTATGCTGAGAAGTTGTAAAGAGTAAGATATCTTGAAGGGATGAATTTACCAATTTAACCTTTACTCAGAAAAGTGATTGCTTAGGGCTCCTCGATAATTCACAGTATAGAAAAGTACATATGAAGGGGGCCCTGTAATATAGGAAATCTCACTGTCTGCAGAACAGTAATTCTACCATGATATCATGTATATGGGTTAAGGTAAAAAAAAAATGTAAAACCAAGAATTGTGAAACAATTTGTTTTCAACTTATACAGGGTATCAAGGAAAGTGATTGACCAGACCAATAATGCGAGAAGTATTAGGGTTATCATGCATTTTTTATGCAGGTGTATAAGAAATTCCAATGGTGCTATACGAGATTTTTTTGGGGGGCGGGGGGTAATGATTCATAGGGGCTGATTCCCCTTTTTAAACAGTATGGGGCTATCCTTATCCTAACTTGCTTTCTGAAAGAGATAGGGGAAAAAATCAATTATGAGTTAGTGTTGAAAAGTTAGTATTAAGCATTTTTGTACCCCACAAAAGATAAATTTTGAAAACTAGTGTACAATCTACCCTCCCCCCCCCCCTCCAAATTGAACATTTAGACAATGCAACAGAATAAAATTAACTTTATTATACAAAATGTTCACCTTCCTTGATGAATGCTTGCATGTTTAATAAGATGTCTTTGCATGTTTATCAATGTCTCTACGTTTACACCGTTAGATGCAGATGAATAAAATTCTCTTTTAAAATTGCTATTTAAAGACTTATATTGCAGCTTTTATTGTGGGACAAAGGTGCTTAGTACTAATTTTGAAATGCTCTACAACTTTGCAATTGACGTTTGCCCTATCTCTAACAGAAAGTGAGATAGTTTTACCTCTAAGAAAGGGGTCAAACTCCTTAAAGTTGTCTCATTGTGTAGGACTGTAGGGGGCTTCTTACACATCTGCATAAAAATATATACGATGACCTTAATGTCTTGAGTTATTGACCTAGTCCAGGATTTTCCTTGATATCCTGTATATGCAATCAGTATTTTTAGCTTATAAATTTCAATTTTGAGGCTTCTTTTCTTAAGATTATTTATACAAAATGAAAACACTGGTATCCCCTTAAAAGATATGAGGTGTGGAAAAATAATGATTATTCAAAATATAATGATATTTTCTGGCACTGATAAAATAGCAGTACAAACTTATTTGGATAACCAAGTAACTTTTCAATAAATCCTTTTAAAAAAAAAATCATAAACCTTCCTCTTTTCAGCATTTATGCTTGGCAAAATCAGCAAAAAAAATTTCTAAAAAACTAAAGTTAAAAGTTAGGAATAATTTTTCCATAGGGTAACTTGGGTAAAATAAGCGGCTGGAGGAAAAATATCCTCTTAAGGGTTAACTCTTATTAAAAAAATCAGAGGTGGCTCCAGTTAGATGGAGCCAAAATGACTTTGTGTGAATAACATTTTGTAAAATAAAACTTCAGTAAAGTTCAATAAGTTTATTCGATTTGTTTACAAGCTTTTTAAAGTGCTATAAATTACTCGCTAACTGTTTATAGTTAGCTAGCATTTTTAGTTTTCGCTACGATTTCATCTGGACACTACGAGCATAGATTTTATGTCAAAATATTAAATTATTTTACTAACTTGCTTTTCGGTATATAAAAATTCAACTTATGCAATATATTTGACAAGATGTTATATTTAAGTTAATCTATAAACTTGCCTGACGGTACATAAATATGTTCTTGAATACAAATATTTCCATCTATCCTGTTTAAACTTCAAACAAGCATTAAACATTTTTGGAATCCCCAAGTTCATTTAATGTCTTAATAAAAAAATAAAAAAATTCTCGTGCTTACGCACCAATATTTTACCAAGGAATAAGTAAACAGTTTGAGCTGCAACAATCAGTTTTCTCACTCACTGGGAAACTCTGGTTAAAATACTAAAATATAAAAATTATAACCACTATACTTCAAAAACTAAGAGCTAAATTCAAAATACAATTATATACACTTGTAGGGCTTTCAAAGAGCTACAAATTCTTGCCGAACATTACAAACTTGAAAAATGGAAAATTTTCAATCTCCTTGACAAGACGATTGATTACTCAAACACTACAAGAGCTGTTTTTAAAAATATAGATTTAGAAATCAAATTTCCTAATTCATATTTTTGTCATTTGTTATTTATATTTTTATTTTAAAGACATTTTGAATGAAAGTAAGAAAAAAAAAAAAACTTGTTCAGACAGCTTTTTTTTCTTCTTTTTGAAAAAAAAAAAAAATCTCTAAAATATTAAAATTGTTTCTATAATAATTATTTATTGTATTTATAATCGACCATATTTCCGACAAACAATAAAAATTATGTACATTTTTATCCATCAGGTTTGGCATTTGTTGGGTTACTTTTGGCTATTTAATAATTTTAGGAATTTTGTTTTTAATCTAAACGTGTTTAGGGGTCTTATTTACATAGTTATCGTTTTAGTTATCCTTTTTCCAATTGTTTAGGTTTTGATATTCTTCTGTTCCAAATAGGTTCTATTCTATAGTTATTGTGTTCAAAATGGTGAAAGTTTGTTCTTTTTAGGTTTTAGCAATTTAAATTTATTTAAATTGGCTAATTTGTGATTCCATTTATTGCCCTTTTTATTCCCTTTAATTTGATTCCAAATTTGTTGCTCTCTGCTAAAAATTTATCGATTTATCGCGATTTTTTAGTTTTGTACCATTCTCAGCTTTCAAATATTTCTGAATCATTCATATTTAAATTATCGCCGAATTTGTATATTCCAAATCGTTTCACTTCATTTCTTTTTAATTTTCATCTGCTTTAAAATTCCAATTCTCTTCTTTAAAATTTTTTGATTGGTTGACCATAATATTAAAATCGTCTGTCATTAATTATTTTATCATTCATCGATAATTTTGTTTACAATGTTTGGCAGTGATGTTTTCACGGTATATAAGAAAAATCACACTCTTTTTTCGTTCTTCTTCTTGTCTTCGATTAGAACTGGAAATGTAGTCCTGTCAAGTTGTTAATTTTAGCGCTTTGGCGTGCACATTCCATAGGAACGATATGTTTTTTTTTATCCTTTGCTAATCCCATGATGTGTCTTCAATAAGATGTAAACTGATTTGTTTAGTATACGATCACCTAGTTTCCTGTCATCATGGCCGAGGAGGCTTTAGGGGCCAATTAGGAATTTGTTAATCTTGTCAAGCAGAGTAGCTCTATTTATGATGGAAGGAATTCGCATTTCCGAAGTAATTTAAGACGTACATATGGTCTGTATTCTATTCTGATGCCAAAAGTCAGCTACAACTGTTTAGAAGAAAATGCTTAATTTCATCGTTACTAAACATCCTGTTTGGGAATATCCCCTTGGAAAAGGGATCCGGTTAAAGATTTTCCTCACTACTGATGGACATAATCCTCCTTTGCCGTGTTCAGCGTTTCAAGAGGTGTTCCAGGTGTCATATTCAAGCCAATTCAAATTAAACTTTAAAATAGCATAAAACTGACAGAAACAATTAAAATTAGAATTTAAAGATATCACCAAGTGCTCCAGAGGAACTGCAAAGATTAGCAGTAGGGAACTTCACAGGAAAAAGTCACCAAAGATCCTAAAGAACACCTTGAAACGCAGAACACGGCAAAGGAGGATTATGTCCATCAGTAGTGAGGAAAATCTTTAACCGGATCCCTTTTCCAAGGGGATATTCCCAAACAGGATGTTTAGTAACGATGAAATTAAGCATTTTCTTCTAAACAGTTGTAGCTGACTTTTAGCATCAGAATGGAATACAGACCATATGTCAGTCTTAAATTACTTTGGAAATGCGAATTCCTTCCATAATAAATAGAGCTACTCTGTTTGACAAGATAAACAAATTCCTTATTGGCCTGTAAAGCCTCCTCTGTCGACATCGTAAACAGCTTGGAATTTCTTGACATCGTAAACAGCTTGGAATTTCTTGGATCAAAATTTACGGGAGTAGTATTTAAATAAAAATGGCAAAGGAATGGTGATCGTATACTAAACAAATCGGTTTACATCTTATTGAAGATACATCACGGGATTAGCAAAGGATAAAAAAAAAACATATCGTTCCTATGGAAAGCGTGCGCCAAAGCACTAAAATTAACAACTTGACAGGACTACATTTCCAGTTCTAATCGAAGACAAGAAGAAGAGTGAAAAAAGAGCGTGATTTTTCTTATATACCGTGAAAACATCGCTGCCAAACATTGTAAACAAAATTATCGATGAACGATAAAATAATTAATGACAGACAATTTTAATATTATGGTCAACCAATCAAAAAATTTTAAAGAAGAGAACTGGAATTTTAAAGCAGACGAAAATTAAAAAGAAATGAAGTGAAACGATTTGGAATATACAAATTCGGCAATAATTTAAATATGAACGATTCTGAAATATTTAAAAGCTGAAAATGGAACAAAATTAAAAAATCGCGATAAATCGAAGAATTTTTAGCCGAGAACAACAAATTTGGAATCAAATCAAAGGGAATAAAAAGGGCAATAAATGGAATTACAAATTAGCCAATTTAAATAAATTTAAATTGCTGAAACCTAAAAAGAATGAACTTTCACCATTTTGAACACAATAACTATGGAATAGAACCTATTTGGAACAGAAGAATATCAAAACCTAAACAACTGGAAAAAGGATAACTAAAAAGAGAATGACTATTTAAATAAGACCTTAAAAGAGAATAACTATGTAAATGAGACTCCTACACACATTTAGATTAAAAACAAAATTCTTAAAATTATTAAATAGCCAAAAGTAACCCAACACATTATAAGCATCCAACGTGTTTACATTTTCTGTAACCCCAAGCACTAATGTTATTTACATCAAAACATCCATCAACATCAAAATACTTATTTTAATTAGGTAACATTAAAAGTTTTTTTTTTTTTATTGAAGCTGCTTGGTACTTAAAAATTCCATTTAGATAAAAAGTAGTCTCAAAGACTTGTCTAATCAAAACACTTAAATAAAGTAAAAGTACAGCATATAAGAATAAAATTATTGCTAATAGGTTTCTATTACTGTGACTATAACAATTGCTAATATTGTTTTTAAAGTGTATGAATCTACAAAGAAAAGAAAATGTAAAAAGAAAACAATTATTTAATGAAACACAAGCCACTTAAATTCAACAATTAAACATTTCAATTAAAAACACATCACACTCATTTTATACATTTTAGAATCAGAAGTAACCTTTTGAAAAGGCATAAAACAGAATTGGAACTCTTCATCACATAATTTGTATAAAAATACCTGAGTAATAAATCATTTTAATGAGTGATTAATCATTCCTCATTATTTTGCATTGTATTTCAACTTAAGTCTTTCTCTGATAAGTAAACCTTTGATCAGCTTTTTCCAGTTGCCATAAATGCGCTTTTCCCTTTTCTGGAAAAAAAAATGGCAAATTAATATGGAATACAAAACTCACAATTTAATTGCTCATTCAATTAATAAGAAAACTTTCATATACTAAGCTGCCTTGTAAATATAGAGAGGTTTTCATTCAGTACTGTGAAGTCTGAGTTGAGAAAAAAATATATACTGAATCTGATCTAAAAAAATATTTCAAAGAAATTTATGAGAGAGCCTTTATATGGTGGTAAATGGTGCACACACTTAATTTTTGACAGAACTATTAATAATTTTTACTCTCTTTTGCATACTTATTTCGTACAGTCATACAAATTTTCAGAAAGACCTAAAGTAACATCTGAACAGGAAAAAGACTTCTCTAGTAACTCTTACTTCCTCTGGAATTTAGTGCTAGATCCATATCAGTTATCATCTAAGCTCTATCTATAGTGGTTCCTGATAAATAGATGTCTGAAGGAATTTCTTTAACATTTTTTTTCAATTTTTGTTTTCATTTGGCAACTGGGCATATTTTCAAAGGCAACATGGCAAAAATACGAGTTATGGGGTTGGTCCTACTCTTTTTGTCATAAAATATTACATATAAAACAAGCATTTCATTTGATACATTTGAACATGCATAGTCTTTTATTTTAGATTTTGGCAATTTTGCAAAATAAGACAACAGGTTCTTTCTTTTTGAATCATACCAAAATATCTTACAGGTGATTTATCTACCAAATTTTATGAAATTTGGTCAATTAGTTTTTTAGCTAGATTGGACAATATACATTGCACATACAGACATCATGCTAAAAATAAATTTTTCAGGTTCTAGAGTGTTCGAAATATTCATTGAAAACTCGAGTTGTGATTATCGACATGATTTCAATACTTTTCCTATACATTACCATGTATTGTAGGGAAAGTAATAGCTAACAGAAGTGTTATATAATTACACACATTATATCATATTTATGTGATATAATGTGTGTAATCTGACAAGTGCAATATATCATACCAGTGTGCATTATAAACCCACAAGTGTCATATAATGTACTTAACAGAAGACAAGCAAAATATGTAGAGAAAATTCATAAAATGAGATCAAAAATGTTAGCTATGATTTTGAAATTCACAGAATTTTCAGGTTTTGAACGTTTAAAAAGATTTCCCTGAAAATTCCTTTATTTTTTGCCCATTTTACAAAATACTCATATTATTCCAAATTTTCCTGTTTGAAAAGTAATAAGGGTGACAATTTAAACAACTCTTTACCAAAAGGTTGATATTCAAATGTGTGATAATTACTTAATAAAATAAAAAAACTTTGTACATACAGCATAAACACAATTATAAACTAGTCATCTGGTTTCAAAGGCAGAAAACAGAATTCTTCTTCAGGACTGACAAAAAGCATGACCTCTCTTATACAAGTCAGATTGGCAACTTGAATAAGTGAGGTCATGCTTCTTGTCGGTCCTGAAGAAGAAGCTTGTTATGTGCCTGTGAAACTTGTTAACCAATTTAGATTTGTGTTTATGCTACATTTACAAAATTTTTCTTATATCATTGAGTTATTGCTACAGGTTTTTGAGCATTTTTTTTGTGTGTATGTGTTGTTGTTGAAACCCAGACCGTCCGACCTACCAGAAAGGTGTAAGGTAACGGTTTGGACGGTCGGGAAGTGCCACCCAATTTAGACCGGAACCCAGTGGGGGAGGCATCCACAGGGACCGTACCCTCCTTCCCCTACCACCAACCTCTCGGAAGGACTTTCGGACCCACATGTTTAACGTGATCGTACTCCGCATGAACACGGCGGCAGTTTTGGCAGTGGCTGGAATCGAACCTGGGCCTACCGAGTGCAACTACAGCGCGCTAACCAATGGGCTACCGCGCCCTTGTGTGTATGTGTTGAAGACCCAGACCGTCCGACTCGTCCAGAGGACTAAGAGCAACTATTTGGACGGCCGGTTGCGTATATGTGTGTGATAACTAACTAAATCTGGGCCTGACTAACGCAGGGACCCATGTCAGAGGGGCTTTAAATTAAACAACTGCAGCATCGAAAAATTAACTGCTTCCTGAAACTAAATTATGTCATCGGAATAGGTTTGCCGCATGAAAAAAATTAATTTTGGATACATATAGAGATTGCTGAACTAATTTAGCATGTTAGCATCTTATGGAAAAGTTGCCAATAATTTAAATTCCAATCAAGTATGTAATAACTTTTGTATACATTTTTCTAAAATGCAATTATGTTTAAAGAAATGTTTTTGTTCATTTTATATATGTCCAGAGATGAAGAGGGGCCCCGAAGGAATGTCTGCCCCAGGCCCCTGTTAGACAGGGCCCTTATTGCATGACACATATATGACTTTTCAAAATTATATATAACATATCACATATATAAAATTTAAGCAATATACACTAATATAACTGGAAAGTTCTTTCCATTGAAGCAAGGGCATTATATTTTAAAATAGATGAAAAATTATTTGAGCTATATTTAACAGGAGAAAATCACCTCTTCCTCTCGCTTCCTGGCATTTTCTTGTTCCTCCTCCCATGCTGCTACAATGGTGTCTTTGAATTCTTCACATATAATAAATCCATCAAATCTGGAAAAATAAAAATATTTAGCACCAAAATTGTCTGCAAACCTTCAATACTATTAACAATCAAATCAAGAACAGAATCATCCATCTCAAGTTTGCTATGCTCAGGCCTGTTGAGAAGGAGGTGGGGAGGATGGAATGATTCCCTCCAGGCCTGGATTTTTTACTTTTTCATTAAAAAAAGTAAATGAAAAACATATAAACAACAGTTATGGAAATAAAATAATAATTTTTTTTACTCAAAATATTTATCTTTCTTTCTATCTCCAGGTAAAAAAAACTGTGGTATTGTCACAAATCTGATTCACAAAAGTGAAAATATGTTCTGTTTCTACAGTTTTGTTTATTGAAGAAAAATTTAATAGTTATAAATTGAATAAAATATTTATATTTATAATTTTCTGGTTTCTTCTATTTTTTTTTTTTTTTTTTTTTGTTATAACCTGAACATCTTATACCTTAAATTTTCTCTAGAATATACAATCTACTTTAAAACAAGGTAGTTATGAAGGAACACTGAAAATAAGGTCTATGCAAAATAGGAGCCCGTGAGTTGCTTGCCCCTGCCCCTCCCCCCGGGTTTGGAATTTCTTTACATGGCCCTGGCTATGCTCATGAACTCTGCATTCAAGGTTACATAACGATCCCTTGAGTCCTCAGCACTGAATACTTACATACTTTCTTCTGATATATTTTCCAAATGGCAGTACACCTGTTCTTTGTACAGAATATATAAAGAAACTTAAAATTCACAATTTGTAGTCTTTCTTTTTGAAATTTTATAATAATTCTAACAAGAAGGGAAGAAGCAAGTTCACCTGTGCTGAGATAATAAACAGACAGATAATAGCATTACAATGTTTATGTAGGTAATAGCAGATATACTTGATATGCTCATGATTTAAAATATGTGCAAATTTCTGTTGTATTCTAATGACATTGTTATTCAAAACATTCTATTAAAATATTTAATTTAATTCTCCCAAAAAGAAATATGAAAATCTCTGTTCTCACTATACAAAATTATCTTCAGATGCAGATCTGAAGAATAAAACATTCTGATTCGATTTGTAAAAATATAAAATTTGATCAATATATGTCAAAATGAAAGTGCTAAAACAATATTACAAGTTATATTAGTATGCCCATATCATTTTTATTCTGTTTCAACAATTGACTAAACATAATATGAGTTTGAAAAATCTTTGCAAAATAAAACAGATGATTTGAGAAATTGAAAATACCAATAATTCCCGTAATCTTTAAACCCCAAAGCTGTAATTGATATAATCCAGTCAAAAATGCAATACTGTTCATGTATAAAATTCATTTTGATATCCATTTCTGTTGTATAAAAACATTTGATTTAATTGCGTTGCTGAGCAACATGATATAATTTGCTTCAAATAAATTTGCAAAAAAGTATTGTCTGCAAAATACTATTTCTATGGAAAGTTCATATTTTATTAATATCTCACTAACCCCTGGGAACTAGAAACTCAAAACATGAACTAAATTCTAAGTATGGCTATTCCAAGGCTACCCACAAAATTTCATGATATTTGATGCAGGCATTCTCCCATGATGACGAGACGAACAAATACAAAGACATATTTTTAATCTTATTAAAAAATTTTTTAGAAAAATACTTGCAGTGCTGATTAAAAAAAAAAAAACTCCATTTTAAAATATGTTACGTGTGTCCATGAGTCTATGGATGTGATATCCCATAAATGAAAACCTATTGATTTTAAATACAATCGAATGCTTAGAAGTAGTAAATTATACTTTTATATTATGCGGAAGTATTTAATGTATATGAGGTAAGTGTTTGGTTAAAATAGAATTATGAAAAAAATATTTATAAAATCAAAAACTGAAAAGTATCCCAAGATATCCCAATCTCTCTCACACATAAATTAAGACTTACACTGGATGAATACTTCCTTTGTGGCCATCAAATCCCACAACAGCAGGGGAGCAGTCAATACCCAACTTTTTTGCAACACGATTCAAGCCAGGCACTGAAAAAAAGAAAATATTTATTGCATGTTCTTATTTCATGGAATAAAAATACTCTGATCTTTTAAACTTTAAGTCAGGGGGTTTCCAAACTGCGGCCAGCGAGTTGCTCCTATCAAGCCTGATGCATGATTGAGGTAAAGAAACAGAAATGAAATTAATGTAACATTTCACATGTACTATGCTATTTTTACTTTTTCCATATGAAATATGCTGTTTTTATCAAGAATTTAAAATCTGAATACCATATTATTTAGGTGCCACAGCTACCATTTATATATATATATATATATATATATATATATATATATATATATATATATATATATATATATATATATATTATCTTCTCTGTTTCATTTTCTAACCAACCCCCAATCGTGGTATTTAAGACTAGCCTGTGTGGTTTGTCGGAGCAGAGTGCTAATGCATTTTTATAAATTCTCCCCAAAAGTTAATTTCTACAAACTGAAAAGTTTGCAGAAGGACTGTTTTAATGTGACATATGTATGTGAATTTTGTTTCAAAATTTATAATTTTAAAATCAGTGTAGATCAGCACTAATGTGTTGTGTGTCCATGCACACATCATGGAACACTTGCCAACTATCTTTATGATTAAGATGGCAAATTTGGAGAAATGGGTAAATGTTCGAGCAATGGAACAGACTACCATGTCCCCCATTAGAGTTGTTTGAAAATAATTTATTTGGAACATGCTGAATCACATTTTTTCTTTAAAAAAATATATTTATTCCATTATTCATTTAGTTACATTTTGCATGTTATTTTACAAGTAAATTTCATTTATTTCTTTTTAAAAGTTGCCTTGGTCCAAAAAAAATTTGAAAACTGGCCCAAGTGTCAAAAAGTTTGGGGACAGCTCCTTTAAGTGGTCATTTTCTAACAACAGCAAGACTGGGAGCTTAATTCAAAAGTAAAAAAAAATGTCAATGGGTACAATAAATTCTAATTTATCTAAAAAATGGTCTTGCATACATATTTATAGTTACTAACCCTATGAAATATATATCAAACATGGGTTAGGAATGAATGAATAGTATTATATGTTAAATATCTTTGAGAGATTTAGTAAAAGAAAAGAAAAAGAAATAAACTTTTATTAAATACAGAAAGTGACTGTGCATATAAAATAACCTAAGCATATAATCGTTTTAGAAATGTTTGGGTTTCTTCCTTCAGTGCAAACAAGCCAAGAGCTTAGATTAAATGATAGTTTAACCATGTACAAGTGAAAATACTAAATTATTGCACTAATCACTAAAGTGGAGAGAAAACTATATGATTTTTTTTTTTTTAAATACAATTCACTTGGTTAAACAAAAATTGTATATCTATATAATATAAGATATTCACCTACAACATTTCATTATCGTAGATCAATAATTTGATCAGTCACAAGTGATTTAAAACTTCATAAAAATTGAAAATGTTAGAATTAAGAAAGAAAAATTGGCAGTCAAGATCCGGTTGATTTACAAATGTGCTAAGCATCTGCGTATAAAATTTTGTGATAATGAATATTTATTCTGATTGGCTGAAAAGGGTTTAAAACTTTAAAAACAACCTTAAAACATCAAAAACTAATGTAGGAATAAAAAATGTTTTTACAACAAATTATAGAGCATACATATATTTAAACATTGCTCTACTAAAGTCTTTCTTTATAGTTATCTATTTTTGCTAGTGTCATCATTTTTGACAAGAAAATTTGGGGCCCTTTTTAAGGACCTTTTAGTAAAATAACTTTAAGGGCCTCTGAGAAAAACAAAGTACTTTTAAAGAACGTTAGAAAGGGGAAAAAAACTGTCTCAAGACTTCGGGAACCTTGCCTTTTTAACTTCACTATTTTTATAAATGATGTGTTACATATTATAATACATGCTTTTCTATTGGAATTTAATTCAGAAATTTTTAAGAACACAATACTTTATTTAGTTACAACACTGAGAAAGTAATTAATGAGAAATGGAAAAAGTACTTTAATGTTTTAATAATTGAGACTACAAAAATTCTCTCATACTATCTGAATAATTCTGCAAAAGTGCTTGTTAGTAATAGCATACAAGGTTGATTAAAAGTATCAACTATTTTCGGAAGCAAATAACAGCCTCCTTTCGCATGGCATAGACTGCTACTTACCCCCAAAACCAGTTGATATTTTTAATCAACATTGTATGCTGTTACTGACATAGTATTTATTTTTGCAGACTATCCTGAGAAGTTTGCAAATGGGAATTTTCTTCAAGAATGTCACAAATTGTCCTAAAAAATTTTCTGATGATGTCATTTGACAGCAATTTGGTTACAAAAAAACGAATTTTAAAAATGGTGCATGATATTATTTTGTAAATTGTGCCCTGTGCATTTAAATGAAACATTACATATAAAATGATTTTTTTTTTTTTTTATAAACAATTTTAACATAATCATCTTTTTATAATATGTTTCTCATTTTTGAAAAATAATGCATGAAATGCTTACTTATGTGGCTTGAACCCACCCTATAAAAATAAATGGGCTTCTAAAATAAATTAAAATAATTGTGCCAAATGTCATAGTATTTTCTCAATTTGTTTGATACACAGTTGCTCCATGTAAGAAAATAAAATTTCCAATACTTCGAAAACAGCTCAAAATAATTTCTAATAGTGTGTATCTATTAATTTCAAATTAAAGACACTTATAGTAAGTTTACTAATAATAGTGAAAATATTTAATATTTTGATGATTTTTTTCATTTTCGATAAAAAAACATTAAATGTTTTAAGCATCTTGTAACTAATGTATTTTACTTTTAAATAACCATTTTGCAACAATTTAAAACATAATTGTATTATACTTTTTTTTTTTCGATTTTCAAGAAATTGTGGGGCTTTCCCTTGGTCTGTTAACACCTAAAAATCAATAGGTCTCTTACATTTGACAATTGAAATGCACATACTAAATGTCATTCAATCGGCTCAATTTGTCTGAGATGAGATATACTAGTGTGCACAGTTAATAGACAGTAAGGCAATATTTTAGAAAAGAAAGATGAATCATGCATAAGGCATTGATTTTGAAACACTTTCCTACTGAAATGCAATTTTATTTAAACATCTCTAAAATGTGATACATTCAGCACTGATATATTTTAAATTACAGTACTACAATAATTTATTATATCTGAAAACTTAAAACTTCATTGAAAAAAATTAACTTTATTCAAATGACATCATCGAAATATAAATCGTCTAGCTCTTTATGCAAAAGCGATGAATATTTCAGTCATATCACTATTATTCCAGATTCCAGAGCTAAATAATTTTGCATGAAAAATAATTTCAGCAATTCATTATACAATTCATCTTATAATCACTTGTTTACATTCTGCATCCATTAAAATTATGCTACGTTGTAGAAATAATCAAAGTTTGATGATCATTTAAACTAAAAAATATTGTAATTGCATTGGCGGAGAATATAGATGCACAGAAAATATGCAAAAATAAAGCGGTTTTAGGATGGATGAAAAAAAACGGACACTAAATATAAATTTAAAAGAACTTTAAAAATCATGTTTTTTATACTGCAAAAAAAGATGGATGCCATATGTTATTTTGAAGTGGGTCACGTGATCTCTTCATATAATATGGGTGTAATTATTATTTCAATTTTTATTTTAAAAAGTACTGAACATATTTTGCTGAAATTTTTTTTATATATTTTATGGGATAATTTGAATATTTCTTACAATTTTTGAAGCAGTTTGTAAATTTTAACTTTGCTTAAAAAAATGTTTGAAAAATTAGGTCCCATTGCATTCGCTTCCCAATGCACTTCATTTTTCCAACCCAGGTTCAATTCAAAACTAATTGGGTTATATTATTCATTTACATTCCCATATGCCCCACAGACCATCTCAACAACATACTAAAATTTCATTTTGAGAAAGTCATTTTTACAGCAGTTATTGTACGAACGGACAGACAGATAGAATGAACAAAGTCATAAACACTTTTTAACTACGTTGGAAAGTATTGAAAAAGCTGATTTGTATTTAGGGATGCTCAAAAAGTACAGATGCATCAAAATCCATCAGATTTATGATATTTTTATTCTATAGCCTTTACAAATCTCCAGTACAATTTTGCATAACTTAGTAATTTAACATGGTTTGTAAATTTATATTACAAAAAATAAAGGTGGTAGTTCTAGTTCAATGAAATCAAAATGTTTTCATGTCAATAATATTTTGTAAATTGAAACTCCAATACATTTCAATAAGTTTATTCATTGTTTTTAGTCTCATTTGTTTCACTTACAACAGATAATACCAGGAGATTATGGTAAATAAAGTAAGACACACAATTGAAATAACTTAATCTTTTTAAGTTACGAGCAAATATTTAAGTCTATACATGATTGACTCTTTTTAAGGCTATACATGATTGACTCTTTTTAAGTCTATACATGATTGACAGTGTATAGTATATTTTACGATATCTAATGCAAGTTATAAACACTAT
The DNA here is from genome assembly GCA_951213105.1 of Amaurobius ferox. Taxonomy (NCBI): domain Eukaryota; kingdom Metazoa; phylum Arthropoda; class Arachnida; order Araneae; family Amaurobiidae; genus Amaurobius; species Amaurobius ferox. The sequence continues at coordinate 97,621,206 of OX578150.1, read as the reverse complement.
ATTTTAAAAACTAAGAGTCTGATCTAAAATACAATTTTATATCCTTGTAGGACTTTCAAAGGGCTACAAATTACTTTCTTACTGGGGTTCGGAAAATTTTCTGGAAATGGAAAATTTTCTGCTGTTTTCCTAGGGAAATTTCCACTTTTCTTTTCTTTCCTTTTTTAATAAATTGAAAAATAGAATGTAATATACTATTTTTTAACTTTTTTTTAAGCAAGCAGCTTTACAAAAAGTTTTTGAGTTTTCTAATTTTGAGGAGGGTAAAAAAAGGAGGGAGGGGGTATGTGTATGTCTTTTATTATGAATGGATGAGAAGCAGAAGGGTACAAGTGACGTCTTACTCATTCTCAGAAAAAAGCAGGTAGAATTGTTACAAACCTAATTTTTTCTTAAAATATGGAATGTTCTCGCAAGTTGAAAGAAAATACTTTGATAGCACTAAATATATACTTAACTCATAGCAAACTGTCTCTTCTATCTCATGATAACTTACCCATTCAATTACAAGCAAGTACATTTTAAAAAGAAATTAATTCCTTTTAGAAAGGGTATAAGCATTTTTTAAATTAATTTTTGCCTTACAATATTTATAAATTTATTCATTTATTTTTATACTTACAGAAAAACTAAGTATAATTTTTTTTTTTTTAAGTGATAGAAATATTTCCCTTTTAATTATCAGTAGGTATTTAAAAAAATAATTAATATAATGTTTAATAATTTATATTTCAATTATAAGCAGTTTTAATTTTTTCTTATAATATTATTTATATTTAATAATTTACATTTTATACCTATAATAAATAGTAAATTATTTATTATTCTGAATAAGTTCATTTTAAATTATTTTATGATATTCTTTTTGTGCAATGTTCTAAATTTGTGATTTAGAAAAAAATATTCTTGCTATGGATAAAATTCTATTATTTTATAACTTTTAAGCACATATATTTAAGGAAAATATTAAATTGTAGCTGCTGACTGTAGTATAAAGGTACGAGGATCACACTGAAATTTTTAGACAGGGACAGACGATATGCACTAGAAAAAAATTATTGATCGAATATTTAAATTTGAACTCTTTTAGGTCCACAGATGATAATTTGTGGTAACAATTATAATTTAGCAATCGTAGAATAAATTTTGAAAGAAAAGAAAATGGAGTTGACACGAGCATTATAGAGCTATAATTTTCTATGATTTTAAAGTGGGACTAAATCAAGAAGAATGTCTTCAACGTCTACAATTAGCATATGGAAATGATGCTCCATCTCGTGTCACTGTATTCAGATGGTTTACAGAGTTTAGAACAGGTTGAAATTCTCTCCTGGATGAAGAACACACAGGAAGACCTTTGTCAGCTGTAGTTCCAGAAAATGTGTCGGCAATTCGAAAAATGTTAATCGGCGATAATTGTAGTACCTATTAAATGATATAGAAGGAACTTAACATTGGATCCACAGCTATACATAAAATTATTCACGAAGAACTGCATATATAAAAATTAGTTTGTGGTTAGATCCCATAATTTAACAGAACACCGAAAAGCGAAGCATGTCAAAATCAGTAAAGAAACCCTAAAATTACTTAATGATGGTGGATACTGCATTATTTCTAAAATCATAACTGGTGTTTGATGCTCCAACATGTTAAGAAAGTAAAGTATAAGTTCTTGAAGATGACCCCAAACCAACAATGGCTGTTGTTGTTGAGACCTAGACAGTCCAACCTACCAGAAAGGTGTAAGGTAACTGTTTGGATGGACGGGAAGAGCCATCCAATTTAGACCAGAATCCAGTGGGGGAGGCATCCACAGGGACTGTACCCTCTTTTCCCTACCACCAACCTCTCGGAAGGACTTAAGGACCCACATTTTTAATGTGATCGTACTCCGTGTGAACACGGCAGCAGTTTTGGCAGCTGAGGGAATCAAATCCAGCCCTACCGAGTGCAATTCCTGAGCACTAACCACTGGGCTACTGCACCCAAACCAACAATGTTGAAAAGACAATGAGCAATGAAAAAAGTAATGTATGCTGTGTTCTTCAGTACAGATCTGGTCAAAGCTATAAAACTAGAGGGACAGAAGACAGTTACAGCTAACTGATACACCACTAAGTATCTTCCAGAAATTATTCAGGAAATGAATGTTAGGAAACTCATGTTTCCCCATGACAATGCATCTTCTCATTCAGCAAGAATGACAGTTGAATTTCTTGAACAAAAAAACATCAAAGTAAGCGAACATCCTCTCTATTCTCCTGATCTTGCTATGTGTGACTTTTGGCTATTTTTTAATCTAAAAAAAATTTACGTGGGCATCATTTCCACTCCAAAGATGAGGCTATAAAAGCATATTTTTCATCGATTCCAAAAAATGGATGGCTTGAAGCATTTAATCTTAGGAAAAGTCACCTACAAAAGTGCATTGATGTTGGAGGGGAGTACTTTAAACATTCCTAAGAGTTAGTAAGTTTAACTTGTACCACTTAGCTGTATCTCAAAAATTTCAGCATGACCCTCATATAAGAAATTTTCATGCATATAATGTTTTATATATTTCTAAATTTTAACCTTTTTTAACCATATTATGTAACATATGTTTGACTGCTGCTGTAATATAAAAAGAAATACTTATAAAAGTCACTGGGCATATTATTCCAAAATATTAAACAGAAATATAATTTCTGCTGTGGAAAATTTACAGGGAAAATTTTTCATTTCAAAATTTTACGGAAAATCCACATCTCTACCTACTATTTATATCTAGAACTTTTAGTTTTCAAGATATAAGCATTACAAATTTTAAAAATAGAAAATTTTAATATTTTTTTAATTTGACAAGGTGATTACTCGAAAACTATACAAGGTCTCAAAAAAAATTATTGATCTAAAAACTGAAATTTCTACTGATGATTTGTGCCACTACATATTATATCTATCTTTTACAGTTTTTAGAAGATATTTTGAGTGAAAGTAAGAAATGTAAAGCAGAAACTCACTCAGACAACAACTTTTTTTTTAAATTTTTCGAAAAAAAAAAAGTTTAAAATATTAAAATTATTTTTGTATGTGCACAAATAGTACAAATTGTTTACATTTTTATCTATTAGGCTCGGAGATACAAGTATTCAAAGTGTTTACATTTCTCATAGTGCTCCTATTTCAGCCAGGTATCTCGATCATAAATGTTATTTACATACAATATTTATATATTACATGTATTTATACCTTTAACAACTCAAGATGAGAAAAATCAGAAGAAAAAATATATTTAAATATATACATACGCTGTAGATGAACTGTTCCTCTTGGAAGCATACAAGACTTGAATAATTCAACATTCCCATACTCATTTCTGGGTACTTTTCCATCGACAGCAATTGGAGGTTCGTACTGCTCAGTCTGCCAGAGGCCAAAAATCTCCAAAGGTAAATCAGTCCTTATAAGACCAGCAATCTGCAATACAGGCAAAAATTATTCATCTTTATCTAAATATAGAGGATTCATACCATACATCATTTCTTTATTTAATGTGCTAAAGCAATGTATTATGCTGCCCATTTTTTATTTTCTCACACTGTAGTATAAGGAAAAATCAGATGTCAAAAGACCAGCAATTTGCAATACAGGCAGAAATTATCGTTCATTTGTAAGTCGAGATAAATATCTCCTGAACGAATGGAGCGATTCAAACGAAATTTGGTACAAAAATTACAATCAACTAACACTGGAGGCCTATTGTTTTTAAACACAACTGAATGTTTGGAAGACCACCAAATTTTCCAACGAAACTTTAAAAAAATCATCAAAAACTCAAAACCTTCAATAAAGTTATGTAAATAATCTATTCTTATGTAATTTTTTATTAGAAAACGATTAACATAAATTTTACAATGCTAGTATGAACTGTTCTCGACATATTGCATATTTTTCAAATAAATTTATCAAAAAATCGCATAAAATTAAAACAATTAACGGTACTTAACAGTTATAGGGACCAGGGCCAACATGATTATATCGCCAACATGAATGTTGGCGATATAATCCGATATGAGAAATTCAGCACAAACACAATGATTACAATTTAATACACATATAATGGGGTTTGATCAACTTTACTTAATAAAAAAATATTGTGTTACATTGAAATTTATGGCAGCCAAAACTCAGCTGTTACCGATAAAATGTCATTAAATTTAAAACTACCAGTAACGCTTCGCCACATAAACTCTGCGAGATATGAGTCCAAGTGCTGTCTCGCAGTGCCTCTATGCTTTTTGTTACACCATTTCACAGATCCCCAGAGTCTCTATGGTCTGCATATGAATCCTGATTTCAGGATCCACGAAGTGATACCCTGAGTTTTGGACGTCACAAATTTCAATGTAACACAATATTTTTTTTGTTAAGTAAAGTTGATCAAACTCCATTATATATTAAATTATAATCATTGTGTTTGTAGTGAATTTCTCGTATCGGATTATATCGCCAATGTTCGTGCTGGCGACAACTCGGAAAAGTAGTTGGTAACCCATGGTTCCTATAACTGATAAGTACCAAATTAACTATTGTGACACATATTCACTTCTCATACGTAATATTATGCGATAAATTTGTTAATATTATTCTTATGGATCTAGCTTGTTCCATTCACGAGAGAAGATATATTGGGTAATAGTTTTGTATTGGGGTGGCAATAGTCATTTACTACCTTAAGAATAACTTATTGTCCATACCTTACTGTCCATAACGCTTGACAAAATTTTAGCTATGAAATTGGCAGAATATCACCAACTTGACGACTTTTTTTTAATGTTGGCAAATTGACGAAAATGTCACCAAATTGATAAAAATGTTGCCCCAGATTAATGAAACTATCGTCTTAAAATTGCAGAAATGAAGCCAAGTTAATGAAAATTATGTCTAATTGCTATCAATATTGATAATTGTCAGTTTAGAGTTGTGTGAAATATAAGTTGAGTACTATAGTTTTACATGTTGTCAAAAGTGCAATTCAACATTAAAACACTACAGTGGATCTTATACATCATTCATATTTTCACTGTGTAAGAAGTAAATTCATTGTATTATATAAGGAAAGTCATGTGCTGCCTACATCAGATTTTTTTATTTAATATAGTAAAGCAATTATGATTCTCATTGCTTACTTTCTCACACAAGTATAAGGATAAATCAGTTCTCAAAAGACCAACAATCTACAGTATTAGCAGAAAGTATTTATTTAAGTATAAATATCTCATTCATTTTTTTTTTTTATTTTATGTGCTAAAGCAATTTATTATGCTGCCCATTTTTTACTTCCTCACACTATAGTAATAAAGAAAGAATTTTCTGATAAATTTTCATTTTGAGATTTTAAAAGTAAAGAATTTTTAAGATCCCTGAACACAATTTGAATACTTTTAATGGCTATCTAACACATAGCTAATGTACTCTTAAATATGCCTGAGAAGTGACCAATTCTTAATTACCAGTTTCTTCTTATAAATCTCTCTGTAGAGACACTATTTTTTTTTTTTTTTTTTTTTAACATAAAACCCAATTCATGCATGTCTTTCCGAATAATAATAAAAAAAGTTCTAATTAAGATATATAAATAATTCACCCATAGCTCAAAGAAGAATATTGGTGATCTCTTTTAAGTCACTTAATTGGGGTCTGAGTGCATATATGAACCTCAGTTATTTAGTTTCTCCTGTTTCCTTCACAATATAGGAAGGAAAGAAACTCTTCAAACGCTTTATTTCCCATGTATTTCTAAATACTATAATCTGTTTCCTTAATATAGGCAATTCAAGGTTACGCTTTCCCCTTCCTAACTTTAACCATAAGAATAGCAGCATTAGCCTCAAACAAGTACATATGCTTTCTTTATCCTCTCCTGCTCTGCTGAGGCTAGAGAAGAAAGTCCTCTTTAAAAAAGTCCACTTCAAGCAGTTATCCTAAACTGAAGTGGGAAAAGGGAGTCTGCCTCCCATTTTAGGAGAGCATCAGAAGGGAGAAAATGAATTTTTGTGACCTTGAGCCATCAATTCAAAAGAAACAGACTCTAGAATCTTGCCAAGACTGCTTTAAAAAAACACATTTCAAAGTTTTAAAAAAAGAATATATTGTCTATGACAAAGCAAAAATACAAACCTTATCCCACTTTGGTCTAGCTTTGACTATTTTGTAAGGCTGCTCACCAATTCTGACAACTCGAGCTTCTTTTAACCAGGTTTCACGAGAATGCAGCTGACAAACACAATCTCGTGCATAAATGGGTTCTCCCCTCATGAAACCAACTGGAGGTGCATCTGGAGGATAAATAGCTTCAAACTTCAATAAGTGTCTCTTCAAAGCGTACAGTGGATGATTTTTGAATCTAGGATGAATTTAATTCAAGAAATTTAACTTGAGGGGTAATGAAAGTTTCAATGATAAAATTTCATTTGCAATGTTAAAAATCTGATCACTATAATAAAGGATCCAAACTGTCATCAGCTAAAAAAAGATCAACTGCAAAAGTCTAGAACTTTTAGTATAAACTTGGAATTTTAAGTTTAATTACATAGTGGCTTCGTGTTCTTAAAATATTCTTATAAATATAGATAATTATGTAATGACACCTGGTATATTGATATATTACAGTTGGAAATTTACAAGAAAAACAAATAACATTGCTAATTTTTTAAATAATGTGACAAAAATTAAAAATTTGGCTTCATTAAGGGCACTATTAACTTCATTATTTGCCCCCCCCCCCCCCCCCAAGCACATCCTTACTGAACAAACTGAGCAGATTTTAATCAAGAAAATTTTAAATATTCTTATCTTTATGTTATTAAATTGTACCTGAATTACATTAATTTCATTTATATGAATGTTATGCCATATAATTGTTTAAATATCAAAATTTTTGCTGATTCCCTCCAGCAACTTGTTTCATTTCCCCATGTTAATCTATAAAAAATAGTCCCTACATTCTAGTTTGTTTACTTTTTAGGATTTTTTCCTGCTGTCTTATGACAAGAATAGATGCTGAAACGTGAGATTCATGGTCTAAAATATTGGTAAAATAGTTAGTATTGTATATTTAATATCTATCGAAAAGTAATGCATTCACTGCACAAAAATATTAAAAATATTTCTAATTATTTTATTAATTTTTTTTTTAATTGCAAATCATCCTATTCTCTGCAAGTATGCTAAGAAAAATAAAAATGGGAAAAATATTCTAAAAACTAAACAAGTGCAGGGACTATTTACTATAAGTTAACATGAGAAAACTGAAACAATTTCCCTCCAGAGGGAAAATATCATGATAACTTCAGTCTGAGTAAACTTATTAAATACATGCTTACTATGTATATTTTTATTTACAATTAGCAACTTTCCAAAATATGATTATATCTGGTAGCAGGGTTAAAAAAATTTTATAACCTATAACTTTTGTTTTGATGATCAAGATTTTATACCTAGTTATCATTTTTGTCACTTAGTTTCTCTGTATTTTTTTGTATGTATAACTCAAATTCCCACTGATCAATCATTAATTCTTCCATTTAACAATTTAACCTATGCATGTCCTGAATTTCATATGCCCGTGCACTGGGTCAAAGGTGGGGCCGCTAATAAAGGACGGTTTATTTTATAAGCCACATAACATAAAAAATAATCTTAAAATTGCATCCAAGTAGAACATTTTGACAACTAAGGAAAAATAGTTAGAGGCCACTGACACCTGACCAAGGGCAGCCCTACCATTGGTGTGAAGGGGTCTCCCGCACCAGGGTGGCACACTTGAAGGGGTAGTACTTCGAAGGAGGGAGAAAAAAGTATAAGGCATACGCAATAGAACTGTAATTGCTCAAAATACAATTTTATCCGAAAATATTTTTTCTGAAATAAAAAATCAGATTATTTCAATAAAAATTATTCCAAAGCAATATTTGTATTAGCATTTTACATATTTATCATTTCAATTCACAATCAAATGCTTTATAGTGACACTAATAGATTTTTTTAATTGTTTTATGTGGTTGTTACTTTTATTTTCACATTAGCTCATCAGATGGCAACAGTTGTCAATTATATCAAACCTATTTTTCAAATTAATTATTCTGACTGCCGGTAATAGGTAAAAACATAGATATATTTATAGATGGTTACCTGTAAACCACCTATTATATGGTTAGAACTAGAACTCTGTGCTGTGCCCCTGTGGGGGTACAAGAGACTTACTTCTTCATAAACGAGGTTGCTTTTATATTCTGATGAGTTGACTTTGTGATTATACCGTATTTTCAACCAAATTCTATTTTGAAATGGGAAACACAGTTTACTTTTAAAGCAAGTAAATTTTGTCATATTTTGCATTTAAGTAACATTAACATTTTATAATATTATTTTGTCTACCCAGATAAAAGTGATATTCATTTTCGGGGACAGATTTAGGACATCAATATCAGGGTTTCATACCATTTTGTTGCTTTAAATATCTTTAGAATTATTAGAAACTATTTATTTTTTAAAATTAGTAGTCCTACGTAGAGACGGTCTTAATGAAATGGATGTTATATAACTGCCTAACATTGTACTGTTTCTGTATACTTATTCAGTTGTCATCGGTGGCATAGAATGAGTCTTGATTAGGGTGGCTGAAATGTTCAAAATTTCTTAATTGAAATATATATATATATATATATATATATACAGGGTCTTTCAAATAAAAGTATCCCTGTTAAGGTGGGTGTACAGGACACTATAGTATGAAATTTGGCACATAGATGTTTATCGATATGTAATAGCGAGTTTTAGTAACTTTTGTTTCATCAGATGTGTACGTATAAGGAAACATTGCATATATATACTTTTTTTTTTATTTCAGATGTCTGAAACTTCTAAAAAACGAATAAAGCTTTCTGGAGCTCAATACAAAAAAATAAGGGCTAAGAAAGAAGAAGAAATAAAGAAAGGAACTTCATCAATAGCAAAGTTTTTTCAGCTAGATTAATTTCCTTCAGCATCTAATGAAGTATCCCAGATTCATACGAAGATGCCTTCAGATCAATCCCTAGAGATCAAAGTTGCCGGTGAAGCATTTTCTTCAGCCAAAGAAGCTGTTTCTGTAGTTACAGAAGAAAATTGAAGCGTATTATCCGAAGAAAATTTTTCCACAGATTCATCTGTTACTATTGATGCATCTAAAGGAGTTGATAATCCATCAAAATGGCCAAGTTCTTTAAGTGATAAAATAAGGATATGTTTGGTTGAAATTGGGCCTGTTAGAGAACTCTATAATACAATTTATCCTAAAGACGATTCTGGTACAAGATTTTTAGCCGCATATTACCAAAGGAAGATTTCGAATCGAGAAATGATCAATAGAGACTGGCTTGTATATTCAGCTTCTAAGAATTGTATTTTTTGTTTTCCTTGCAAGATTTTTTCAAACATTAATTCTCCTTTAGCGCAAGAAGAATTTTCTGACTGGCAACATTTATCCAGCCATTTAAGTCAACATGAAAAAAGCATCCATCATATTGAGTACATTACTAAGTTCGTTGACTTCAAAAAGCATTTGAGCAACTAGCAGACTGTTGATTCTTAAATGGAAAAATTGATTAACCAAGAAAAGGAACATTGGCAGGAGGTTCTTTTCAGAATAGTGCAAAGTGTTAAATTTTTAGCGCAACAAAATTTGGCTTTCAGAGGTAGCAGTGATAAGTTTTTTCATGAACACAATGACAATTTTTTAAAACTAATTGAAATGTTGGCAAAATTTGATCTTTCTATTGCTGAACATGTCCAGTGTGTTTAAAGAAATGAAAAACATTCTCCCCACTACCTGGGACATAGAATCCAAAATGGGATAATGCATTTATTATCTTCTGAACTAAAATCTACTATCGTAAACTAGACAACAAGTATTATTCCTTAATTTTAGATTGTACTCCAGATTCTAGTCGTCAAGAGCAGATAACCATAGTCATTAGATCTATTATGTTCAACAATGTAAAAAAAGAAGTTGAAATAAAAGAGCATTTTCTTGGCATTTGTAAAATTGTAGATGTAATGGGTACTGGTTTAACTTCTTTCATCACTGATCATTTGGAGGAAAATGATCTCCAAATGGAAAATATTCGAGGACAGAGTTACGACAATGGTGCGAACATGAGAAGGAAAAACATTGGATTGCAAACTCAGATTTTGCAGAAAAACCCTCAAGCTTTTTATGTTCCATGTTCCGCTCATTCACTTAATCTGGTGATTAACGATGCTGCAAAAGTGAGTTATCAGGTAGTTGATTTTTTTAGTATAATACAATGTTTATTTACCTATTTCTCCTCTTTGAGTAAAAGATGGGAAATATTAACTCACAATATATCAAGATTTACCTTAAAAGCGATTTTAGATACTAGATGGAAAAGTCAGATTCAGGCAATAAAACCTTTATGATTTGGTTTATTGGAAGTGTGTGATAATTTATCAGAAATACTCGATGATGGCACATTTGAGCTACCTACAAAGCATGAGGCTGACTGTTTGTTAGAAAATTAGAATCATTCACTTTCGTATTTTCTATTGTTATATGGTATGAAGTATTATCGCAGGTTAATGTTGTCTTCCAAATTATGCAAAATTCGAACACTATATCAACCTGCATTGAGCATGTAGATTGTCTTCAAAACTTTCTCTGCTACCGAGACAACTTTAAAGAGATTGCAAACATCACATCTGAAGTTGCCATGTCTCATGATGGAAGCTGTTTTCCCGTTACAGTTTCGGAGGAGAAAAAAGAAAAAAAACTTTGACTATGAACATGAAGATGAAAATATGAATGATCCTAAAGATAATTTCCGAATAAATTTCTTTTATGTTATAATTGATACAGCTTTAAATTCCATGGAAATCAGATTTGACTTACTTCAAAATCATAATGCAGTATTTGGTTTTTTGTTCAATTTTGAAACGATATCGAACTTGAACAAATCAGAGCTTTTGGAACTGGCTTTGGATCTTGAATCTGAACTAAGTGATAAAACTGATATAAACTGCCTTAAAGATATAAATAGTACAGAATTTGCAGACAAACTTAGTATAATTACCAGTTTTTTGAAAACAGAAACTTCACCAAAGGATGGCCTACTCACCAAAGGATGTCCTACAATACGTTTATAAATATGGATTGACAGGGACTTTTCCCAACATTTCAATAGCATTAAGAAACTTATTAACGCTTCCTACATAAGTTGCTATTGGAGAAAGGTCTTTTTCACAACTAAGATAACAAACTATTTAAGAAATAAACTTCTGATAAAAACTATTTAAGATCAACATTGTGGCAAGAAAGGCTTTCTGATTTAGCCTTAATATCAATTGAGCTCGAAATGTATGATAATTTGGATATAAAAAAAGTACTAGAAAATTTAAATAATTAATTAAGAAAATAAAATTTTATCAAACATTTCTTTCTCTTATCGTTTCCTGTAATAAAAAATAATTAAAAATCTTTTTTAATTTGTTTCTGATAAACTGAAGTGGTATGTTCAATTCCTTTGTTCCAGAGAAAAATACGTTCTTAGTCGAGGCGGCAAATTTTTTTTTGCACCAGGATGGCAAATGGCCTGGGGCCGGCACTGCACTGACTTGCTGCTCCTAATTTCTGACCCTGCTAGGTAGTTACTCATATCGCCATTTTCCATACGTAAAACTGGCCTTAGGTTTACTATATAGACTTTAATATGATGATCAAAATAAAATGGTTTATAAGTAAACTACGAATACTACATTTCATCAATACATTCTAATATACTTAATATATGAAATAAATATACTAACTAACTAACTTACCCTTGAATTGTATGCGGTAATGGCTTATTAATTAACATATCATCAAGTTTCTTTTCCTCATCTTTATTTTGTTTAGAATTAGGTGGTAAAAATGGCTCTAAAGTGTCTTCCCACCATTCAGGATCAACTCTTAACTTCATAGTGGCAGTCAAATATTCATTACAATATCTCCTAGTTACATCTTTCACATATGAATCATTATCAAATGCTAAAATGTATGAAACAGGCTGTGGAACTAAAGCTTCAATATCATATGATTTATTCACAATATTATTAACACACTCTACTGAAGTCCATTGCTTATCAGGTTTTGAAAATATTTCAGCCCAACATACAATTGTCCCAGGTTCTAAAATAGAGGAATGTGGTGATGGAGGTTCAGAATCTGAAGAAAGAATTTTGCGATTGGACGTCTGTTTGCAAGGCCTTTCAGGTTTGAAACGAACCCTTTGAGGTTTAAAATCATCTTCATCGCTACTTATATTATTTTGCATAACAAAATCATCATCGACAACATTATCATCTTCATCACTAATTCTGTAACTTTTGCGTGCAGAACGACTTGGTCTTGAAACTTTTTTAGCTTCTTTATTATTCTCAGATGATTCAGTTTTTTTCACAGATTTAGTTAGTTTTGAATCTTTTCCTTGTTGTTTTTTAACAACTTTTTTAACTTCTTTATTATTCTCAGATGATTCAGTTTTTTTCACAGATTTACTTGGTTTTGAATTTTTTCCTTGTTGTTTTTTAACATTTGGAGATTTTTGTTCAGAACATGATTCCTTTTCTTTATCTGTTTTCAGTTTTTTAGAAGTAGAATTATTATTTGTCTTTTTAATTAAATTCATTGCTTTATAAGTAACTGGATATAATGATATGCAAAATCTAACCTTGAAACCTAAAGCGCGAGCTATAACAATAAGCATTAAATTATATTCTGATGCATTCTGTGATTTTTTATATTCAAAACCTTTTTCCAAGGAGGAAAATATATTCAAAAACAAACAATTCTCAACCTCAAAAGTAAATGTGTCACGAAACCATGAAATTATTTTTTCTATGCCACAAGCATCAATTTTGTCAATTTTTTTGCCAGAAAGTATATCTTGAGGTATTAAAGACAATGCAAAAGCTTTTAAAGTATCTGAATTTAAAATATTATTTACATACATTCCATGGGCTAAAAGGCACAATAAGTGTGTTTTATGCATTGATAATTGAACATCTTTACGACATCTGTTAATATGTAACCTAATCCATTCATTTTCATCAAACTGTTTTTTTTTGCGTTTGCGTACATGTAAATCAGGACAATCTATAGTTATTTCAACACCTTCCTTAGGTATGTCTGGTTTATAATCATCAAGATTTGCACTATCTTCTACTTCTTCCCATTCAGATTCACTACTGGAATCTTCTTGTTTTACACTAGCATTTTCATATGAAGATCCAGATATTTCTGGCTTGACAGATATACTGCACTTACTTTCTTCCTTACTAGTATCAAGAGACTCAGATAAAATACCACTATCAGATGAACTGAGTGCAAAGTGAAATTTTTTAGAATCTTTTGGCTCATGCTCTATTTTTAATGAATGTAAATGAACTTTTGCTTTCCCCAGTTTAGGATCTTTTGTAGGAGACAAACAAATGTGAGCTTTTGTTCTTTTCTTTTTAGGGATTACATTTGATGATTTCAAATCTTCACTAAAAGAATTTTTAATTCCTTTCTTCTTAGAATGACAATTTCTACTTGATTTATCTAGTGTGGTTTCAGACAAATCTGCAACTTCACATTTTGATTTTCTTCTTGCAGACTTTTTCAGTAAAACTGAGCTTTCAATTTTTTCTTTTTTTTCAACATCATCAGAAATTTTCTCTTTGGCTTTTCTCTTCCTGATTTGAGGCATAGCTCTACAAAATAATAATAATTAAGATATATGAAAACATAATACTCTTTAATCTGATACCTAGCATTCATTTAAATGAATATCACATACTATTATGATTTTCAGGAAGCAAGGTCTTAATATCAACAATTAAAGCTAGGATGCTTATGATTTTACACTCTTTATTTGGGCAATACTGAAATGCTGTTCAAATTTATACAAATGCATTTCATAAAAATGTATACAACATGTGTTTCATAAAAAACTATGGCATTTTATTACATTTTTTAATGGATTTTACATATGTCATTTTATTATATTTTTGAGTTAATTTTACATGATGCATTTTTTTCAGTTCCATTTTAAGCGGTTTTTGTTGTCATTTTTTAGTTATTACGCATTTTCATAATTTGATATTTTCAATAAAAAAGGACATTTTTGAATGATTTAATTATATATTTTCTTTCGTTAGTAAAATTCAAACTTTCAATTTGACACATGAACTGCAGAAAAATGAAAGTTATTTTTTATGTACTTTTTTTGTTTTCTTTTATAAGGCATGTTTTTGTTAACAAAATAAGTACTTAGTTTTGTGCAGGAACTATAAAATGTTAAATTGTAATTTTTAAGTTATTTTTTTTTTATTAGGGCATGTTTGGGGGTGATAAATTTTTATTTTGGTACAGAAAAGAAATTAAAAAAAAAATGTGTATGTTTTAAGTCATTTTTTCATTTTATAGGGCATTTTTGAGTTTTGGGATCACAGTTGCATTTTTTATGAAGCATTTTCTAGCAATTTTTAGTTCATAAAAATCTTTGCCCTACTAATAATATAATCAGCAAATGTCTTTATTACACAGCAATTTTTGCTACCTCAGCTATTAATCATTCCCTTGACCTACCTACATTCTGTAAGAAAATCTGTGACAGATCATGTACACTGAATGATGTATGAATCAATACAGTTCAGGAACATGTGTTTTCGGAGTACCCAGTAAAACAAATTTTACTATACCTCCACATCATTTGCACGCTGCCACAACTGCCGCCATGTTCATGCGGAGTACGATCACGTTAAACATGTGGTTCCGTAAGTCCGAGAGGTTGGTGGTAGGGGAAGGAGGGTACAGTCCCTGTGGATGCCTCCCCCACTGGGTTCCAGTCTAAATTGGGTGGCACTTCCCGGCCATCCAAACGGTTACCTTACACCTTTCTGGTAAGTCGGACGGGCGAAATCCATAAAAAATCTCGTGTAAAAATTTAGACTGCGCGAGAATTTCTCTCTCTCCAGTTCCGGCCTAAAATTATTTTTTTCTTCAAATTGGATAGCGAGAAATCCGATGCCCGATGACTAGAGATACAGATTCGCGGTGGCCAGGTTGCCATTGGCGACTAAAATTATTACAGTTGGTCGCCATTTCTAACGACTTCTCCAGAATCCTTTCAGTCCCACGGCATCAGCGGATGGTAGATCGGGCCAATTGCTTCGCGATCAGTCACCTCGTTGCAAATCGCGGGCCGCGATTCCGCAGCTACATGTGAATTGCAGTCAATCGCGATTTGGGCACACTAAAAGTACTACGTGTTTCTAATTAGCGAGATATTTTATAGAAAACTAGAGGTGTCTCCTTCGCTTGCGCAGGTCGCAAATTCGATCAAATAAAATTTTGCTTTTTTTTATAGGATTCTTTCACGGATTCTTTCACGGCTCTTTCCGAGTACTTCCCGTATTTTTCGTGTTTTGCTCGAGAAATTTTCTTCTTTCCGCAGATGAAAATCCTTTCCCCCGTACATATTATATTATGTCTACAGGTTACAAAAATCCCGAAAATGTTGTGAAATTGCCCATATATTCCCCAAAAATGTCACAAAATTTAAACAAAGCAATGAATTTTTCATTAGACTTTCCTTTCTTACATCTGAAAATCTGTTTCTCCGCGATTGCGAAAACGGCGTTCGCATACGGCGATTCCCACAGTTTCTGAGGAGAGATAGATGATCAATAAATATCTTTTTGCCATTTTTACAATATATTTGCATCGACTGAATTTTTTTATAATTATTTCGTTTAATATACAAAGAATAAAAACCAAACCATTTTTCTACCGTATTATTAATAAAATGAAGGGTTATTTTGCAGCAGCATCACGAAAATCTGCATTTGTACACGATCCTCGGTATACCTCGTTTAATTTGAAAAATATTTCCCACTTTTCCAATCTGTTTGCATCGACTACAGTGTTTATAATTGTTTCACGTTTTATGCAGAAAAATTATTTTACAAACGTATTATTTATGAAATGAAGGTCTATTTTAAAAACAAAAAGAAAAATGTCGACACTTTTCAAACAAAATGGCTAAAATCACATGACTGGTTTGAGATTCAACAAAAGGAAGATGCAACCCTTGTGATCTGCAAGTTTTGTAAAAAAAAAAAAAAAAAAAAAAAAAAAAAAATCTATTTTCAAACATCAAGTCAAAATTATTATCTAATTCTATTTGCCTAGTGAAATAGTTTTCGTTGATATTCGCCTTTGGCGATCAAAAATCGTCAAGTTTTAATTGTTATTGCTGCATGAAAATTGATCATAAAATGATTTTAAAAATCAAAATATAAAGTAAATACAGTCGGCCCTCGACTTTTACAGTTTATAGACAAAAAAATTGTAAATTCGCATGCGAGTCATTTTACATGAAATAACCCATGTAGACGTTTTTATGTCAGCAAATAAAATCATAACGTAAGCATGGGGAAAGTCAGGAATTTGAGTATTTTTGCTAACAAGTGGGGGGGGGGGGAGGTATAAAATTACCAAAAATGTGCTTACTTAATATTTAAATGACTCTTAATTAATTTTTAAAATGAATGTTAGTAAGAATGTTAAAAAAATGTTAGTTTTAAGAATTAAAAATTTAAATGCCGAAGAATATGAATTATAGTTAATGCTTTCTTTTTTATTACTTTCTAAATTAGCATGGTAAAAAAAATGAAATTTTAAGTTTCTCTCCTTATGACAGAAAATCTCTCCCAAAATTTTCTGGAAGGAGAGAAATTCTCCCCCTCTTTTCCTGACTTAGTGGGAACCCTGGTCTCAACGACAACAACTATACCTCCACATCAAAAATGAAAATTTACATATCAAAATTTTTTTCATACTAGTTTATGAAAGAAAATATTAACTTAAGATAAAAATGGGTATAAAATGAATGTGTTTGTTATGCAAGTGCATGGGGGCAGTAGTGTGATTATTGTAATTCTGAGAATGGGCAACAAGCTGTGTACCTAAATAATTACTATGCCAAAACATGATAATATTAAGTAATGAGATCCAGATTTGTGCAAGACAGAACAAAGAGCAGAAAACACAAATGTAATTGATTTTTATAGGAGGAAAAAAATTTCTTTTAGGTTTTTGACCCATCACTTTCATTTTCTTTTGCATTATCCATATTTGGCAGGTTAAGGATATTTACACATAATTCTTCACAGTATATAGTTTCTAAATGTAAAATACTATCATTTTTTATATTTCTACTTCAAAAAGCCTTTTAAGATCTTACACAAACAAATCCAGATTAAAATATTATTTCCAGAATTGCAATTTGCACATTTGTTAATAGCTGACATATGCTTGTTTCAATGTTTTATTAATTGGCTCTTGGGGTTTCATCTTTCCGATTGCTGACTGGACATGACTATATGCGGGCACACTTGCACCAGTTTGGACTTGCTGACTCTCCTGACTGTATTCTGTGTGAGGAAAGTGTTGACATGAATGGCAGGCATTTCTGGAGCTGTTCTGCTCTCCAGGATGTCCGTACTTCTTCTTGAATGAATGAAATGAATGAAATAAAGGTGGGTGGCTCAAAAAGAGCTCAGCACATCGACCAGAGGTCTATTGTACTACCCCAAAAAGAAAACGAAGATCCCTAAGAAAAGAGACCAGTAGCCGATGCGAAAATAAGCAGGCACTTGACAGGAATGTCGTTCAGCTCCCAGGGTTCAATCACATGACGACCAAGTACTTCTTCTTACTTCAAGACGCTCTCCACCCCTGGAGATACTTCGTACTTATATAGGACTGCAAGACTCCTTATGTTCAAGAAAGCAAATGATGAGGGACGTAATTAAAAAAAAAAATGTTTTATTAATTTCATCTTAACCCTGAGTAAAATCAGAGAAAAATATTATTTCCAGAATTGCAATTTGCACATTTGTTAATAGCTGACATATGCTTGTTTTAATGTTTTATTAATTGGCTCTTGGGGTTTCATCTTTCCGATTGCTGACTGGACATGACTATCTGCGGGCACACTTACACCATTTTGGACTCGCTGACTCTCCTGACTGTATTCTGTGTGAGGAAAGTGTTGACATGAATGGCAGGCATCTCTGGAGCTGTTCTGCTCTCCAGGATGTCCGTACTTCTTACTTCAAGACGCTCTCCACCCCTGGAGATACTTCGTATTTATATTGGACTGCAAGACTCCTTATACTCAAGAAAGCAAATGATGAGGGACGTAATTAAAAAAAAAAAATGTTTTATTAATTTCATCTTAACCCTGAGTAAAATCAGAGAAAAATATTATTTCCAGAATTGCAATTTGCACATTAGTTAATAGCTGACATATGCTTGTTTTAATGTTTTATTAATTGGCTCTTGGGGTTTCATCTTTCCGATTGCTGACTGGACATGACTATCTGCGGGCACACTTGCACCATTTTGGACTCGCTGACTCTCCTGACTGTATTCTGTGTGAGGAAAGTGTTGACATGAATGGCAGGCATCTCTGGAGCTATTCTGCTCTCCAGGATGTCCGTACTTCTTCTTACTTCTAGACGCTCTCCACCCCTGGAGATACTTCGTATTTATATTGGACTGCAAGACTCCTTATGCTCAAGAAAGCAAATGATGAGGGACGTAATTAAAAAAAAAAAATGTTTTATTAATTTCATCTTAACCCTGAGTAAAATCAGAGAAAAATATTATTTCCAGAATTGCAATTTGCACATTTGTTAATAGCTGACATATGCTTATTTTAGTGTTTTATTAATTTCATCTTAACCCTGAGTAAAAAGTGAATTTATTATACAGCCGAACCTGCCTTAAACAGAATTTCGGGAGATTGGAAGAATTTTCCGTTTTGGAAAGGTTTCCGTTTCATGCAGGTTATTTCAGGAAAAGAGAATGCAGATGATCCATAAGTAATTGCATACCTATACATCGTACTTTAAAAATTCTTAAAAGTGTATTTAGATGTACTGGATTACTACTATAATATACCATAATAGCTAATTTAATTATATTAAATATGCATATACGATACAAGCATTTTTGCATACTATGATCATATACAGGATATGTAAATAAAATTAAATGGAGTGTTGAGACCCAGACCATCCGACCTACCAGAAAGGTGTAAGGTAACTGTATGGACGGCCGAGAAGTGCCACCCAATTTAGACCGGAACCCAGTGGGGGAGGCATCCACAGGGACCGTACCCTCCTTCCCCTACCACCAACCTCTCGGAAGGACTTACGGACCCACATGTTTAACGTGATCGTACTCCGCATGAACACGGCGGCATTTGTGGTAGCGTGCAAATCTAGCGCGCAAACCACGGGGATACCGCACCCGAGATGGCCAACAGCACGCGGTGTTCCGAGGTGGTCACCCACCAAGTACTAACCGCGCCCGGTGTGGCTCAACTTACTTTCTCATACCAGAACCCATTTTTTTTTATTTTTGCAAGAAATTTTTTTAAAAATCTGTATTGTATACATATTTATTAGATAAAATTCTTTTTAGTAAAAACAGAAATATTTTTTTTAAATCTAAATATCGTTGTAAATTTATCAAAACATTTATTTGTGGACTGCACAAAATTATTTACATGGTGGCTGCATAAAATCGGCTGCATGCAGAGAATAATTTATATGGTCATAAAAAAATCTATGCAAATTTATCTCAGTTTAAATAGGAATTTAAGCAAATTTATAACAAAAATAAATATAAAATATACCTTTAAAATTTACTGATAAAAATGATATTTGGGTCTGTTCTGTTTTGACATTTGATTTTCTTTCATTTATTATTATGAAAGCATCCAAATATGCAACAGCTTAATAAATAAATACTACTTGACAGATTGTCATAATTCTGCAAAATACCTCAAAGTCTCATTCATATAAGAAACTTCCTGAATTATTGAAATTGTTAAAACACTAAAGCTGTAGTAAAAGCCTTGTCCGTCTTTGGTTTCATATTAAAATTGATTACACAATTTTTGCATTTAACTAGGACACAATATAACCATGGATTCATTGTAAACACTAGACATTGTTCATAACTTGAATCTTTTGGAGTGATTACTCTTGTAAGAAATCTCAATTATATGTTAGGTTAGTTATAGCATTATCCTATTTCTAAGAAATTTGGGTTGCGGAAATGAAAATTATACTAAGGAACATTTAAATATTATTTTGAGTTACAGAAAAATTCCACCTGAAGAAATTTAGATTTATAGAATTAAAAATGTATGAGTGTAGAAAAATTGAAATTTTGAACAGTGTTGAAAATCTGTTTAGAAATAAAATTAAGTTATAGAATTTGACTTAAGTTACAAATTTATTACAGAAATTTAATTTGGTGACAACCACCTCCAATAATCAGCAACTCTAGTTATAATGATAAGATGCAATTGAGTCATCATGTTGTTGTTGTTGAAACCCAGACCGTCCGACCTACCAGAAAGGTGTAAGGTAACTGTTTGGACGGTCGGGAAGTGAGTCATCATGTGTCATAATGCAAACAAGAACAAAACATGCAAAGCTGAAGGGGAAGTGTTGCACTATGGACCTCA
The DNA here is from genome assembly GCA_951213105.1 of Amaurobius ferox. Classification (NCBI taxonomy): domain Eukaryota; kingdom Metazoa; phylum Arthropoda; class Arachnida; order Araneae; family Amaurobiidae; genus Amaurobius; species Amaurobius ferox. Next base: position 97,600,591 of record OX578150.1, on the reverse strand, counting down.
GATATTCAGCGATATTGGACAACAGAAATGTATATGAAATGTCCCTGTAGATGGAATGTGCAACATCTATAATGCAGGAATATTGCTAATAAAAACAATCTTTATCAGCGATGCTGGACAAGAGTGATGTATAAAATGCTAGCTAAATGTATTTTACAAAAGTATTCTAAGGACTTTTTCTTTCAAATGAGTGTTTCTTTTGAATTTTATAATTATATTTTATGGACTATTTTTCATGGACTAGGGGAGACCGGGGTACAGTGGGACAATTTTTACTTATTTGGTAATACTTTTTACATTTTTATTATTAGAAATTCAACAAATATGCAATACAATAATACTACTTTTTATCTTCTATTGTTAAATTTTTCATATTTTTTTCCTCAAGTTTTTCTTTGTAAAAATATTGTATTTCCAAAGGTATGTAATTCGTCCCAGTGTACCCCGGACCGGGGTACACTGGGACATTGAATGGGGTACAATGGGACATAAAAATAAACACATATATTTGTACGATGATACATTACACTTTCGTTCTCATAATTTGTATGGGTTGTGGTTAACAGTTGAATAACAGAAAACAGTTTATAAATTATTACAATCAAAAATATTTGGATGACTGAGATAAAGTTATTGAACACTATTTTAAACAGCCAAAACAATGCCTAGGCTACTTAGCCTACGGTTTAAAAGTCTTTTTTATATCAGCTTAGCATAACATTCTAAGTTCACGGGAAACGATAATTGTTTCAATGCCTTTTCTGTTCCTCCATGACATACGGGTTTCCGCAATTTCATTTCAATGTCACTATGAAGAGCTGAATATGTTGCCTCATCATCAAAAACAAAATTATATCCTGGTAAAAGTCTTCTCATATACTTCACTTCATAGTCAATTTTACTTTTTTGTATCACTTCCGCAACATAATAGCTGAAGGTTGCTTTCTTTTTCCCGCACACTTTGACCAACACGAAATCTCCAATATCAATAGTATCACCATCTGCATTCTCTGCCATCTCTACCTCAAAACTGCTATCGCTTTCAGATTCTTTCCATTCTTCATTTTCTGAGGAACTGGTTTGCCAAATTTTCTATTAATTTTTCTTTTCTTCTTTGATTTGATATCTTTTGAAGCTTTTTTCTTTTTAGGCTGATTTTTCTTTTCTAATCTTTTTAAATATTCCTGCTCTATTTTTTTCCTTAACTGGTGTGTCAGTTAATACTTCGGATTTTTTACTTTTTCACATATTTTTATATATTTCAGTTGTATGACATTTTGGGAGAGGCCTTACAGTTTCAGGTGACAGAACAGTTCAGTTTTTTCCACTATGTGTAGACCTACATAGCTTTTCACTGAAGGTGAATTTAAATAAGAGCAGCTTGCTTGTGGTTCCTCTGTAATAGGCCTAGATCCACCAGCTTCAGTAAATAGTTGAAATTGAGTAGGACTGGGTTGTTCAGGTGTTGGGTTATCAGTGACGCACACCTGTGGGACATCAGTTACACTTGCAGCCTCAAAGTCTGCATCAGTGTAGGTATTGTTATTATACGGAAAAATACCCGTGGCAGAAAAACCAAATAGGATGTTATTTGCACAAAAGACATGTGGATACGCCTTTCCCACAAGCTCTGCTGTTCCGTGAATTGTTATTCTTTTACCAGATTATTCACAAGTCAAGCCCGGCATGTTTCGTTATAGGAATGTTTTAATGGTTCATACACAGCCTTGTCTAAGGACTGCAACTTATGGCTGCAGTGTGGGGGTATTGTGAAGAGTACGATACCATTTGTTTTTGCTAGATTAATGGTCTCAATACTAATATGTGCTTCATGATTATCCATTAAGAGAAGGGTTTTATTTTCTGGCTTTGATTTAGAATACTTCATGAAATGCTTCATAGCCATCAGAAATATATTTGTATTCATCTATCCATTCACTGTAGCAGAGCAGCTCCTTGAACACCCACAGAACCCTTTAATATTGTCTCCCGAAAATTAACACGAGGAAAAAAATGGGGGCAGGGCATTTCCTAAGCCATAGATCATACAACAAAAAGTAACGAGTTCACCCCTTTCTGATGAAGTGATCTGGCCTACTTGCTTAACACATTTTTTGGTGATCACTTTTCCAGGTGTTTGCACAGTAGTGAGTCCTGTTTCATCTAAGTTATAAATGTTTTCTGGCCCAAAATGATGTTTTTATAAGAGTTCATGCAACTTAGAATAAAACTCAGTCACTACGGGTTTGTTAAACCCATTGACCGGGCAAGCGATGTGACTTCTGGCTTCCTAAATGAAATACTACCAGCTCGTTTCATAAAGCTTTCCAACCAATCTTCATCTGCACAGTGATTCTCATTCCAAGAGGATGGGATACTTTTATTAAATTCCACTGCATATTCATATGCTAGTTTTCGTGCTTATTTTGGTGGAAGCCCATGATGCAAACTTGAAGCTTGGGTTAAATACTTGGTAAGCATAATCTCTTCAAAAGTTGTGAAGATTTGCCGAACTGCATAATTTGGTTTAAGCATAACATTTTTCTCTGTTGGATTTTCTTCCCAGTTTATATCTTTTGCTTTTAGCACATACCGTTGCAGGGTGCTCTTAGGAATATCAAAAGTTCTTGCTATCTCCCTTAATGGTTTCTTGTCCTTAAGTACTGCCTTTACAGCCTTCCGCATCACAACTTCTTTTACTAATCCAATTTCACTTGTTCTCTCTCTTTTTCGCACCAACAATGTAAACAACAAAATTGTTAGGCCTAACAAATAACATGATAACCCCAATTACAAAATGTGTTAGTGTTTTTTCTAAGCCAAGCCTAATAGAATTTGTATAACAGAGATAGCTTTATGGATTAGTTTTAAACATTTCTTAAGCAAAACAGCTAGTGTAGTTTTTCCCCCTACAATATACCTATAGGCCTATAGCTTTGATGCAGTTCTAACAATTTCAGGTTAACTCAAGTTGTTACATGTTTACACAACATAAAAGTAGTTTGAAAAGGTTATCCTTAGGTAATAATTAATTGAAAAGCATAAATTCTAATAACTTTGGTTCAACTTTTGGGAATCGGAGGTATTTTTATGTTGAGCGACAGTGTCCCAGTGTACCCCATTAAGGGTGTCCCACTGTACCCCAAGAGACACACACACAACAAAAGTTACAATTTATGTACCACTAACAAATAAAATGAAAAACCATCATACATATGCAATAAAAAATATTTAACCTATGGATTAATGTAAAAATATTGATTATTGGATGACAATTTAGTGCGCAAATACAAAAAAACAACATTTACCTAATTTTCCCAACAGGTCAGATGAGAACAAAAATCGCTATTGCCCCCCTCGAAAACAAATAATGGAGGTGATCTGTTTGCACAGTGTTGCCACACAAGTTGGCATAATGTATCATATTTTTCCCTTTCTTAAACATATTTACCCTAGTAAATAAATCAATTGTCCCACTGTGCCCCGTGACCCACTGTACCCCGGTCTCCCCTATACTTCATATGACCATTTTTCATGGTTTGCAATTGTGCAAAAATTTTTAAGAGATATAAATAGTGAAATATATATATAATTCAAACGGAAAACTCAATCTTTGAAGAAAAAAATTATTTCCATAACATTGGACAGCTGAGAAAAAGTGTTTTAATTACATGATCATCTTAATCTTTACAAATTGCACAAGTGTATTTCATATTTTTTTCCAGAACTATTTAATTTGTTCAACATTACTAAAGGAGAATTTTAGAACTAATTGGGATGGAGAGGGTAAAAAGTGGTTCATTATATCATTTGTTAATTATCAGTTCTTGATATACTGATAACTAATATCAATTAAATGACTCTAATGTAAAAATAAACCAATGCTTTCATTAGCGCAATAACTTTGAATTGAATTGTTGAATAAATGTATTGACATGTTGATTGTCAACATAAAAAATAAAACTGTATTGCATCTTTCCAAAACAATTTGGCCCCAAACTAGCAGGTTTTTAGATGACAGACTCCTGCTCTGTTGGAAACCTACACGGAAGGGGGCTTATTTTGTATACCATAAAACAAAAATATCGTTTGATGGAGTTATATTTTGAAGTACCTATATTGTTGTAATGTCGTTATATAACTGAAGGTTTTTATTCACAAGCATATTTCTATGTTGACCACAAATAATACAAGGGACACCTACTTTATTATTTTAAAATCTAAACGGATGACATCTTTCAAGAATAAGCGATGAAACTTTTTGTTTTAAATTGAAACCGGCTATTTTATAATACGCGAAAAACAAACAACCTACCAAAAACATAAAATGAGCGCTTTGCATGCGGTTACGGTTACTGACGATCATACTACTAAAGAATTAAGGCTAACTAGAAAGATTTTCTAAATCGAAATTTCTGGCCTAAGGCTCCTATATATGTCTATATAGGAGCCTTATTCTGGCCTTTAATATTACGTACACAACGAAAGGGGGGAATATGTAGTTCCAGAACAGTTGGTAGATGGCGCTGCTATTTCCTGTAAAAGCTGATTTATTACTGTCAAAGTTCTTATAATCCTTGCATTTTTAGATTTCTTTACATTATCTAATAATTTAAAATCCGCATCTGTTTGCGTATTATTTGTTTAATAAATATAGTTATGTTTTATTTAACCTAGAACATTTTTAGTTTTGCAAATAAAATAAAAGTACAAAATTAATGTCTTTAATATGTTTTATCGTTTAGTAAATTAAAAAAGGGAAACGTTATTAATTATTATTAAATTAATTATTAAAACGTTAAAATAATTTTTTACAGAAAGTAGGAAATATACTTGCAAACATGCGCGAGACCAGAAATTTCTATAAGGGGATGTCAGAAGCGAATTTTTTTTTCATTTAAAAGCGAAATTTTTTTATTAACAAATTTTTTGTAACGATTTTTAAAATTTCAATTTTTCATTTTAGTTATTATTAAATAAAAATTAAGTTTTATAAATTAAATTAAATATAAATTATTCAAATATTTTTAAACTTTTTAAATCCAATTTTTCATAAACATGCCATAAAATACACCCCTCCAGCCAGATAGTTCTGCAGGATTCATAAACTGGGGGGGGAGGGAGGGTGTCGACAAGGTAGATTGATTTAAATCAACATTTAAATCAAGCTTTAAATTACTTGATTTAAAAAAAAATCATTAATTTAAATCGCTTATTTTTTAAATTATTCATTAAAATCAATGACTCTTTTTTATTTATTGATATTAAATAACATGAACATGCATTAATTTATTTCACATTTATAAGTTTGGGTTATATAAAATAATAATGTTTATTAAATTATTACATACTAATGGTTTGCCCATCAATAATGACGGGGAAATTGAGTTATTTGGGATAAAAGGATTAAGAAAATTTGGTGAGATATTTGGCAACTAAATAGTGGGACAGACATACAGACCTAACAACTTATGTAAATTAGTATATATATTTAATATATTAAAATTTATTAAAGAAAATAGCTTTTAGAAATAATTCAAATTTTTTTGATAAATTCATGTAATTCCTTACAAATATTTTCTAACTGTTTTCAGAATTAAAATTTCTCTTTATCCCCTTTTTACAGCTTTTGCAGATATTCTAATTTAAATCATGATTATATTAATGAAGAAATATTTATATTTCAATTTATTTTTCATTACATTCGCAATCGAGTAATTGAATTTCCTCGATTTTGATTCTCAAAGTTAAAATCATTTACTATTTATAATTTTTAATCTGGTAGATTTAACTTTGTTTTGATAATGTGAATTTAACTATTTAACCTTCACAGCCAGTAGATTAATTTTTAAATATTTTTACAATTTCCACTAGTAATGTTCATTAAATGTGAATATACAAAGCAACATTTAGTGCAATAAGTTGTAAAATTGTAATATATTTTAATATACTAAACCACTAAATTCTATATAATGTAGGTAATGTATATACATATTTTAATTAATTATTTAAATTATATGAAATATATTTTTTGTTACAAATTATTCGTAAAGAAGTTTTTAGTCGTTGTGAGAAAAATCAAACAATCCCAATTTAAATAAAAATCCAATTTGAAACAAAAAATCTAATTTAAATAAGAAAAATCCGATTTATTTAATTTTTTTTAAATAAGAAAATCCCCAACCCAGCAAGCAGAACACATAACTGTATTATTGTTGTTGTTTTCTAGTGAAATATTCTTGTTTATGTTTTCAGTTTTTAATTATGTTCAAAATATACACAATATATAATTCTGTTATGTTCAAAATATGCAATGCATTATATCCACAATAAATATTCACACTAATACATACATACAATACATTTGCACTTCTAATTAGATGAACATTTTATGATTTACATAATTACACTCAACTTCACAGTATTTTCACAAAATATATATTTACAATATGTTATTATGTGAAAACCAACGTTTTCTCTCATAGTGCAATCAGAATTGAGATATGGTACACAACATTGTACCATGTTTACTGAATTATTTTTGCACAATATTGTTATATTAATGTTATAAAAATCAGTATAATTTAATAAATAATAACAAATATAAAATTATAAAAAAAAAAAGCTTTACCAAAATCAAAAACATATTCAAACCCTCACGAATGCATCATTGTTTACATTGAAAAACCGCGAAAGAACAGGAAATAAAAGTGATCCTACCAGACACTTTAGTGAACTGAGCTGTCGCCAGTTTTTTGCCGAAAATACGTGAAATTCCCGGCCTTGTTTATTTGCTGCCTACATGAAGTTAAAGGGATTTTCTAGTCTTCATGGTTGCTCACGTAATATTACGTAGGCAACGCCTTGATACACAACAATTATTTTCCCCGAGTGAAGATCTGCTAACGCGCATGAGTCACGAGAGTTGGAGTGAAATTGTGCGAGAGTAAATTCGCCTGTAAGTTTGCTTCACCTTTACACGCCAAAAAATGAAAATTTGAGGGCGCTCTTGACGTCTTTCGTAGCCTTCCCCTGTATGTTCCAGCAATGGGAGGTATAGGCATATTATATATATATATATAATAATAATATTAATAGTATGTTAAAAATAATTTTTAGACCATTTCATAAGTGAAGGCAAGGGATTGATTAGGTTTTCTTTTTCGTTAAAGAAAAATTCACATATTTCACTAATATGTAAATTTTATTCTATTTTTTTTATCAATAAGTAAATAACATCTGTTTTTAATATATTTTACAATCTGTGAAAAAAATAATTTTTTTATCAATATGAAATTAATGTGAATATTTTAAAACAAATTAAAACTACATTTATATATAATATTTATATTTTAAAATATTAAAACAAATTCAGAAAATATAAATATAATTTTAAATTTTCGGCATTTGAAAAATAAATACATTTCATACTCTTTTTTGAATTTCTTCATAACATAAAATATTTTTCCATGTTATACGAACAATTTTGGCCTCTCAATCATTTAAACTTTAAATAAAACAAAACTTTAACACATAAAACTTTAAAATAATTCACAAAACTTTAAAATAAACTGCTTTGCTTTAAATTTTAAAGTAAAGCAGTTTATTCATACAGTACTGTAATATTTTCGATTTTTGTTATATTTAAGGAAAAACTAAATGGACTTGTTTGGTAAATTTAACAAATCTACTATAAAAAATTTATGAGAAAGGAATATGTAACGTGATCAGTTTTGCATAATCTTTGAAAAAATAGTCATAATATTTGCATAATCTTTGAAAAAATAAATGTTTTTAAAATCACATCCGTATTACTACTATTACAATACCGCAAAAAAAAAACTATTTTATTTTACAAAGTCTTGTACAAAAAGATTTCGTATTAAAAAAAAAAAGAAAGAACAGGAGAAAAAGCTGAAGTGCAACCCGTTGCGGTCAAGGAATGTTGTTTTCTCGCCATACCTCCGTCAAATTCTCATGGCGCATGCGCTGGTTTTCGCGTTTACATTAGCCCAATGGAAGTTTCCCTTCTTTATATGTATATTTTTTGGCATAGGCGGTCGGCACACTATTACTTCTAGGCACTGTAGTAAGGTGCTGCGGAGAAATTCCAAACATGTCACGGGATTTCGACGATGGGAGGCACAGATACAGGCTCGTCACTCTCGACCATGAAGACTATAGAGAGTCTATCTAGTCTTCATGCTCTCGACACTTTCGTTTTCGCGGCGGCCATTAGAGATAGACAAAAATGCGGGTTGGCGCGCTCTTGACGATGGTCTGGTTTGGTCTGAGCGCTTGGCGATGGTTTGGTTTGGGTCCAAGACGATTTTCAATGTTATAACCCTGTAGCATGGTTTGCAGCGTGGTTTGAGTCATTCTGTGGTTTGAGTAACGTGCAGAAGAGTTATTTGTTAAGTGATTAGATCAATTCAAGAAATGGATTGCCACAAGAAAACTGGTTGCGTTACAGGGTATGTCATTTATTTTAATTAAAATCAAAATAATATTAGTTATCATCATCCTATATACGTGTTCGTTATAAATATACACGTGTTCATAAGTATACACGTGTTCACCATACGAAATTAATGCTGTGTTATTACTGTCGATTAGACTAAATTCTAAGAGGTAGTGGTATAATAAATTAAAAAATATTTCCCTATTTTTATAAAATGTATAATAATTGATATTTGGATAGCTTTTTTTAGAGCAAATTTACCCCAACCCCAAGTAATTAATGATTGAGTTCCACAATTTTAATACTGAGTTTATGTAAATTTGATATTTACTATAAGAATTTTTTTATATTTATAAAAAAAGTCTATTATCAGTATCCCGGAACAAATTAAGGATCAAGTAATTTAACAATCAACACGCTAGTATACCTTTTAGACTGAAAATATTATATAATATTTCAGTCTTTTGAGTATGTTAGCTTGTAATTTTTTGTGCATTATGTTTTACAGTGAGACAATGCAATGCGTCTATTTTTTAATCCATTTTATGATTATTTGAATTAAATATATAACTATGTTTATTTAAATTTACTTAAACTAATGAATATATTTATGTTGCAGATTAATGTATTTTTAAATCTTGATCATTTCTATAGTTTCAAAAATTATAAAAGTACAGTCCTGTACATTTTTTTCCCAGTCCGCTTTAAAAGAAAATCGCCAAGCGAGCGATAACGCGCCAAATCTGGCAGATGTACTTTGTTTACATCGTAGTTTAGTTCAACTCACTAGCGCTAGTTTCTATGCGACATTCCATGTTAAAAATGTTGCCATAGGATCCTATGGGAGTGATCCTTCTGAATATAGTATTCTGTGATGAGAGGGAGCACAGAATACTATCATTAGGTTCACTCCCATAGGATCCTATGGCAACATTTTTAACATGGGATGCTGCATAGACACTAGAGCTCGTGAGTTGGACCAACTGAACTACGATGTAAACAAAATACGTCTGCCAGATTTGGCGCGTTATCGCTCGCTTGGTAATTTTTTTTTAAAACGGGAGGGGAGCAAAATGTTGAGGACTGTACTTTTATAATTTTTGAAACTATAGAAATGATCAGGATTTAAAAATACATTAATCTGCAACATAAATATATTCATCAGTTTAAGTAAATTGAAATAAACATAGTTATATATTTAATTCAAATAATCATAAAATTGATTAAAAATTAGACGCATAGTCTCACTATAAAACATAATGCACAAAAAATTACAAGCTAACATACTCAAAAGACTGAAATATTATATAATATTTTCAGTCTAAAGGGTATACTAGCGTGTTGATCGTTAAATTACTTGATCCTTAATATGTTCTGGGATACTGATAATAGACTTTTTTTTAAATTTAAAAATATTCATATAATAAATATCAAATTTACATAAATGCACTATCGATGTTGTGGAACTCAATCATTAATACCCAAGGGTGGGGCGAATTTTCCACAATAAGGCACTTAATAAAAATTTTACATAAATATATACATACAATATCACATTCAACTAAGAAAAAGCTATCCAAATATCAATTATTTCACAATTTATAAAAATACTGAAAATATCTTTTAACTAATTATACCACTACCTCTTAGAATTTAGTCTAATCGGCAGTAATAACACAGCACTAATTTCATATGATGAACACGTGTACACTTATGAACACGTGTATACTTATAATGAACACGTATATAGGATGGTGATAACTAAAATTATTTCAATTTTAATAAAAATAAATTACATACCCTTTAACGCAACCAGTTTTCTTTTGGCAATCCATTTCTATGAAATGATCTAAACACTTAACAAATAATCCTTTTTCACGTTACTCAAACCATGCTAGTCTGTGAAATCGTCTAGACGATTTCACAAACTGGTTGCGTTAAACAGATGTTTTAGATAGCCTTGCCCTAGGCCTGTAGTACAGGCAGGGGTGGTCAAATATCAAACCCCGGAAAGCCGCTTTTAGGGGTGGGAGGAGTCTTGACTTTTTGACGTCACAACGGGACAAGCAGAGAGAAAGATATGAGGATTCTATGGAAATTGTAGGCTTTATTTTGTCAAAATAATTCTGTTCCTTTTTAGTATTGCTTTAGTTTAAGAACTTTGATTGAATATACAGCAATAATCTATATTAATATCTTTGAAAAATTAATTGAGCTGCAATTATATTCAAGTAATTAATTAGTTTTTATAACAGTTATAATATTGATGAAGCAATGATGAATTATGCGGTTTTACTGGCATAGCTATACGAAAAAGAACAAAGTAGTGGATGTAAGCTTGAATAAGTTTTTAAAGCTCCAAAGTTGTAAAATGAATGACTAATTAAATGTTGAAAGGATAAATTACTTTTAATCGTACTACAATGTCCTCAAGGCATTTTCCATTCCATGATTAATTTAACTTTCAAAAATGAAATTCTGGTAGGAAAAAAAACGGTGATGTAGTCATCACTTTTCCTATATACATAGTATAATGCATTGGGAAATATTGTGACGGCGTTGAAATTTCGAATTCGAATTTTCGACGAAAAAGCAAGTTTCAATTATTCCTGAATTGAACTTGGATCGAAAGTTCTTGAGGTGATGTCTGTATGTGTGTCCGTTAGTCTGTGCGATATCTCTGGAAAGAACTGGGCGTTTCGAACGAAATTTGGTACAAATATTAAAATCAGCGAATACTGGAACCCTATTGATTTTAAACGCATGTGAGTATGTTATTCTTATAACAGATAAATGACTGTTGGCGTTCAAATACAAAAGTATTACTCAATTAGTATCTTTTCTCATGAATGGAAAGATCTAGATCCACGAGAATGATGTCACCCATTATTTTCATATGTAATATCGCATGATATTACATATGAAAAGTGAACATGTTTCTCAACAGTTAACATTTTTTTTATTTTGGTTTTATTAATGAATTTATTTGAAAAATGTGCAATATCTCGAGAACGATTCATGCTAGGGTTCTAAAGTTTAAGTCAATCGCTTTCTAAGGAAAAATCACATAAGAAATGTCTATTTGCGTAACTTTATTTAAGGTTTCGATTTTTTGATGATTTTTTAAAAATTTCACACGAAAATTTAGGAGGATCTGAACATTCGATTGTGTTTAAAACAATAGGCTTCCAGTATTCATGGATTGCAATTTTTATACCAAATTTCATTCGAATCGCTTCATTTGTTCGTGAGATATCGTCTCTACAGATTCACTGACACACACACACAGGCATCACCTCAAAAATGTTCGATTCGTGATCAGGGATGCTTGAAACGTGCTTTCCCGTCAAAAACTCGAATTCGAATTTTCGACCCCATCACAATACTTTCCTTATACTACATTATACTATGTATATAAGGAAAGTAATAAAACTTTTATTGTAATGCAATATATGATGGAATTCATTTTACTAATTAATCACAATTTTTCTTGCTATTAAATCGAATGCTAGAAAATTTTGTTCTCATATTAGGTGTAATTTATAAAAACACTCAAGCTTCATCAGTGATTCGTATGACAGATTAGCTACAAAATTAATATCAGACAAAAGTTAAAATTAGCCGTATAGCGTACTTTTCATTAAGCTAGTGGGATGATATTGTTATGTTCTAATAGGATGTGAACCCTGTAAATTCAAAAAGTGACAGCAGAAATGTATATACTAAATATATTATTTTAGTATTAAGCCATGTACTTCATTGAAAATAAGAAATACATGGTAATACCGTTTTTCCCTATTAAAACGTACAATTATTGTTCAATCAATTCCAATTTCGGAGAAGGGATTTCTATTTAAGTTTCTTTTGAATTAATTATTTTTGTTCTATCATTTCCAAATAGAGAAATCACGTTTATTGTATCTTAAACATGCAAGTTTATGATAATTCATTAAAACATAGGCAAAAATTATTCATAAATATATTATAATATAAAATCATTTTCTAAAAGTTCAATAATAATTGAAATTTGCAATCATTTGAAAAGCGCACCAGAACTCAAAATCACATAGAAACTACTGAAGAAATTCCCTTCAGTCCCGATATGACGTCACAGAACGAAAACCAATCGCATTCTCCTGCTCTGTTTGACCTACCTTCTTTCTAAATACTTTGCCTGTACCCTCATCTCAAGGACTCAAGGAATCTCTGTTATTGGGGTACGTAGCAAAGCAAGCAGCTTGCCTTCACCCTCGATCATAGCTATAGCTGGTTAGGTAATCATAGAAAAAGGCTTTTAAATAAATAGTGATCCGGAAAGATCGTAGCGTTGCACGTTAGACAGGATTGAGACATGTCCCAATGCTGTCTACATGTCGCTGATTTGGAATATGGAGAAAATGACTCCGAGAAATAAAGGAAAATATTGGAAAAAGGGTTGAGTTCCGTGAAACTCTGTCTTGAGTCGACGAGTCGCGTTCTAGCGAGGCAGAAGGGGGCGGGACAGCGGGGAGGCGTCGGCTGATCAAAGGATCCAGGCCCAGCCAATCAGAAAGCCGCATAGTTCCAGACCACGGGAGAAAAAACAAGACCTGACAAGCAGGCCCCGAAAAAACCCAAAAACATATCTGCCTAACACCCGAACTTAGGGGGATTTGGCTAACTCACATATGCTATCGTAGAGAATGGCTATCCTATCAATAACAGTTTTAGATTCCCTTGATTTGGGAAGGGCAGCATTTAAGGCTTGCTGGAGGAAATTTCTCTGATATCCGTTTCTTTCGAAACGGACTATCAGATCGATGACCTCGAGCCAGTCATCTCTCGTGGGATCCTTTCCTTCAGGGGGGGGGGGGTTGCTCACGTTAAAATTAACAATTTTTGCTTTTGGGTTAGTTTTAGTGGGAAGCATGGGAAAGTCCTGTGGTTTAGGCTGAAAAGCAGCAGCGTAGGATTTATTATTTTGGACATATTTGCTGACGAAGGTGCGGTGATGCGCAATTTTGGGTTTTGGAAATTTTGGGCATCCTCTATAACTCGCAGGGTGTTCCCCTCCACAATTTGCACAAGTGCATTTTATTTCAGGCTTTTTTGGACATTCATAGGAGCGATGATCTCCTGAGCATTTAACGCACTTAGGCGGAAGAGGGCACGAGTTTGCCGCATGGTGCCACTTTTGGCACGAAAAACATTGAGTACTGGCACCCTTGCGCCCTCTGTATCGCTCAATTTTTACTTCAACACCTAGCAGTTTAATAACTTGGTAGATTTTTAAATTATCCGGATTTTTGTCTAGCTGAACGTAGAAGAGCGGCATCATAATTCTGTTAGTTTTGGGACCCTTGTACAGCTGCGTGACGCTATTTATTTTGAATCCACCAACTTCAAGACGTTCCTTGATAAGATCAACATTAGTAGGTACAGGGAGACCCCTAATCACTACTTTAAGCGGCTTTTCTTCATTTAGGAGAAAGATCCTGAATGAGATTTTATCTGTAATTAGTCTTCTTTGAATTTCTATATATTCATTTCTCGTTTCAACATCAATTTCCCTCATCTCAAGGCAGTGTTCCTGAAGAACACACCCTTATTCCAAATTATTCTTTTATTTCTAGGAGAAAAATTTTCTTCTCCTTATTCCAAATTATGCGACACGTGAAGACTTAATTTGAACTTGTCCTAATTCTGTCTAACGGCACTGTTACGATCCCATTGGTTCCCTATCATGTTAACTTCACTTTTTTATTTATTCCCAACCTTTATTATGTTTGGAGATTAAAGCAAACCCTTCGGGTTTGGGATTTTGAGTTTTATTGGTGGGAGGGGGGGGGGGGGTGTCTTAGGAGTTGTTATCATAATGTTTAGAATAGGATTAATATTTTTAAACATATTTAGAGTTAAATTTATTATTAGTGTCTAAATTAAAATTAGCAGAGGGTCTTCTTTGGACTAAAAAAACAATTAAGATCTAGGTTTGTTAGCCGAAGAAATAAAATGAGACTATACAACACACTTATACTACCTGTGCTGCTGTATGCTAGCGAAACTTGGACTTTAAATTTAGACGCCCAGCGTACCCTGGAGACTTTTAAAAGAAAAGTGTTAAGAACTATATTCGGGCCTGTACAAGAACAAGGATGCTGGAGAACCAGATATAATTTTGAACTTTATACACTCTATAAAGAGCCTCAAGTTACACAAATCATCCGAAGTAACAGATTGAGGTGGCTCGGACATGTCTGGAGAACCCTTGAAAATAACCTGACTAGACTGTACACTTTTAAGAACCCAGGGGGTACCCGCGCCCGGGGCAGACCTTCGACTAGATGGTTAGACGACATTGTGAATGACATCAACATTTTGAAAATTAAAAACTGGCAAAAAGTCGCTTTGGACCGACGGTGTTCGAAGAGGCGTGCTGTCGAGGCAGCTAAGACCTGTAACAGGTTGTTACGCTCTTAAAGACGAAGAAAGGGTCTGTGTTTTGGCTTAGGAAATTTAGGGCAGCCTGTATAACTGGCGGGATGAGCGCCACCGCAATTAGTACAGGCCCAGGGGGTAGATTTTATTTTCTAAGCATTCAATGGTTTTGTGAGAACCGACGCATTTAGGGGGGAGGTAGCATGAACGAGCAAATTGGTGGCAGGACTGGCATGAAAAACATTGGCTGGCCTGGTTCCTCCACCGTATTTTTCTATTTTCATTTCGATTCCCAACATCTTTACAACGTTTTGTTTACTCACAATTATTTTTTCAAAAAATGTAATTTTCAAGTTAATTTATATTTTGCATATGGCAAAATTTTTAAAAATTATTGTTCTGCTTTAAAAATCTCGACAAATGATTCTAATTAGAGGCGAAATATTGCAAAAACTTTATACATACGCAATTCACGATTGATTGAAATAAAAAAATAAAAATGCATCCAGCACATCTATCGTCTGTGGCATACCACATGTTATATGGTTTGCATTTTTACAGAGCATATTAGACGAGATCTTGTAGAGATCAAAAATAACTTTTAACATATTGCTGACTGACTATTTCAAGCCAAAGCTATTCCGGGTAGTGGGCTATGTTTCAGCAGTTTAAAATAAAATAAAATCATTTAAATAAGCTTCAATAAAGTTTATTTACACAGTATGCGATGAAATGAAACTTACTACATATATTTAATAATTTTTTCGGGTACGGTATACTGTAAAGCATTTACCTATGTGCAATGGTACACAAGTTTTACAAACATATCGAGTTTCACTACACTTTCCTTTGGAAGAGCATACTTCACATACTCTGGGATCTCTCCCCCTCCCCCCAAGTAACATCAAAACATCTAAATAAGCTTCAATATACTTTATTTACACAGCATTACTTAAAATGAAACTTACTACACATATTTAATATTTTTTTCAAGAACAGTATAATGTAAACATTTACCTACGTGCAATGATACACAAGTTTTACAAACATATCGAGTTTCGCTGCACTTTCCTTTGGAAGAACATACTCCACATACTCTGGGATTTTAGCACAAGTACTGGTGCTGGTGTGTGCTGTCCGGATGATGGTACAGAGCTGTCTTATCCGCTTGGCAGTTATGCTTCTGTCTTTCAGGCCGAGGTCTTTGCCATTCTTATGTGCTGTGGAATTTGCTATGACAGGAAGTATAAGAGCAACCAAATATTTATCTGTTCCGACAGTCAGGCTGTTCTCATGGCTCTTGGGAAATCCACTATGACGTCTTCCCTTGTATGGGAGTGCTATAATGCACTCTGTGATATTGCTAGCAATAACAAAGTCATTCTTTACTGGGTGCCTGGACATTCAGGCATTCCAGGTAATGAGTTGGCTGATGAATTAGCTAGAAAAGGCTCAAGCAGTCCTTTTGTTGGCCCTGAGCCGGCCTTGAGCATCCCCAATGACCTTATTAGAAGAATTGTTTATGACATCTTCAGAAAGCTTCAATGCAAGAATTGGCGTCATACTAAGGGTCAAAGGCAAGCGAAAATTCTCAACTGCAATTGCTCTAGTACACGTCAAAAGGAACTTTTCAAGCTCAGCAGAACTCCCATCAGGGGGGCTGTTGGGCTCCTTACTGGGCACTGCACCCTCAAGAGATACCTTAACATTATGGGCGTCACCAAAGATTCGCTTTGCAGGGGCTGCAAATACAGCGAAGAAACTGCCGCTCACATTCTTTGTGAATATGAGGTTTACTCTGCTCACAGATTTGAACACATTGGTCGACATGTGATTGAATCCTGGAAGCTGAATGACATTCCTGTCAAGTGCCTGCTCATCTTTGCATCGGCTACTGGTCTCTTTTTGTAGGGATTTGTTCTATCTGGGATAGTACAATAGACCTCTGGTCGATGTGTTGGGCTCTTTTGGACCACCCGTCTCTCATTTCATTTCATTTCATACTCTGGGATCCCCCAAATAACATCAAAACATCTAAATAAGCTTCAATAAACTTTATTTACAGATACTCTGGGATCCCCCCCCCACAAGTAACATCAAAACATCTAAATAAGCTCCAATAAACTTTATTTACACATACTCTGGGATTTTCCACCCCCCACAAGTAAAATCAAAACATCTAAATAAGCTTGAATAAACTTATTTAGACAGCATTATTACACAGCTCATTTACACAGCATTACTTGAAATGAAATTTACACATATTTAACTTACAATATTTTTTTCAAGAACAGTATTCTGTAAGCATTTACCTACGTGCAATGATACACAAGTTTCACAAACATATCGAGTTTCACTGCACTTTCCTTTGGAAGAGAATACTCCACATACTCTGGGATTCCCTTCCCCCAAGTAACATCAAAACATCTAAATAAGCTTCAATAAACTTTATTTATACATACTCTGGTATTCCTCCTTCCCAAGTAACACCAAAACATCTAAATAAGCTTCAATAAACTTTAGTTACACATACTCGGGGATTCCCCCCTCCCCCACAAGTAAAATCAAAACATCTAAATAAGCTTGGATAAACTTTATTTACACAGCATGCATTGAAATGAAACTTACTGCATACATTTAATAATTTTTTCGGGAACGGTATACTGTAAAGCATTTACCTACATGCAATGGTACTCAAGTTTTACAAACATATCGAGTTTCACTGCGCTTTCCTTTGGACGAGCATTAAAATCAAAGCATCTAAATAAGCTTCAATAAACTTTATTTACACAGCATTACTTGAAATGAAACGTACTACATATATTTAATAACTTCTCGGGAACAGCATACTGTAAGCATTTACCTACATGCAATGATATAAGTTTTACAAATATATCGAGTTTTGCTGCACTTTCCTTTGGAAGAGCATACTCCACATACTCTGGGATTACCCTCCCCCCCCCCCCCCCAGCAAGTAAAATCAAAACATCTAATTAAGCTTCAATAAACTTTATTTTCACATACTCTGGGATCCCCCCCCCCCAAGTAAAATCAAAGCATCTAAATAAGTGTAATAAGTTTTACAAACTTATTTATACATGCTGTATAAATAAGTTTCAATAAACTTTATTTATACAGCATGCATTGAAATGAAACTTACTACATATATTTAATAATGTTTTTGGGTATGGTATGCTGTATAGCATTTACCCACGTACACAATCATACACAAGTTTTAAAACATATCGAGTTTTTCTGCACTTTCCTTTGTAAAAGTATACTCCACATACTCTATGATCCCCCCCCCCCCTCAAGTAACAATATATTTTAAATATTGTGACATGAAAACAGTGACTGATCAGCAACATGTGGCCATGCAAACATGAGTATACTCACAACCTGCCAGCAAAGTGTTAGTCACAAATGATTTATTTCAAAGGCAGATTAATGGAAAACAGCATCAAACATACACCATATATATGTAACAAGTAGTATATCTATGTACGTATGAGCACACATGTACTATATACACTAAAAACTATATTTTATAGCTTATTTATATCTTTTTTATATATAAAAAAAAGGTATCGATCCATATTATTATTAAAAACATGATTTTATATCAAAATAAGGCCTTTTTTACATTTAGACCAAATTTTAACTTTTTTTTAGATAAATGCATGAAAAAGAGATCAAAAGATAGGCCGCTCCATTTTGGGGCTCCCTCATATATAGGTAAATTACGGGATTAAATAAATCCTCTAAGTTTTAAAATAAATGGGGTTAGTCCCCCATAAAAGTTTGATTTTTTAAAACATGGTCCTGAAAAAAAATAAAAAAGTCAGAAAAAATAAAGTGATTTAACACGATAGGTTTCATAGAATAACTCTCATATTTGTCAGAATATATACTTTGAAACGTAATTTATGAACAGATAGAAAGGCTCTTTAAGCTTTCTCATATCAGAAGCAAAAAAAAAATAAAAGTCTCTCCTAAGTGTAACGTTATGAAGATTTATTTGATAGATGGCAGCACTATCCAATGTTAGAGACTAAAATAAAATAAAATATAGTAAAATTCAGCAAAACCCCCTTCCCCCGCAGACCTTTTCTGATCTTAAACATCTCAACACGTTGGGGGTGTTAAGGTCTGCGGGGGGTATTTTTTTTTTCTTCTTAAGACTCCTCAGGCTCCTTTCATCTCAGGACTCATCAGGCTCCTTTTCACACAGCCAGGATTCCATCTCCAGATATTTTCTATGACTGAAATAGACAAGGAATATACAATTAATATACTATATATATATATATATAGACTAATACTAATTAAATCTAATTAATTCTAATAAATAACGTACGGATCATATATTCACAGTGCACATGGAGATTTGAACCAGCATCTTTCTGATAGTAGACCATAGCTTTATCCATTCGGCCAACCCCGGGGCAATAACACATCAAAATTTTAAAAATATAAACATGACATAATATTTTTTAGTCGAAAAAAGTTAACATCTAAGACCTTTTCGACTAAAAAATAGTTTATAAATAATATAAAATAAAGAAGGATAGTTTTTGAAGAACACAAAGTACTATAGTTTAATATATATTAAAAGATTAATATATATTAAAAGATTAATATATATTAAAGGAAGTGCTGCCATCTATAGCTTAGAAAAATCAACAAAAGTAAGTTGCTAATCTCAAAATTATAATAATATTCTTACTGCTTTTAACTCTAAAATATATTAAGCTTCCTCTAATTCATATTCATATTTATCATTAATCATACCTGAATATTTAAAAATATACCTTCCTTTATTGATTTCATATATAGATTCATCAGATAGCATACCGTGTTTATTAGCTAAATAATAATTTTTTTCAATATCATCAACATATAATTTTACGATTACTGTATTTCCGTATTTGGTTTTTATTTTATTCAATGATATTAGATTATATTCCCCAGGATATAAATCATTTAATTTAAACGTGTTAGGATAACCTCTCAGTCTATTGAACTCTTCCATTTATTAGTAAACATTTTTTTATAAATATAGGGGGGGATAGTCATCCCCCCCTGAATTATAGAGATAAAATAGTTTTATAAACCCCTCTAATATATTAAAACTGCACTGACTTGTAGAAAATTATATAGAATTATCTGTCATTATTTTTTCCTCTTTAGAAAGCGCGCCGCGTGTTGATTGATTTGCGCCGGCTGTGAAAAGATAAGGATTGCTCATCTTTGACCTCGCTTCTAAGATTATTGTTTTTTCTCAGTTGACTCAAGTAAGGCGGTTTTTCAGGATCATTTAATTTAAACATTTTTTATAAAATTCATGTCCAATAGAATAAATTCTTTGAAATAACATATAAAACTCCTAATCCCTTCAATTTAATATCTTCGTTTTCTTCTTTTTCAATTAATTCAGTCAACCTATGAAAACTTTCTGATAATAGTTTTTTATCATATTTTATATCATACAATACATTACAAAGATAAGTCATATAGTAAATTTCTTCAGAATTTGTAAAATTTAAAGCTCGAATATCACCTAAGCACTCATCCATTTATTAGTAAACATTTTTATAATGTCCTAAAGCTCTAGTATTCATACCATCTTCTAATATAAATCTTTTATCATCTTTTGCTGATAAAGCTATCTTGTTCACTTGAATTGAATACAATTCATGTTTCTTACTTCTAATTAAATTCTGTGTTCTATATTGATCTTTTTTATTTAATAAACAGTCTTTATAATCCTCAAATGATATTCTGTTTTTAACGGTATTAGTCTTAGTACCTTTAGACCTCTTAATCTCAACATTTTTATGGTCTTCATTATTAATATTATATTCTTCAACACTCTGCTTTTCTAATTTTATTGAATACATTTTACTTCTTAAACCTACAAATTCTTCCATAATCACACCGTTATTTTCATCTTTCATTTTACCTATTACTTTTTTATTACATCTAGGCATATTATACAGATTATTTACTTGATAATCAGATGTATCGAAATAATCAATCATAGACTTCATATCTTCATAAAAGTCATCTGTTTTAATATCATATATAAAACTATCTGTATCCATATATAATAACTTAATATTATCTTTATATCTCGGTTTCATAACATTATAATGAAAATCATACATTAAATGTTTAGATAAATCTAATATACTCATTCCAACATATATCGGTTTATTAAAATATAGTTTTGTTTTTTTCATGTGAACAGCTACCAAATTTTCATCAAAAATAGTTCTACATTTGAAATTAGGTTTAGCAATTAATTTTTTAACTTGATCATAATTACAACATAATCTTACATCAATTCGTTTTCTAATAGATTCCATTGTTTTTCCAAATATAGAATTATTCATTAATTTATAAAAATCTTTCTCAAAATCATTAGCAGCTATCTTTCTCATTTCAGTGTTTAAATCTATATATTTTTTTAACCAATTCGATTGTTTAAATTGCAATACTCTATGTACTCTTACAGCCTTTAAACCCATTTTCAAATATTGTTTTAAACTTCTATAATGAACTACATATTTATCTTTATCATGTAAAGTTGTTAATAACTTACCTTGTTTTGAATTTTCAGGTATTCTATTTTCAGGACATAATGGTAAATCTGAATGATAATCATGTAACTCTTTTGGATATCTTAAACTAATTTCAAATATATATCCAATATCATCTTTTATTTTATTGTTATATAATTCACGTTTAGCGTAATTTTTTTCATAATCATTACACCATTTAAATTCTCCATATGGTAAATATTGACTCATAGCCCATCCATATAAATTATTAGCATCTAAATACATTAAATAATTGGATTCTTTACTATTATCATAATTTTTCATATATTTATTATTTGCTATTCCATATCTATTACAACATTGTGAAACACCTCCTCTTAAACCTTTTTCTATCATGAGAATCATATCATAATCATTTAATAAATCTAATTTAACATTTGTTATTTTTAACATTGCATCCCAAGATAAACCAGGAGCTGTAAAATACCAATCTGGATCTAATTTATAAGTTTTTAAACAAACATCTCTAAAATTTTCAAATACATCTGTTAAAATTAATACATCTGTTTTAACATATAAATCTGTATATTCACCTAAATTTTTTATATTGAATTCTTTCCAAACACGTTGAGCATGTTTATATTCTTCATCAGTTATATAACATTCATTCAATTTATTATAAAATTTATCTTTTGAAGGTAATTCTGTTTCTTTGTATTTATCTCTAGAATCCATATAATCATAAGGATATACACCTTTTCTTGTAATGAGATCTAATTTATCATCAGGAAAATGTAATGATGTCTCTCTAAATTTAGATTTTAAGTATTTAATATATTTCATTTTTCGTATTTTTGGAGGATATCTATTTATTTCATTCTCAATATTTTCTGGTAACTTTCTCAAGTTTTTTGATAAATTATCTAAACTGCAAGACATAAATTTAAATGAATCAATAAATCTCAATTTCATACCTCCTATTTTTTGCTGAAAGATATATATTTTTCTTCAGTATTAGGTATAACATCTATTTTTGTTTGATCAAATCCAAGTTCTTTTATAAACAAATGAGAATCATAACCTGTTAAATTATGAATTTTTACTGGAATAAATTTTGGAATTTGATAATTTAAATTACAAACATTATGAGCTGGACCTCTATATTTTCCAGTTATATGACAATGATCAATTACTTTATCATCATTTAAGATTTGATTTTCACATATATGACAAATATTAGTTCTTTTATAATGATTTTCATCGAACTCTATCATTGATTTGATACTTTCATATTTTTTAGTTTTGTCTTCTATAATTTTTTCAATTTTAAGAGTATCCTCTTTTAACATAGATACAAACTTTTTGATTGTATCAGGTCCTCTATAAACAACAGGAGGTTTATAGTATTCATTTTCATATTTGATATAATAACAAAATGCATCTGCTACATGTTTTTGATATTTTACAGTATATGATTTAGTTTGATCTTGCTCACATGTATCAATTTTAGGTAAGAGAGATTCAAAATCAGCATATATAGTATATGGTACTCTCATTTTTCTTTCATGATTTTTAAATTGAATAACTTCATCTTTTTTAGGCATATTAATTGTGACAGCATCTTTACAGTATTCCACATGTATCTTTAATCTTTCCTCAGAATAAAAATAATTTAAACATCTATCACATAAAAATATACGATGATTAGTAATTTGTGATCTGATCAAACTATTCATATTTTTAATCCAACAATAATGATCTTTCATATAAAACAAGTTTACATGTTTTTCTAATTTATTGTTAGTTATTCTAAGTGGATAAATTGAACTATCATAACTATAAACATTTACAGATATATTATTTAGTTTTTCAAATTTCTTAATATTGTCTAAATAAACAGGAAAATCAATACCTTTAAAATTTAATTCATCTTTATATTGTTCATATTTTGACACTCTTTGAGGATTTTTTTTTACAGGATGAATTGCTGATAATATTGACCACATAAAACATTTATTATCTATATTTTTTACATTTATTATAGCTTGTTTAGATTTAATGTTTTCAGGTAAATCAATATAACTTGATCCTCTCAAGGGTTGATACTTATTTATTCTCAATTCCAAAAATTTAATTTCTTCAAGACTCCAACCAGATCCTTTTGATATAAAATCATCAGATTCATTTATTAAGTTGTCAATAACATAATCATAAAAAGTATGTAAATCATTAGATTTTAATATAATTTGATTCTCAGTTTTGAATGTAAATTCTTGAATTTCTTCATTCAATTTATACAAACAAAACAATTTAAAATTTACCTTTATTCCATTAAATTCTTTCAAAATATCCTTTATTTTTTCTATTACAACCTTTCTTTTCTCTTCTAAAAATTCTAGAGGGATTTTAATATTATTATAATTATTAATTCTGTATGATCTTAATCTAGATTTATAAGCAGTTTCATATTCCTTAATTTCTACATTACCTTCATCTAATGCTTTTTTATGTTTTCGACTTGATATGTGATTATCTAAATGTTTATAATATATGCCGCAAATAATACATTTTCTTTTTTGTTTTGATCTTTTAATCATTAACTCTTTCTTTATATGTTCTTCTTCATCTTCATAATATTTACCACATATACGACATTTTCTATCTTCTGTAAATAACTTTTCAAGATTTTCTTCTTCTGTAAATTCATTTTCTTCAGGAAAGACAGATTTAAAATCATTTTTATCAAATCTTAAATTAAAAGAATCAAAAATCTTTTTAATTTTTTTACGTTTTTTAGGTTTATCAATAAATATTTTTTTCTTTTTTTCCAAGTATGCTGACAAATCTAAATTTAATAAATCTACTAAAACAGGTTTATATTCACCTGTTTTTCTGATATATTTAGTTAATAATTTAATTAAATCAACCTTCTTACAACCTTTAGGTTGTTTAATATTCAATTGTTTTACTACTTTTCTAAGCTCACCAATAGTCTTTGACTTTAAGTTGAGCTCCATTTATTAGGAAACATTTTTTTAAATACTTTTTCCAAGATGCTTACTGTGATAAATACTTTTTAAATGCCGCTTTTTGTGTGTATAGGTATATTGCATACCACATTCACATTTAAATTTTTTATATTTGATTATGGAATCACAACATTTGCAATGACTTTGGAAATAAATTTTTTCATTTCTATGATATATGTAAAACTCATTTACCGATTTTATAGTCAAACAGTGTATGCACTTTTTTGTAAGCTCCATTTATTAGGAAACATTTTTATAAAAGGATTGTAAAAAATCATTCCATATTTTTTCATATTTCTATTTAACTTTTTGAACCTTTATATTATTTTCAATATTAAAAATATCACAAATCTTTTTCATAAAATAGTAATAGTTAATTGATTTCTCATAATACATAAAATCTAAAAATTTTAAAAACATATCCTCAATTTCTTGAGAAATATTATATTCCCTTCTTAATCGGTTAAAATAACAAACTCTACTATTATATCTTTGTTTTAAACTTTCGTAATCGATAACATAAAAATGTTCTTCATCTTCTGAATCATAGATTAATTTCATCTTATTATCTTCAAAAACATTCATTTATATATAACTTTTTTTTAATCTTTAAACTAATTCAGATGTCCAACTATTAAATTCATCTGGATATCCTAGCCATTTTACATAATACTTATTTCCTTTCTTTTTTATGATTTTTTCAATTTTATATACATCATCTTTTTTATTATATTTTACCATTTCATTTTCATAAAAAGTTCCTTCAATTTCTTTACTGTTTAAATCTTTTAATCGATAAGTAATTGGATCTGTTTTCAATACTTCAGAAACTATAAAAATCTCTTCAGTAAATGTAGAATCATCTACTTTCCTGAATGTTTTCTTAATTGTAGATATTCTAACACTATCTCCTATCTTAAATTTAGGTTTTTTCATGATCTTTTTAGTATATAAATTTTTATAAACTTGAGATTCATTTTCTCTAGCCTCAACAGGTGTCATTTTTATTGATCTATGATATGAATTGTTATAATTTTTAAGTAATTTGGGTAATACATCAATATATCTTTTAGTATTGTTAGCATGCATATATTTTATAATTTTTTCTCTTATATTTCTATTAAATCTCTCAGCTATTGCAGATTTTATTTCTTTATTTTTAGTTGTAAACCAATGTATATTATTATCTTTAAATAATTTTTGTGTCTGTTTTCCTGTAAATTCAGTACCTTCATCTGTTAAAATGAATTTTGGTATTCTTTCTTTAAAAACTTGTTTAAAACCTTGTACTACTTCTTCAGATGTTTTTCTTTTTATAGAAAAAGCCCAAGCATATTTATTAAAAGCATCTATAACCGTTAACAAATAATTAGTTCCATCATTATATTTGCTATAATTTTTTATAAATAACAAATCAGCGTCAAATTGATTATTACTGTTCGGAACATAAACTCTTCTTCTTTTAAATTTACGAATGACAGGTTTATATCTAGTATATACATCTTGTTCATGTAAAAATTCTTCAACATTAGATAACCCTGTTTTTCTTTTCAATTCATTAATTCCACAATAACCTGTTTCTGGATTATAATATGTCTCTTTTAACTCCCTAAAAAAGTATTCTTTTTACTTCCACAAATAGTACAGATACCTTTACCAACAGGTTTATTATTTTTAGAAGTAGTTTTATAATAATTTTTAGTTGGGGTTTTATCTTTACACTTGACACAATATATAGAAATACCTAATCCAAAAGTTTTTTTAGCTTTAATAATAGGTTTAATAATTCCTCTATCTAATCTTTCTCGAAATGTTGGATCTTGTATAGCATTTAAATCGTCTATTAATTCTTGATCAGCAACATGTCTCTGTTTTGTATCTTTTGTTTTATTATATTCAATATCATGTTTTTTACATGCTTTATCAACTCTATTTATTCCAGGATCACCTCTTTTTAATCTTTTTTCTAATTTTGTAAATGGACCACAATATTGATATCCTGGTAAATGTAATTCTGGAGGATTTACTTTATCTTGTATCCATCCAACAATATCACCACCTTTCTTTTTACAAACCATTTATTTATTTAGAAATTTATATCCATTCAATTGCATTTGTTTTACGTATTTTTCAACTGGATTAAATTTTAAACTTTTTATGAAATCCTTTTCACGCATATAAATTTCTTCTTCTGTCATATCCTTAGCTTTAAACGAATTAATGAGTTCTTTATAAAAATTATAACAATGTCTATATTCTTCTTTCCTTTCTGCTATTTTTAATGCGAGATCTATGGCTTCTACTATACCAACTGATAGACTTAAAAATGCAAGCGGTTGAAAGGCAATAGCTGATAAACCCGTTCCACTTAGAATAACCTTACTTAATGATAATGAAATACTTATCTTTTGATACATATTTCTACTCTTTCTGTAAACATATAATCTTTTTTCTAAATATACATCCATTTATAAAGGATTAAATTTTTTCCTATATCTCATATCAGGATTCACTAAATCTAACATAGAAAAATCATATTTTTCTTGAACACTTTTATTATACATTTGTTTGAATTCTTCAGTACTTAATAAACCATCTATCTCTCTTATAATCTGTTGAATTTCTTTTGGTTGTAGAGTGAAAAATATATCGTAATTACAATTCCTTCTTATATTGATAGGTGTTAAATAATATGACTGAGTTAAATAAATAAAGGATGCATTTTTCTTTCTACCTCTGATAAATAATTCTTCAATGTTTTTTTGATCTTTCTCAATCACACAATCATCAAAAATAACTAAATTCTTTAATGTAGGATTTAAATAATCTACATTAATAAAATTATGATCTGAAGAAAATAATACTTTTTTTTTTTTGAATTTATCATATAATTTTAATAATTTTTTCTTATTCTTTATATTCTTACATTTCAAAATATCTACTCTTTCTATATCTTCAAACAATGTATAATTTTCTTGTAATTTAGAATATTTAGGTTCGTATAAATCTTTTGCACATATATATAATGTATCAAAAAATAATAAATCATAAATCAAATTTAACAGTAAATTTGTTTTACCTGAACCTGAAGATCCTACTATAAGTAATCTAAATGGTTGTTTAGGTAGCAAAGGATGTTGTTTAGGATCAGGTAATTCTTCTGGTTCTGTGTAATCTTTAATTTTTATCATAATTTACTAGCAGTAAAAATAAAATTTGCTGCAGTAAAAAAATTAATATTATATAAATGAACTTAGAAAAAGAACGGAAACATAAGTTTTTAAAGCAAATAAAAGATTCAATTAAAATAGTAAAAATAGAAAAAGAAATAAGAAAGAATAATGAAGATCAACTAAAAGAAAAAATAGGTATTCAAAAGACCTTAGAAGAATTTCATAAACCAATCACTCAAGAAATTGAAAAATATGAAAAATCAAATAAAGATATTGTGAAAAGTATTCAAAATGTTGTAGAAAATATTACATTTCCATCTATAGAAGAGCCTATTGAAGCTGTGAAAGAATTAGTATCTTATACTTATGATATCGATCAAAATTTAAATTTAAAATATTTAAAAGAGGAAAAATTATACAGACCGTCAGTATTTTTAAACGATCAAGAAAAATTAGAGGAGATGTATGGAAGAGCTAAACAATTAAAAGAAGGTTTATCTAAGAAAAGAGGCAACTTAAAAAGTATAATTTCTAGAGCTAAAAATTTTTCAGAGGAGGAATTAAACCAGAAAAAGAATGATATAAAAGAAATTAAAAATAAAGAAAATATGTTGCAAAATTATATGCATAGATTAAATATGATTCGAAGTAGTAAAGAAATGAAGGTAGGTAAAGGATTGAATGTATTATCAAATTTAACAGAAAAAATATGTAACGGAAGTAAATCAAAGAAATTGTATAATCAAGTAACTTTATTGTTAGATATGTTATTAAAAATAAAGAAATTACTTATAATGATGTACAACGATATCATAAACAATTTCTCTGTTAATAAATGATAAAATATAAAGTTTATTTGAGTGATGGTCAGAAAAATAAACTTAAATCAGCTTTTAAAAATAAAGTAGAAGTAACATTACAAATAGATAAATCTAAAACTCCTAATCATGAGATGTATTTAACTAAAACTCAAATTAATCATATTAATGATAAAAAAAGAATTACAATCAGTAAAACTCAATTAGATAAAAATGGAGGATTTTTACCATTTCTAGCGGCACTTATACCCTCTTTAATAACCGCTGCTAAATTAGCAGTTCCAGCATTAGCAACAGGTGCTTTATCAGGATTAGCTAGTTCAGCTGTGCAAAAAAAGGGATCTGGGAAAAAAAAAAACTTGGAAAGGGAATATATCAACAGTGGGAATTAGCGACAAAATGATTATAGAAAATATGAAAAATGAAAAAGGATTTAGAGGTGTGTTTACCTCCGATTTATTACCTAAAACAATAGGAAAATTTGAAAATGGAATCATTAATTTAGATGTATCAACAGGTCCCGGAACTCATTGGGTTTGTTATTATAATGATCCTAAATATAAATATGTGGAATATTTTGATCCGTTTGGTGAATATGACAATATGAAGAAGGACTATATTCCTAAAAATATTAAATCATTTCTTGTTACATCCAATAAAAAAATAGGTTATAATGATAGTTTTTTACAGAAACCTTCATCTGTGAAATGTGGTATATTTTGTATGAAATATATAAGAGAAAGGAATAAAGGTATATCACCTAAAAATGTTCTCAAATCATTTCCTACACAAAAACCTAGTGACTATAATGAAAATTTTGTTATGTATAAATGATAAAATTAAAATCTGAAGGTCATGAGAAATCAGAGGAATTTACTGTAAATTTTATTACACCTCTTAAAATAAAAAAATTAGCTTTACACTCATTCTCTATGGAAGTTTCCTGGTTTAATATAAGTAAGAATTATGGAAATAACATATTTAGATTGTATACATTAGACACAGATATAACAATTACTATCTCAAATGGTAATTATACTATAAGAGGATTAAATGAGTATATGATGAAAATATTCGGTGATGATCCACCTGTCAAATTTGGTATTATTGAAGCAAGACAAAGAATATCTATTAAACTGAAAAATGGTTGGATAATTGATTTTACAAAAAGTAACTTTCATAAAATTATAGGCTTTTTAAATCCTACATATGGAAGTTATGATGAAGAAACAGAGATTGAAGGTGAACATATTGCCGATATATCTAATGGAAATGATAATATTTATATTCACTGTGATGTTGTAAAAGGATCTTTAATAAATCAATATAATTCAGAAGTTATATATTCTTTCACTAATAAAAACCCTCCAGGTAGTATAATTTCAAAAGAATTTAATAATTGGATATTTTTTCCTGTTAAAGTAGATCCTGTTGAAAGAATAAAAATGAGGATTACTAATCAAAAAGGTGAATTAATAGATTTAAATAAAGGAGCTGTAGAATTTAATTTTATTTCTTCTTAAATAAATGAGAAAAAGTAAAAAAATAAAAGGATTTTTAAAGGTTTTATTGAAACCTAAGAATATATTAAATGAAATATTTTCTATGAAAAAGAAAGGAGGTGGTTTAAAAATTCTTCCTAAATAAATGATTTATGATTTAAGTGATACTCGTTATTATTATAATGATCACATTAAAAGTTATGAATTAAGAGAAATTCATCCAAAAGAACATAGTTCAGATGAGAATGCTACCTATGTTTTTCATATTAATGATACTAAAGCAAAAATTTTATATTCTAGAGGATATCTTGAACTAAAATTAAAAATTACAAAAAATGATAAATCATCCATTGGAAACGAAAATGTGAGTCTGGTAAATGGTGGAGGTTTTATCAAAACTTTAAAAGTACATATAGGAGATACTGAAATTGAATCAAATACACAGTCAAATTTTTCAATCATGAATCATGTTTTAAGATTAATTCATTATACTCCTGATTATGTAACATCACAAGCTCAAAATGAATTTTTTTACCTAGATACATCTGATTCAGCTGACCGTAATGAGTTCAAATATGATGGTACTTTAGAAGATACTACTAAAATAACTGAATTTTTTAATAATTTGAAAATGAATAAAGATTATAATGAAGGATTCGTAAAGAGATGGGAACTAACGAAAGATAGCAGTGTCATTAAAATATGGACACCTTTAAAAGATATAATCGACTTCTTTAGAGAATATGAAAAGATAATTTCAGGTTTTGAAGTGAAAATAGAAATTCAAAGAAATGAAAATAAAAATATGATATATACTAATATAAGAAACGAAAATTATAAGGTAGTAGTTGAAGGTTTAACCTTACATTTACCTTATATAGAATTAAAAAATTCTGCAGAAAGTTTGTTTCTGGAATCATATCTATCTGATAAAGATATAGAGGTAAATTGGGATCGACATAGATTTAAGATGGTAGGCCCTTATAGAAGCAACAGCGGATCTGTGACAGCAACAACAGCGTCAGATGAAGTTTTAAGTGTCTATGTTATTCCTCAATATGTTGAAAGAGATAATAATTATGAAAAAAATAATATGATATTTGATCATATAGATATGGCAGAATGCTGGTTGATGATTAATAATAAACAAGTTCCTCTTATGCGTTATAAAACAAATTTTGCCAATAAAGATTATATTCGAGTGTATGAAGCTCTTTTACATGAAGGATTTTACGATAATAATACAGAAACAGGACCTTTGATAAATAAGGAGAATTTTGGTAAACTGTATCCTATTTTTCCTTTTGACTCATCAAATCATGAAAACTATACCGATTTAAATAATTTAGATATTGAATTTAATTGGATAACGAATAGTCAAAAGGAATATAAGTTTTATTTTATTTTTAAAGAAAGAAAGAGATGTTTTATAAATTTAAAAAATAAAACTATAACAATGGTTAAGAGTTTAAAATCTTAAAATTAAATAAATGAGTGCTTATTATCCACCTTATGATGATCAAATGAAAGAAGGACCTATTGGACCTCCAGGTATAGGTTTTAAATTAATGAATGATGGAAATTATGATATGGAAAATAGAATTTTAAAAAATTGTGAAAATCCTATAGATGATTTAGATTTAACCACTAAAAGTTTTGTTTTGAATAAAATAGAGAATAATCATCATGAATTGAGAGATCTTATAAAAACTAAATATGATGAGGATTTTTTAACCTTTACTGAAGAAACAGGCAAGAGAATAAAAGAATTAAATGATACAACTTTACATTCTTCAGAAGGAAAAGCTTTTGATGCAAAAGGAAAAAGAATAGGAAATGTTGCAGATCCTAAAGATGAAAAAAATGTTGTGAATAAAAGATATTTTGAAAAAAATTCGTTAATATTACAGAATGATAAATTTGATGCAAAAAATAAAATAATTACAAATGTTTCTGAACCTGAAAATGATAACGATGTTGTCAATAAAATATATTTAGATAATAGAGATATCTGGGTTACTGTAGATGATCTTATTTTTATAGATGAAAAATTTACAAAAGTAAATTTCAATATGATGAGTTCTAAATTACTGAATCCAGAGATGCGATTAACTACAGATATGTATATGAAAATATCTATATATATAGCTATATATGTAGAAAAAATATATATATATGATAAAAGTTCACTGATATCTCTAGAAATCAATGGTAAGGAAATTTTAAATGCTAATACAAATACAGTAACATGTTTTGCTTACGGTAAACGTGATGATATCATCACATTAAAGATAAAATGTGATGGTTACACTTTAAAACCTTATATGCATATTGAAAAAATTTCTTTCTAATAAATGGATATTGATTGGAATGAATTTTCCAGAAAAAATTTATCTGAAGATGTAATTAGAAATCTTATTAGTCATGTAAATTGGGATTTAGTTTTACAATATT
The DNA here is from genome assembly GCA_951213105.1 of Amaurobius ferox. Classification (NCBI taxonomy): domain Eukaryota; kingdom Metazoa; phylum Arthropoda; class Arachnida; order Araneae; family Amaurobiidae; genus Amaurobius; species Amaurobius ferox. The sequence goes on along the minus strand of OX578150.1, from coordinate 97,568,174 downwards.
CAACACTGTCTGAATCTTTTATTGAAGAATTTGCTCAACCTGATGATTGGCTTAAAATTTCTAGATATCAAAAATTATCAGAAGATTTTATTGAAAAATGTAAAGATAAAGTAGATTGGGTAAACATATCTCAATATCAAACTTTAAGTAACGAATTTATCATAAAATTTTCTGATAATTTAGATTTATATAAAGTATCAATATTTCAAAATCTTACAGAAGATACAATGAGAGAATTAAAAGATGATTTAAATTGGTTGTATATAACTAGATATCAAACATTTAGTGAAAATTTTATAGAAGAATTTATGCATAAATTAGATTTTTGTTATTTGATTAAATATAAATTTGAGCTATTACCTGATCACTTTTTTAATGTTTATTGGAAAAAAGTACAAGCAATACAGATGAGTGAATTAAATAAAAAGTTTGGTCATAATGAAATAGAACCTTACCAAGAGAAAATTTTTGAAGAGATATATGAAGTTAAATCAGTCTTGAGAGAGAGTGTTTATCTTTTGAGACAATTAACTAACAAAGAGGATAAATAAATATTTAATAAAAATGTTTCTATATAAATGGATGTTGTATATAATAATGGTATGGAAAAAAAAACTATGTCTTTCTTAAATATAGAGAATCCTACTGAAGTGAAATCTATTTTTATATATAATTGTTCTCTTGAAGGAATAGAAAATTTAACGAATTTAAAAGAATTATATTGTGTAGGATATAAATTAACATCTCTTGATGAAATAAAAAATTTAATAAATTTAGAAACATTATATTGTAGCGAAAATGATATTACATCTCTTGAAGGTATAAAAAATTTAACTAATTTAAAAATATTATATTGTGATTTAAATAAATTAACATCCCTTGAAGGTATAGAAAATTTAACTAATTTAGAAACATTAAATTGTAGCATAAATGATATTACATCTCTTGAAGGTATAAAAAATTTAACTAATTTAAAAAAATTATATTGTGAGGGAAATAAATTAAAATCTCTTGAAGGTATAAAAAATTTAACTAATTTAAAAGAATTATATTGTGACGGAAATAAATTAAAATCCCTTGAAGGAATAGAAAATTTAACTAATTTAGAAACATTAAATTGTAGTGAACCCATGAGAAGAAATAATGTAGGATTTCCAGTCTTTAAAAATGTTTACTAATAAATGGAAGAGTTCAATAGTACATATGATGATTTATATCCTGGAAAATATGATCATTGAAAAAAATTAAAAATATGATTGCAGCAATCGTAAAGTTAATTGTAGAAGACCTTTCGAATAAACATGGTTCTAATAGATCGATAAATAAAATCAATAAAGGAAGATTTTTATATGATAACATATTAGAGTTAAAAAATAATTCTAAATAAATGGATCTTTATAAGATTAAAAAATCTCTAGAAAAGAAAGGAATTAGTGTAATAGCAAGATTTATAGAATCAAACGGTGATACTGGAACAGCATTTTTAAGTAATTATAATGATAAAGATCTTAAAAAAATTAGTAAGAATATTAAGTCATATTATAATTTTGGTGGAGAGAAAAAATTTAGTAAAGATTGTATACAACTTACTTTTATTGAAAAAAAGTAATTATATTTTATATCTAAGTATGGAAATATGCTTTTTTAACTTCAAGATTTTATGAACTCTAAAAAACGCGTCCGTAATTTACGGACGCGTTTCAAAGTATATATTCTGACAAATATGAGAGTTATTCTATGAAACCTATCGTGTTAAATCACTTTATTTTTTCTGACTTTTTTATTTTTTTTCAGGACCATGTTTTAAAAAATCAAACTTTTATGGGGGACTAACCCCATTTATTTTAAAACTTAGAGGATTTATTTAATCCCGTAATTTACCTATATATGAGGGAGCCCCAAAATGGAGCGGCCTATCTTTTGATCTCTTTTTCATGCATTTATCTAAAAAAAAGTTAAAATTTGGTCTAAATGTAAAAAAGGCCTTATTTTGATATAAAATCATGTTTTTAATAATAATATGGATCGATACCTTTTTTTTATATATAAAAAAGATATAAATAAGCTATAAAATATAGTTTTTAGTGTATATAGTACATGTGTGCTCATACGTACATAGATATACTACTGTAACATATATATATATTTATATAGTATTCTATATATTGCAAAGAAAACAAACAAAAGCTTAAAAAATAAGTCTATTTTTTGTTCGTGCAACTTTAAATAATATCGGCAGCATATTAAATATCATGTCTGTCTAAGTAAGATACCATCTAGATCTGGCAAATGAAATGAAATTTAAGTCAATTTAATAGCTCGAGTGAAATCACATAATTTCTCTTCGTCAGAGGTACTTATATTTCCCAAATTTCTTTTAAAACAAATTATTGCATCAAAATAAAGTAAATAAATAGACATGAATAGTACCTTGACTTCTTGTATTATATCTGAACTTGGAGTAGAAGCAATACATGCCGATAATATCCATTGGTTTTGTTGTGTCAGTACACGCGATCCAGAAGTGAAGAATAAAATACGAATCGTCAGCCAAATCCGTATGAAGTAATTTTTCTCGGTACCTTTATTCGCTTTCTAGAAGCAACGTTGTGGTGTGAGGTATAATTTCATAGTGAAATCTTGACAGTGTCAAGATAAAAAAATCGCTAACATTGACAGAAATGGTAATGGCGGCCGGCGTCTACAAAGAGTATGGCGATAGTAATAGTTGCTAGGGGGAATGTGACGTCGGTGCAACACATCTATTCTTTCTTACTCGACAATAAAAATTGCTCAATTTCTGAGCGGGAACCAATCACAGGATCATAAAATTGGAAGCCACCCCGCTACGCCTTTCCTTTCCTCATTTGCATTCAAGATGTCGATGGCTACTGCAATGCAAGAACATCGAAGCAGATCAATATCGTTAGAATCTGGAGTTGGAAAAAATAATAGTACTTCTACTAAATTACAGACACCTGCGGGATATAGAAGATCCAAATGATAGGGAAAAACACACTAACGAATGCTTCCTGAAATCGGCAGCTTTAGACAGGAAGGGCCAGATAGAAAGGAGGGGCTTAAAGTATCATTGCCGTGCGGAATTGCAGAAGATTGGAGATGTAAAAATAATAATAGAACTATTACCAAACTACAGACACCTGTGGGATATAAAAGATCCAAATTATACGGAAAAAAAACACACACACACTAAAGACCACACTAAGACACTGTTACACTAAGACACCACTAAGACACACACACACTAAGACACTGTTACCTTACACCTTTCTGGTAGGTCGGACGGTCTGGGTCTCAACAACAACAACAACACACACTAAAGAATGCAACAGTTACATTACACCTTTCTGGTAGGTCGGACGGTCTGGGTCTCAACAACAGCAACACTAAAGAATGCTTCTTGGAATGAAATCGGCGGCACTAAATAGGAGGGACCTAAAGCATCATTGCCTAGCGGAACTGCTGAAGTCTGGAGATGGAAAAGTAATAATAGAACTTTTATCAAATTACAGACATCTGTGAAATATAAAAGATCCAAATGTACACAAATAAACACTAAAGAATGGTTTTTGGGATGAAATCGGGGGCATTAGAGAGGAGGGGAGTGTTAGAAAGACGAGGGTCTAAAAAATCATTGCCGAGCCGAACTGTTGAAGTCTGGAGATGCAGATGGAAAAAATAATCGAATTTTTACAAAATTACAGACATATTAGGGATATAAAAGATTCAAATTATACTAAAAACACTCTGCAGAATGCTTTTTGAAAGGAATCAGCCGCAGTAGAGAATGTCCAATTAAAGAGGAGGGGCCTAAAGTATGATTGACGGACAAAATTGCCGAAGTTCGGCAATAAAAATTACCCTGTGTAATAACACCATTAAGCTCCACTTATTTGCATGGGATTTTTAAGAACTCCAAATTTTCCGAAGCTCTTTCACCTAATTATCTTATAGCGTTAGTCAGACTAAGGTAGATCATCGCCAAGAATGCCAACTCTCAGATTGTTCCACTTTTGGGGGTACTGCACACACCACTGGGATTGAAATTCTGGAGCGCCTGACCTAATTTGGCCGAATCTCCGAGCTGTAATTGTGGATCTTGTGCTCTGAAATTACATAAAATGCTCCATAGAAGGAGGATGTAAATGATTTGAAAAGAGGAAAAGGCAGTAAAGTGAGATGTTACTCAGCAAAGAAAAGGGGGCCACACATTCCATTTTATATATATATATATATGTTATACATATATATTGGGTGTACTGCTAAATCGCGACAAGTCTTAAAACATTTCGGTTTGTTTTCATTGTGAAATTCAAAAATTTCTCAATTTTTTCAATTTAGCGATAAGTATCCCTTTTGACATTAGTCCAGCATTTATCAAATCTTCATACAGAATAAATGTTGCAAATAGTGGTAGATATATAGACCTCTTGCTAACAAAAATTTTATAAAAGGAGGAAGTTCTCAACAAATCCTAAAGCAATGAATACAGCAGGAATCGTAAGTTTAATGCACATTTTTGCATACTTATCCATTTTCATACATATGGTTATATTAACCATTCGTAATACAGGTGATCGTAGCCCCATAATAAGGGGCCCTCCGAATTGAAAATTTTTCTCGGAACAGACAACTGATTATTCGTCGCTAGAGGGAGCCTAACTTTAGCCATTCTTTGACAGTTTGAAATACAAATTTCCGTTGTAATGAATCGAATATTTTATTGATATTACATAAAATTGATTATTCTAACGAATTTTCGCTAGAGAATAATAGAAGCAAAGATAGAATCGCATTGCATTGGAAATTTCGTGTATATGATTTATTATTATATCAAATGTCATCTAGCATTTATTTCACTTTGAAAATGACAATTGAATAACCATAATAAGACGACACCGAACAAAATATACACTACAAATACAAAATATACACTACACTATATATAAAATATACACTATATATGAAGCAAAATATGCACTACTAATATATCAATTGATTTCTTTCTGTGTCAGCTGTATTCTGATTAAATTGTTCATAATTAAGCATTAAATCGTTCATACGTATAGTAAACACACTACACGCAATGCGTCCCAAAAGTGTATTGATAAAGTTAGGAGTGAAGTAGTATGTGGTTTTATAATGTATAAAAAACTGCAATCGCATTTATACTGCAGTCGCATTTATACTACAATCAACAATAACGAAAGAATCGTGAAGTTTTATGAATTACGCTGTTCCCTTGAGTAATTTTGCTTTTTGTATTATATTATACAATATTCTAAGTTATTTACAAAGTCCGTGTAACTTCATTTATATTAAACTAATGTTTTTAAAATCCCCTATTTCTATAAAAATATTTATATGTTAAAAATAATTACTCATAATTCATAAAATATATTTCTTCTGAATTTCATTAATTTCTGTAAAAATTAAGTTTATATTGATGCGACTAAACATGGATTTATAGCATTCTTTAATAGTAAAGAGAGTTTTAAAATATGATAAAATTACTTCATGTAAATATTATTATATAATAATTATTATTGGGAACTCTCAATAACCAGTAATGGTTTCTTATACTTTTCTATAAAAATATGGAAGACATATATATAATTGTGCTATGTATTTAATAATTACAGATTTGGTCGATTATTTTGAGTACTTAAATTTCTATGGAACTTGAGTGTTTTTGGAAATACTTAAAAATTTAAAATATTAGTATGTTAAAAATTAAATTACTTTAATAAAATCCCTTTTAAAAATTCAAAATCACAAAATTGAAATTATCAGTAACGCAAATTCTGTTAATATTCAATTTCATGTAAGGTTCCTATTATAAGTGGCAATAATCAAGCCCACTGTTTCAAGACAAGTCGCTTTCATAAACCTTATTTTCTATAAACCTCCTAATAGCTATTATTAGCATAATGAAATTCAATGTTTTCAAAATTAAAAAAAAAAAAACAGCGTTTTTGAAGTTTACATATAAATTTTATTGTTTAACACACACGGAATACATTAATTTTGATTGTAATAGTTAGTTCTCATTTAACGTTCGATCCTAGTTTGATATCTCTTTCCGTGACTTTAATATTTCTCATGAAAGGAACATATTTACTGTAAATTCGCCAGGGATATAATTTCTTATAAAAATCTAAACTATCTCATATAATATGTATTTCTTATAAAATGTTCTCCAATAAATTTTTAAATACGTGATTTAGAGAAATAAAGTTAAAAATAATTAGGCTGTTAGTAGAAATATTCAACAATTCCGGGTACATAAATGTGAGTCATTGAGTGGATGTGGCTGTACAGTGCGTATAGGCTGTACCGTGTTTGTAATTTATATATTGGATGTTGTGGTTGAGGAATATCTGTAGTAAAATCAAACTTTCTATTAATTAGAGTACACTCTAATTAATAGAATGACACCGTAGTCCACGTTTCTAGGGAATAAATTGCTTTTCTCTTGCTTAACAACACTATGTTTTTCATCAAATTAACATTTGAAAAATAAAAAAATGCTTAATTTTATGATGGGAAGCTGCTTAATATCTCTGGAAATGTATATATTATTGTTTAAACCAAAACAAAGTTACCTTTAATAAAGCCTAAAATATTCAACTGAATTTGAAAAGTATACAATCTGCAATTTTATTACAGGGAATGAAAAGCTAAAAATTCTTTCAACAAAAATTATCAAAAGATAAAATAATAGAGTAATGGAATTTGTCCAATTCAAATCCAACAGATTGCATTATGAGAGAAATTAAAAAAAAATACAATTTCTTTTAGTAACTATTTAGGAAATATATTCCTCGGTGAAAGGAGCAAGTGTATTTCAAGATCTAATTAACATTAGTATTTGTATTATAAGTTAAAGTAGCTTTTAAAACAGTCTGAATATATGTGAAATCTAGTTTAAAAATACAGAATTTTACAAGTAAATTTAGGCTAATTACAGGGCTGTTATTACGTACATCGTAATTTTCTGTACCTAACTTAAGTGCTTCAAAAATTAACCAGCCAATATGTCACATATGCCAATTGTGTCATATATTTTCTAAATGACAATAACAATGTCGTTTTAAAACTTTTTTTAAATAATGAATTTGAAAGGAAATTATATGAAACGTGATTGCAAACTCTGTAGTTTTCGTATATAAACTAGCCACGTGGAATTTTTTTCAAGTCGGTGGGCACCTATTTAATCACGGGGTTCTGGAATGCAGGTTCACGGGGTTTTGGAGTTTATATTATGATCACTCAAAAACACATTATGAACAAATTTGGGTATTCATTTTTAAATCCCTTAGAAAGTTAATTTTTTAAAAATATTTTTCTGCATTAAAACTTAATTTTCATCATTCAATTAGGTTCTTATTCACTTTTAATTGCCTTAATAAAGTCCAATTATAAAATGCATACCCAGTTTCATTAAAAAGTATGAGAGGTGTCTTCTTGCCAAATTTCATGCATCTCAGACAAAAATTAAGACGCATGGAACATTTTAAAAATGTAAAACCTTTGAAAATTCCGTTTCGAAAAAAATGCATTCAACCTTTTGTTTACGGGTGGGACAGCGTCCATCCCAAACGAAGAAGTCCCAAAAAAGACAGGTATTTGACATATCCTATCCCAAACAGTTCGACCCCCTTTGCAGGCATTGGCGTCCATGGAAATCGCCGACAGAAACATTGCACCTGCTGCCCTATTCCAAACAGTTCGACCCCCATTGCAGTTCTAGCCCCCTGCGGCAGGTGCAATGTTTCTGTCGGTGATTTCCATGGACGCCAATGCCTGCAAAGGGGGTCGAACTGTTTGGGATTGCGAACATTGCACCTGCTGCAGCAGGTGCAATGTTTCTGTCGGCGATTTCCATGGGCGCCTTGGATAATTGGATATTTGTCAGCAAATAAACGAAATTTGAGAAAAAGAAGTCAAATTTGTCAGTTTCTAGAAAATAAAAAGGCTCAAGTGTGAAATTTTGTAGAGGTTATCTGTGACTAGACAAAACTAAAAAGAAATATAAAATCGTTTTTATGCTTTCCTTTCCAAAACTTAGTTCAAAAGCAGAGATCGCTCTAGATAGAGTAAAAATACTCACTGACTTACTTTGAGGGAGTAATTTTTGACAGATGAGCAATTAGCCTCAAATTTCTAGATATTACAAAAACAATTTCAGGGTTACCCAATAGAAGAAATTTTGACTTTCTATGTTTAAAGAAAGAAAAGATTTAAGAAATGCTCTTTGTATCACCAGAAAATATTTTCATAATTATACAAATTATACTGACAATAGAGTACAAATTTAGTTTATTTTTCACGGTACTAATGCAAAATAGCTTTTCATTTCATCAAAGATTCGTGTAAGAAATGTTTATACACACACACACACACACACACACATATATATATATATATTTATACATACATATATATACATATATAATACATATATATATATATATATATAAAATATATATATGTATAAAATTGTGTATCTAAGGCACTATCTTTAAGAGGGCGAAAGCTAGTGTAGAATGATATTTGTGTGCTGTTATATGGACTAACTATTACTCTTGTTTTGGCCGTGGAATGTCTTGCTTGTGAGTCTGGTTTAATTTCATTACCTTGGCTCCTTTATGCATTCTGGTCTGTTTTCTTTGGGATGTTTCATTGACTTCATCGGACGGAGGGATACTTCAGGAAGACATAGGTACTGGGAGTGTTTCCTAGGAATAAAAGCGCTTTAACCGGGAACGGGGGGGGGGGGTCACAATCCCCCTCGGTCTTTTTTCTGTCGTTCCTGTAAGTACTCTCACTTATTTCTCACCCTTCCTATTTGGGTCCTTTTTTTGTATATCTTGTTTTGTATTTGAAATTTTATATCTGCTTCAATTGAAAGGATTGCGGCATTGCGCCTTAAATTTAGCAGCTTTATGTTTTTCCAATTAGTGACTTGCATTTTATAATATATACATATACATATATATATATATATATATATATATACATATAGAATGTTTCTTTAACACGAAGCACACAAAAGGAACGAGGAATAAGGATAGTTCATAAATGAAAAGTTAGATAAACTATACAGCGTAGTATAAGAAGGTGAATGACAATGCAATATACATTTAATTTATTGCGCAAATACAGCTAATAAATAAAATGTTTTCAATATAAATATAAATTAGTAAATCCAAAGTTAGAATGTATGTAGTAACTCATAATACACTATTCCAAAATTTTCTACAAAATACAAAGAAATAAAAGAAATTAAGACATAAAGAGGAAATAATAAAGCATAAAGACAAAGACAATCAACAAATTTCAAAAATGAGGAATGCAAATAAGGAAACAAAAAAATCAAGCAAAAAAGCTTGCACATGGAAGAGATTTAGGCTTACGATAAGTTTATTTCGAAAAAATTCTCTTCGGGTCCATATATCCCTTCGAAATGAACACAAAAATGCTTGTTTCTGAAACACAAGATAGATTTTATCTATAAACTTGTGTTATATGGACGACAAGCATATAGATTGGAACAATAAAGGAAACATAAATACCTCAAAACACACCTCATCAGCGCAACCATGACGAGCAAAATATGACTAGACCAATGTTGCTATATCGTAAGCCTAAATCTCTTCCATGTGCAAGCTTTTTTGCTTGATTTTTTTGTTTCCTTATTTGCATTCCTCATTTTTGAAATTTGTTGATTGTCTTTGTCTTTATGCTTTATTATTTCCTCTTTATGTCTTAATTTCTTTTATTTCTTTGTATTTTGTAGAAAATTTTGGAATAGTGTATTATGAGTTACTACATACATTCTAACTTTGGATTTACTAATTTATATTTATATATATATATACATATATATATATATATATATATATACATATATATATATATATATATATATATATATATTAAGAAATTACAAAATTTTTGTCAATGCAAATAGATTTCAAAAGTGGGAAAAAGATAATTATTGGTCATCTCTTGCGCATAGATGCCAATTAGTTGATTAAGATTTTAATAATGAAGAAGAAAAATATCAGTAGTGAAGACTTTTTCAGTAGTTAAGTTAAATAACATATATACGTTCACATAACATAAAAATGTATAAACATAAAATGACTTAAGCATGTGTATAATTATGCATTAATATAAATATTCATATTTACCTAAGTTTTTTATCAAGTTTAAATTATTTGATACTGAAAACAAACATTTACATTTGATAAACAGAAGTTTTCACTAAACATAATAATAATAAATATTAATCTTTAAAAAATAAAATATAGCAATGTTAAAAGATGTGAACATCGCTGTCACAAATGGTTTCTTTTTATTTGCCTAAATTATTGTTTGAATACCACTTTTTGGAAAACATCTCTTCACAGGGTCCATACCCATTTTACAAAATAAGAAAATGTGTATTATGCGAACTTTAATAATTAACCAGAATATAAAAATATGCCAGGTTATTCAATCTAATATGTAATATTTAGAAGAAGGAGATGGATAGAAATATATACTAATGTACTCTGCAATTTACGAAAACAAACTTAATTGCACAATCATAATGTGTGAAAATAATAAAAAAGTTAACTTTAGTAATTAATCAGAATGTGAAAATAAGCTAGTTTAATCAATCTAATATGCAATATTTAGGAGATGGAGATGCAAAGACGTATCCAGAAATTTCATTTCGGGGGGAGGGGGGTGTCCAAAGTATAGTGAACTATCAATCCAAAAAAAAATTGAAAAAACTAACTAAACTTGACTAAATTGATACTGGATCTCAATTGAACGAGAAAACACGGGAGCACAGGCAAGGACATATCCGGAAATTTCATTTCGGAAGGGGGGGGGGGGGGGTCCGGATATACCGGACCCCCTCTATGAATACGTCATTGTGGAGATGGATGAACAAAGATACTAATAGTACAGTGTCTAGAACTATTACAGTGTCTAGAACTCTATTCTAGCCACTGTACTAATAGACTCTTGGCGATTAACGCGAATATAAATTGAATTCCGTAATCGCACTGTTTACGCGAAAATAATTTAAGATATAACTGCTTAACGATTTATGACAAATGACAATTTTTAGGGAAGCGATCGCGATCTTAATTTACATTACACGCAGCTGCAAATACCCATTATCATGTTGATTTGATTGGCATTAACGTGCATGCGACCGTAAATTTACATTGACCGAGACAGAAAGGTAATTTTCCGTAGAAAACTATTCAAATTATGTGATAGTATGAGTTGTATCCCGTAGAAACTATGGAGAATCCGTAGTAACTGGTATCTCTGCTCTTACGTGGAGCAGCGGGAATGGTCGTTTGCGAGGGTAGTTTTTTCAATCAGACAGAAACGGATTACCAGAAGAATGAGAAAGCTCAAAATTAGCATCTGTCTTTAAATTGGTGATCGATTTCCATTTTCAGGATTTTTTCGGGACATCCGTGACCTGTAAACATCGTGATTGGCAATTTTTTTTTTTTTTACAAAATCGATGTATAAAAATACAAAGCGTATTTTCTTATTTTATAGTGTGAAATACGCCTATAGCGGCGTTATCTGGATTTCTTCTCCTCCTAGAGAAATAAGCCATTAAAAAAATACTTTACAAAATCGATGTATAAAAATACAAAACGTGAAATACGCCTACAGAAGCATTATCTGGACTTTTTTTTCTAAAGAAATTTACTTACAAATTCTCCATTTAATATTTAATATAAAATTTTTGGTAGATATGATATTTTGGAATATACAAAATTTAACTCGTTTTATTATAGCAATTATATAATAATTAATATTATTATTATTATATTATGGAATAAAATAATAATACTACATGAGACAACAGAAAATATATGAATTCGAAAATTCTTTGCAAAAATAAAACAGATGACTTAAGAAATTGAAAATGTCAATAATTTCCGTTAATCTTTTATCCCAAAGCCGTAACTGGCACATGGGCGTATGCAGGATTTTTTTCAGGGGGCATGCTAAAATTGATTGCATTCAAAATTCAGAGATATTAACTTTCAACCCTGAAATTTGTCTTGTAACAAAGTAAATTTGGATAGATGGTATGAGAATATATATATATATATATATATATATATATATCACATTTTAAAAATTAGTGTGTATAGCATTTTTGAAAATTAGTATGCACCAATTTTTAAAAATTAGTGTGTACCACCTTTAAAAAATATCCCTTTTTTCATAACGGAATTCTAACCTTTCTGGAGACAGAGCAACTAAATTAACAAATTGGACATTCATAAACAAGCCAAATACAATAATTCATAATAAGTTTTCCATTTAGGTATAAGTTTAAATTGTTTTTATTAATATACACTTGGGAAAAAACACACAGTTGTGGTTGAATGTTCTAATTCCAAGTAGCATTTTTCTTAATTTTTTTCCCTGATATTGGTTTTTAATTAAATTAATAATTTTCCAGTGGCACCCCCTGACCTCTAAATACGTCCATTAACTGGTATACTCCATTCAAAAATAAAATACCGTTCATTTACAAAATTTATTTTTCTATCGATTTCTTTATTATTCTATATAGTGCATATCTTCTAAAGTGGATCAAGTTGTGCTACATACTTCGTGAAATAGCGCTTATCTTTATACAACCATATTTCCCATCAAAAATCATTTCCTAAAGCATCTCACAATATTTCATATTTACAAAATTCATTTTTCTATCGATTTATTTATTACTCTATATAGTGCATATCTTCTAAAATGGATCACTTCATTTTTTTATTTCTTTTGACAACAAATTTGGATTTGTGCTGCATACTTCGCGAAATAGCGCTTATCAATATACAAACATATTTCCCATCAAAAATCATTTCCTAAAGCATCTCATAATATTTCCCCTTTAGTGAATACTGCAGCAATTAAATGTTATTTACAGCTCAAGCAAGTTGACAGAACAAATACGAACTTTTCCCCTTCCTATTTGATAAAACCCATCCGAAAATATTTACAAGTCCCCGCAGCGACATCTGGTGTCAATTGAATAAATATTCCCTATGTGAAAACAGTGGAAATTGTTTCTGTCACCATATATCCAGAGGAAGATAACCTGTTTACTTAGCTTTCGTCCCTGGATTTGCGAAATCTAGCGTTCTCAGACTCTGATGTTCTCTGGATAAGTATTTAAAAGCAAGAATTTACTGAATTTTAAAGTTTATGGGAGCTAATCAAACATCTTGATTGCTGTGATGTGGGAGTGCATTTATTTTTATGCGATATTTTAATTTTTACAGTTACGGCAATTCTTTGTGTACCTTAAAATATATTACTGGATTGGGAAAATCTGAAATAATATGTTCTCCTGAGATTTTGAAGTGTACAAATCTTGACTGACAGGCTATCCTCGACTACTTAGCACGATGATTTCAACCGGAGCTCCACAAGAATCTGCAGAAACTTGTAGACCTAATCACGCAAGTGGCTTCTTTCTTTTAGGTGAGCTCAGGCTGCACTTTAGTGCCGTCTTTATGAGACCAATCCTTAAAAATCTGATGTGAGCAGCACATGACTTTCCCTGCAGACTTATATTCACGTTCTCTTTATTTTAATTAAATTTTATACACTTTCAATTCAATTTTCGTTCTCATTTGAAAACTGGATTTATTTTCAAAGGTGGCGTAGAGAAAATTCGAAAACACTAAAATATCTCGAGAACGGCTAGTCCTGGTGTAATGGGATTGGTCTTATTCTTTTCTTCGTTAAAAATTACGTATTAAACAAGCATTTAATGGATATATTTGAGAATACGTAGTTTTTATATTAGATTTTGGCGATTTTTGTGGGCCATTTTGCGAAAAAAAGCAGGCTATTTTTTTTCGAATCGTATCAAAATCTAATCAGCACCAGAGTGTCTCACAAGTGACTTATCTACTGAATTTCGTGAAATTCGGTCCATTAGTTTTTCAGTTAGAGTGGATAGAAGCTTTTGTGGGCCATTTTGCAAAAACAGGGTGTTTTTTTTATCCCGAATCGTACCCAAAGCGAATCAGCAGCAGATTCGCTCACAAGCGACTTACCTACCAAATTTTATGAAATTCGGTCCATTAGTTTTTTAGTTAGAGTGGATACAAAACCTGCACAGACAGACACACACACAGACGTCACGCTAAAAATAGTTTTTTCGTATTCTAGAGATTTCGAAACGTGTAGATCCCTCGAAAACTCGAGTTCAGATTTTCGGTATGATTCCAATACTTTCCCTACACATTACCATATATTGCAGGGAAGGTAAAAAATTAGAAGATTATAAAAGCAATATAAATATTTGAATGAGGATTTTTAACACAAAATATTATATAAAATATCACATAATTTTGTTGCACAAAAATACTATATGAATTGAATACTTATAAAATAGCACCGAATGCATTGTTTTCCAATAATAACTTTATATCCGGCTTTGTTATAAAAAAATCTGATGTGGGCAGCACATAACTTTCCTTATATAATGCAATGAATTTACTACTTTTACAGTTAAAAAAACTCTGATGTGGTCAGCACATGACTTTCTCTGCAGACTTTACACACATTGTCTTTATTTTAATTAAAGTTAATTCATTATTAATAAAAATTTTCGTTCTCATTTGGTAACTGGACTCATTTTCAAATGTGGCGTAGTGAAAAACGAATAAACGAAAATATCTCGAGAACGGCTAGTCCTAGTGTAATGAAGGTGGTCTTATTCTTTTTATCGTTAAAAATTACGTATAAAACAAGCATTTAATGGATAAATTTCAGCATACGTAGTTTTTTATTTTAGATTTTGGCGATTTTTGCCGGCCATTTTGTAAAAAAAGGCAGGATATTTTTTACCGAATCATACCAAAATCTAATCAAAACCAGGGTGACCTACAAGCGACTTATCTACCAAATTTTGTGAAGTTCGGTTGATTAGATATTCAGCTAGAGTGGATATAAGCTTTTGCGGGCCATTTCGTAAAAAATGGCAGGTTGTTCTTTTCCGAATCATATCAAAATTTAATCAGCACCAGAGTGACCTACAAGTGACTGATGTTCAAAATTTTGTAAAATATGATAAATTAGTTTTTCAGTTACAGTGGGTGCAGACAATTTTTGAGGGCCATTTCGCAAAAAAAAGGCGGGTTGGTTTATTCCGAATAGTACCCAAAACTAATCAGCACCAGGGTCACATACCTTCCAAATTTTATAAAATTCGGTTCTCTAGTTTTTGAGTTAGAGTGGATACATACATTGCACAGACAGACAGACAGACTGACAGACACACAGGCAGACACACAGACAGACAGACACATACACAGACTTCACGCTAAAAATAGTTTTTCCGTATTCTAGAGGTATCGAAACGTGTGGATCCGTCGAAATCTCGTGTTGCGATTTTCGATATGATTCCAATACTTTTCCTATACATTACCATGTATTGCAGGGAAAGTAAAATTGATATTCTTATTGTAGATCCTTATATTCTTTCCAAGATATTGAATTTTCTTCAATTAGTAGTCATTTTCATTGATTTAGTGTCATTTTTATCCATTTGATGAGATATTCGTTAATTTGGAAACATTTAAAAATGTCGCCAAGTTGGCGACATTCTACTAAATTGGTCATCAAACTCTCGCCAAGCGTTATGGACGGAGAAATAAGTTATTCTTATAGCGGATAAATGACTATTGGCGTTCAAATACAAAAGTATTACTCAAAGTATCTTTTCTCGTGAATGGAACGAGTTAGATCCACGAGAATGATGTCACCAAATTTATCGCATGGTATTACATATGAAAAGTGAACATGTTTCTTAACAGTTAATATTTTTTTTTTAATTTATGGGATTTTTTTGTTAAATTTATTTGAAAAATGTGCAATATCTCGAAAACGGTTCATGCTAGAGTTCTAAAGTTTATGTCAATCTTTTTCTAAGGAGAAATTACATAAGAAATGTCTGTTTGCGTAACTTTATTAGAGGTTTTGATTTTTTGATGATTTTTTCAAAATTTCACTCGAAAATTTAGGGGGGGGGGGGGTTCTCAGCATTTGATTGTGTTTTAAAACAATAGGCTTCCAGTATTCATGGAATGTGAGTTTTGTACCAATTTTTATTCAAATCGTTTCTTTCGTTCGTGAGATATCGTCTCCGCGAACGGCCAGAGTGTATGCCGATTCAGAATTTTCAGAAGTAATTTCTCATGCCACACGCCAAACGTCGTTTTATCGCCAGTTCTGGTTTATTCCCGCTACACGTGCAATTGGAGGGGAAAGACGAATTGTTTAATAAAGAATATTGTTCATAATTTGATTGCATATCAGATTGCGTATGAGAATGTCGTTAGATACATTTGTATCAGATTACTTAGAAGATTATTATTTGTAACAGATTATCTAGAAGATTGTTTAGAAGATTATTTGTATCAGATTATTAGGGAAGATGTTAGGAAACTTATCAAAATATACAGTAGTATTTCAAAAACTGGTTTGATTATTTATAAATCAAATAACAATCCGACTAATGTGGTTCTCAAGTAATACTATTAAAATACATGTATTTAAAAACTTTGTGTACTGCATACGGATTGTTTGATATTAGTTAAAGAAATGTTCGACACACATACATATAATTCATTATTTGAATAAAACGATTCTAATTTCGTAGAAAATATATGTGTAGAATCCGTATAATATTCAATTCTTAGATAGTACAAGAATCCGTAACGAAATTTGAAGATTATTTGAAAGGAGGAAATATTTGGCATTTTAAAAATGCAAAATTTGTAACATTTTAAGGAAATTTGCTTGACATTTTTCAGTTTGTGGGAGCAATGTTGCTTTTTCGACACACGTAGGATAATGCAGCGTTTTTCAAGATGTGTTTGTTCTGCGGAACCCTTGGGGTTCTACGACGTGATAGTTTCAAGTAAATTTTCTTAAAAATTTAAACACGGGTAAAGTTTTAATGCTTTTATACTTTTAAATTATTTTAATTTTAAATATTTTATTATTAAATTGAAGAATTTTAAATGTTATTGGAAAATAAATAAAAATATTTCCTGATTTAAATATGGTAAACAAATATCAAAATTAATTGCACTTTGCATTTAAAAATTCCCTGGCCAATTACATTTCCAGCAACTTACGTACGTGTAATCGTTCATTCAAATTAGTAATATATTTTACAATTATTTTTACGTCTAAGTTTGGCAAAATTGAAATTTTTAATACAAAAAATTAAAAAAATATGAAAAAGCCTTTATGCAATGGAAAGTGATGTGTACACTTCAATTTCGAAATAACTATTAAGTATTTCTATACTTTTTAGCACACTTATTTCATGCAGTCATATGAATTATTGGACAAACCAGAAGTTACATATTCAGACCAGGAAATCCTTAGTGAACCCTACCAATCCCTCCGGAATTCAATATTTAATCTATATCAGTCTTCATCTAAGCTGTACCTAAAGCAAAGTCTGAAACACAGATGTTGAAATGAAAATATAAATGTTTGAATAGGAAGTGACATCTCTCTCCCGAACAAGAAGTGGAAATCCTTCATGAACCCTACCTCCTCCGTAATTTTATGCTACATCCATATTAGCCACTATATCTTTTTAAACATCTAAATCCTACGAAATAGATGTTTAAAAAAAATTCGTTAAAATTAATGGCAAATTGTAAAATTTTCCCACCGAAATCTGCATTTCAAAATTATTTAGAGTAAAATATTATTATTATTTTTTGTACACACATGAGATAAATTGTCTGTGACTTACAGTTTTAAGTTGTGAACAATATACATTTACACTCAGTTTTATCCGTCACAGAAATGGATCTAATATAACAATTATAGATCTGAAGGACTAAATAAACTTTAATTGTTGTATACCGATTTAAAGTTATATTTATGCCGTAGAATGTAAAATCTCACTAATTTGATATTTATGGATTTTTTTTTGTGTGAAATATAAAGATATATATATATATATATATATATATATATATATATATATATATATATATACACAAAAGCTATAAAATTTAAAAACCCTATACCATACCATATATATAATACCATACATATTATATATATATATATATATATAAGCATTTTTGTGTTCATTTCGAAGGGATATATGGACCCGAAGAGAATTTTTTCGAAATGAACGTATCGTAAGCCTAAATCTCTTCCATGTGCAAGCTTTTTTGCTTGATTTTTTTGTTTTCTTATTTGCATTCCTCATTTTTGAAATATGTTGATTGTCTTTGTCTTTATGACCTGCATTACACTTTATTATTTCCTCTTTATGTCTTAATTTCTTATATTTCTTTGTATTTTGTAGAAAATTTTGGAATAGTGTATTATGAGTTACTACATACATTCGAACTTTGGATTTACTAATTTATATATATATATATATATATATATATATATATATAGGGTGACCAGAAAAAAGCGCCCCAAAAGTAAAATGAAACGACAAAAAAACGGGTGAATAAATATGTTTTATTCCAATTACAGAAAAAATATATATATTCTAAATTTATGAAATCACAAGTTGGATATGTTTGCCATCACCTTCAATGGCACCTATGGGGGGAGGCTGCTCCTCGATGATGGCAGATCTATACCTCCATCACTATGAAAAAGGCACACATATATTAAACGAATTGCCGTATTTCCGTTTTGTGGATGATATACTTGTGGCACATCAGAAAACCAATATTAAATTTAACTTCGACTTTTACCCTGCACAATTGGATTTAATCGAAACTCCTGCAGATTCTGCCGATGAAATTAATTACTTGGATATTATCATTCACTTCGCTGAAGATGAACCCTTGTATACGATACTTTATGATAAAAGACGACATTTCAAGATTAAAGTGAATTATATTATCAATTGGAGGTCTAATTTAAGTCAGAAAGTTTTTCGTAATATCGTAATGAATCACTTTATACGGAACGCCCGCTTGCATACTTATAAAAAAGACCGTATAAAAAGTGATGTTATATTTATCAAGGAGGCTATAAAACAAGACTATCCCCTTAGATTCCACAGACATATTTATAATACCTATCATAATAAAACAGTAAACGCATTTGAAAATGATTTTGGCAAACGTTTAGTTTTGGGTTATAAATGGCAACGATGGTGTTAGTCCTATACACTCTACTCCCTTCTCTCTTTTGACTGAGGGATTTCAGTTGGACGTTTTACTTTTCTTGTGTGTTGTCACTCTGAATTCTGACTTTGTATGTATACCCTTGCTTTTACAACTTCGTAATGGAGTCCATTTGTTCCTTGTTCGGACTGTTTTGTGCGTCTTTTGCTTTGACGTTTGTACGGAGATTGGCCTCAGGTATTTTTCGGCTCCGGGAGTGTTTCCTTTGGAATAAAAGTCGACTTTTAACCGGGGAACTAGGGGTCACCACTCCCCTAGGCCTTTTCAAATTTCCCTGTTGGCTTTTCTCCACCCCCCCCCCCCTTTTTTGAGATTTCTTTGTAGAATTTTTCTCTTTTATTATACTAGACAATTTAGAGCAGCATTGCGCCTACTTGTCTCGTTAATTTTAAGTCTTATATTCGTATCTTTTATTTGACATTAACATATCATGTTTTACGTACATGCTGCATTGCGCATTTGTAAAACATATTATTATCTCTTTGGGTTACCTCTCGGACTTCAGTCGTGTTGGCTGGGGTCTTCCGTATGACGTTTTTGCTTGGGTCTTGCAGCTGTGGTCTGAACGGGGAGTGAATGTATGACTATTATTTTGTATTTGCATGTTTCTTGTCTAGAAACTTTGTTTATATTTCGCCCCCCCCCCTTTTTTATGGTATGACGATATCTACTTTAAGATATATATTTATGTGTTATTATTGTTCTCCATTTTTATACATTAACGATATTTTTAATTGAATTTTATAAAATATCACCCAAAAAAATTATTAAACTTGTGAAAAGTTTATCATCATGGTGTTGGTATGAACGGCAATGGTATAGGATATAGCTATTCAGATATGTTATTATAAGCTTCTGCATTATGTATATGATTATTTTCTGGATGAGTGAACGTGCTATTCACATTTTGTTTGATTTAACATCAACCATTTCGTTATATTGAATTACTCACTCTACAATACGAGTATAAATTATTGACTTTTATGATATGATTACAACCTTTGAATATAACGACTGGCAACAATATATGCTTCATATATTTGCCCGGTGGCACAGTGATTACGGGTAACTGTGTGATCGAAATCAAGCTACCCTCTATGAGCACTATCTTGCACTATTTTAAGCCTAGCCGTAATAAACCTGATGATAACATAAATAACGTATTGGACACATTACCTTGTTTACAAGATAATCAAGCAAACAAGTATGATATGTATGACTACACTACTTCGAAATGTCTATACAAATATAAATATAAGCGTATGGACTCTTTTAAATTCAAAAAATGTGGATCAAGTAGATGCAAACTATGTCCTGTCGCTAAAAATGAACAAATATCTGTTATCAATAATTATCGTATTTTTTGTAAATCTTATAATTGCATTTATTCTATAACCTGCGGTAAATGTCAACAAAAATATATCGGACAGACTAAAAATGCACTTAATTTACGCATAAATCTACACCGAAGTCAAATCAAGCAATACAGCAGTAAAGCTGTACAACATACAACTTTAGAATTGTGTCATTTTAGTCAACATGGTTTTAAAGAAATTACCGTAGAAATATTAGATTTTGTGACTAATCTGGACGAAAGGTTATGGTGGGAATGTTTTCATATTAGACAATTTGGAACAACTTATCCTTATGGATTGAATTCAATACTTTATAAGGATATACATAATATGGATTCCTGCAGAGATGGACGAGTACAATCAAATTTGACCCGCATACATGGTAATACGCTTACACGACATAATCGAGGAAAATGTGCATCAAGAACATCTTACCTTAATACTCTCCAAAAATTAGATGTTTTAATAGAACAAATTTACAATATGGAAGAAATAAGTACTAATTGGATTAAAAATGCAGTTTTTGGCATTCGTAAAAGTTATGTCAGACGTATCTGGGCACACTATAGTGTTAAACATTATGAAGATTCAAGGCAAAATCAATCTGACATTAAAACCAATAAATATGCTATATTTCTGGATTTGATTAAATTACGAGCATCACGATTTAACATTAATTTGAGTTATGAAGAGAAAAAACCTGTTAATAAGGAATTCTTTATTACAACCTTTAGTAATAAGACTTTTGATGATATACCTTTTAATCGAATATTTGAGTGTCAGGCTCATTGTTTTCCCATTTCTAATACGAAGATCACTATCACTCATCGATATGTTGTTCCTTTAGGACGTAAAGTTTTTAACTATAATCATATTGGTAAAAATCTGAACCTTTACGATAATCCGACCTGTCAATGTGCTTCTAGCCTCTTTGTTGATCACGATCACGGTCATATTATAACTGGTAATTTGGACATAATCACCAATAATGACCTTAAGGATGCATTGAAATTGGGAACGAAATTTCGTATGCAGGATTTTAAAGGTATAGACATGAAATTTTGTCATGAATTGAGTGATTTCATATATAAAATGGCAGTGCGATACAGCATGCCTTTATCATCTTTTAATGAATGGCGCGATCACATTATGGAGAATTTTTATTTTTATTATCATCATTCTTGTGGACAAGATGAACGTCACACAATGAATAGACGCATCCTGGAAAATGTATGGAAAATATTCGCAATTACGTATACCGATAAGGTAACATCGAATTTTACCTTTACTTGTATGAAATATTACATCGATCAACTCCATATCAGTTATAATAACGAAGACATGTATGTTTTGTTGAAATCAAAACGAAGGGAAATCGAAAATAAAATAAGGGCTTTACATAAACGCATAGGTATCAACATCAATCATATTCGATATCCGTACTTGGTCTTGATACCAAAACTACACAAAACACCTGTAAAGTTTCGACCAGTAACGGTAGCCTATAAAGCTTATACTACTACAGCAAATACGAAACTTATTACACTTTTAAAACCTATTATGACTCAAATTATGCAAGGTGGTTCAGTTATGATTAAAAATAGTGGAGATATAATAAAGTATTTGAACAAACATCCCACAAACCTGATTTACAAGTCTTATGACTTTAAAGATCTCTTTAATAACATAGATCTGAAAGATCTATATGATATTATGATAGAAATCCATAGTCAATATCACCTACATAAATACATAGCTTTACACAAATTCAAGGCTATCTTGGATATTGTGCTTTTTGAAAACGTCTTATTCAATGGTATGAATTATTATAGGCAAGTAAAAGGTATACCTATGGGGGGAGGCTGCTCCTCGATGATGGCAGATCTATACCTCCATCACTATGAAAAAGGCACACATATATTAAACGAATTGCCGTATTTCCGTTTTGTGGATGATATACTTGTGGCACATCAGAAAACCAATATTAAATTTAACTTCGACTTTTACCCTGCACAATTGGATTTAATCGAAACTCCTGCAGATTCTGCCGATGAAATTAATTACTTGGATATTATCATTCACTTCGCTGAAGATGAACCCTTGTATACGATACTTTATGATAAAAGACGACATTTCAAGATTAAAGTGAATTATATTATCAATTGGAGGTCTAATTTAAGTCAGAAAGTTTTTCGTAATATCGTAATGAATCACTTTATACGGAACGCCCGCTTGCATACTTATAAAAAAGACCGTATAAAAAGTGATGTTATATTTATCAAGGAGGCTATAAAACAAGACTATCCCCTTGGATTCCTAAGACATATTTATAATACCTATCATAATAAAACAGTCAACGCATTTGAAAATGATTTTGGCAAACGTTTAGTTTTGGGTTATAAATGGCAACGATGGTGTTAGTCCTATACACTCTACTCCCTTCTCTCTTTTGACTGAGGGATTTCAGTTGGACGTTTTACTTTTCTTGTGTGTTGTCACTCTGGATTCTGACTTTGTATGTATATCCTTGCTTTTACAGCTTCGTAATGGAGTCCATTTGTTCCTTGTTCGGACTGTTTTGTGCGTCTTTTGCTTTGACGTTTGTACGGAGATTGGCCTCAGGTATTTTTCGGCTCCGGGAGTGTTTCCTTTGGAATAAAAGTCGACTTTTAACCGGGGAACTAGGGGTCATTCAAATTTCCCTGTTGGCTTTTCTCCACCACCCCCCCCTTTTTTGAGATTTCTTTGTAGAATTTTTCTCTTATATATATATATATATATATATATATATATATATATATATATAGGGTGACCAGAAAAAAGCGCCCCAAAAGTAAAATGAAACGACAAAAAAACGGGTGAATAAATATGTTTTATTCCAATTACAGAAAAAATATATATATTCTAAATTTATGAAATCACAAGTTGGATATGTTTGCCATCACCTGCAATGGCATTTGGTTGTCAGTATTTCAGTATTGTTTATTTCCTAAGTTTGAACTATTTATGTACAGTGGTTTTCGAGATATTACAGTTCTTTATTGGGCGCTTATTTCTGGTCACCCTGTATATATAATATATATAATATATATATATATATATATATATATATATATATATATATATATATATATATATATATATATATATATATGTTATATATATATATATATATATATATATATATATATATATATATATATATATATGTTATATATATATATATATATATATATATATATATATATGTTATATATATATATATATAAATATATATATATATATATATAAATATAAATTAGCAAATCCAATGTTATATATATGTATATATTGACAAGTCAGGAAGTCTTCATAATTGCAAACTATAAATTGTTATTTTTTCCTTGAAATAGATGCAAGTTCCAAATAAAGGTTTAAACTATGTTAGTTTTATTTAGCATTTTGCTAAAATAAATCTTATTTTGCTATTACATGTTCTAACATTAAGCAACAGGTTTCCGGTTTTCCCTAATTGAAATTTTGTACCAAATTTCGTTCGAATCGCTTCATTTGTTCGTGAGATATCATCTCCACAGATTTACTGACACACATATGCACACTCACGCGCTCACACATACACACTCACGCGCTCACACATGCACACTCACGCACTCACACATGCACACTCACGCACTCACACATGCATACTCACGCACTCACACATGCACACTCACGCGCTCACACATGCACACTCACGCACTCGCACATGCACACTCACGCACTCACACATGTATGCACACACACACATTCGCATGCATACACACAAACTCGCATGCACACACTCGCACGCACACACATCAAACACATACATGCATGACTTTAAAAACGTCTGATTCGTGGTCGAGGTTGCTTGAAACGTGCTCTCCCGACAAAAACTGGAATTCAAATTTTCGCCTATATATATGAAAGTAAAAATCAATCCATTGCCTTAGAGCTATAACTTTAACAAATTATTCAGTTATGACTTGAACGTAAATGCGAGGTCCACCCTCCTCCACGTTATAGAAGAGGAGAAATATCACGTGTCTCGCTCCGAAATAACCTTGAGAAGGAAAGTCTCTCCGCGCGTCACGTGATACATTTGGTGATCGCTTCGAAAGCCAGCCAATATCCGCGTGTAATGTGAGCGGAGGGGCTGGCTTCGTATACACTCTGGTCGATCGCATCGTCTCCACAGACTCACTGACACACACACACACACACACACACACACACACACACACACACACATACACACAGACATCACTTCAAAAATGTTCGATTCGTGATCAGGGATGCTTGAAACGTGCTCTCCCGTCAAAAACTCGAATTCGAATTTTCGACCCCGTTACAATACTTTCCATATACGTTATGTATATAAGGAAAGTAAAAAGTGCAGATATTTGAGCAATCTATCTCTACTCTTCAATTTAAAAGTGTTATAATTTGTTCCATTTGGCATATTTGTGACCTTCCTTAAAATTGTATTGTTTTCTCTAAATATTTTCACTTTGAATGAATGATAATATTTTTGTTGCATTTATATGGCATGTATAATAAAATGATTTTTCTCGGAGATGCTAGCTGTTTTCACTCTATGGATACGATACCAAGACGGACATAGATACAACTTAAGCATAGTTAAGTAAAGTACGCAAACATCGTCTAAATTTTATTCACTTTATGGATACGATACATAGACGGATATATATAGATACAACTTAAACATTGTTAAGTAAAGTAAGCAAACATCGCCTAAATTTTACTAAGATTTTTTACTTTTTCATACGTAGTATTGAAAAAGTATTGTTTACACGAAAATTTTCGATTTCGAGATTTTGATGTTAATATATGTTTTAAGACCTCCTGAACACGTTCTGACTATTTTTTGATTGATGTCCGACTGTCTGTCTGATGTCTGTGATCGATTTCTCGTGTACGAGATAGCAGCTAGAAATATCAATGGATTTTCACGAAACTTTATATCCGGCTTTGTTATAAAATAATCTAGAACTAGATAGAATTTTTTGAATATTCGAGCAAAAACTTTGAATTTTATTTGAAATGTTATATTTTTTTTTCAACATGGCAGCGCAGGACACAATTTGATAAAATCACGCACAAAAGGGATTATTTAGGCGCAATGATCACAAGACTTAATAGTTACAATCAGTGTTGTGAAAAAAGAGCCGCGACAAAAATTTTTGTTCGTGACGTTATTATCCCCCCCCCCCGCTCCTCAGGGGGCAAGTCCCTCCCCCCTCCCAGTGGTACATTGTCAATCGAAATATTATTTCAAGCTCTTTAAAGGGAAGGGTTACAGGATATAATTGTAGTTATTTGTTCTCATGATACACCTATTTTTAAAAAAATTTTCTTCTAAATTTTGAAAAAAAAAAGCCACTAAAAATGGATTCTAGTATGAGAAAGTGGAGTTGAACTACACGCCAGTTAATTATCTATTACGTTGGGAGACATTCGAAGTGTTTACAATTTTTCGTAACGCTCCGATTTCAGCCGGACACCCGACCATAGATGTATTTTCGTCAAAAATTGAATATAAATTTATGAGAAACTCGAGTGGAAACTCCCATATAGTTTAGACATTATACACTTATTATGAATTCGCTCTATCTAACTTTCAGAGCGCATTACACTATCTATCTATATATACTAATTGCCAAGTGTCCGTCTGTCCGTCTGTCTGTATGTATGTATGTCACGCTTTTTTTAGGCACTTCCCGAATAGATAGAGATTTGCCATTTGGTACACGGCTCGTTCGTTCGATAACCCCCCCCCTGGAAAAATCGAATTTTTCGGAAACGTTCTCTAGAGGGGGTGCTCCACACTAAAACGTTCGAAAAGTGAAATGATAGGAAAGCATGCTTTGTGATAAGATAGGGACTTCAAATTTCGTATATGGGTAAACCGTTCGAAAGGAAGAAAGTGTGTAATTTCAGATTTCCAATATTTCCTACTTAAGGGGGTGCCGCACACCAAAATGTTCGATTTTCCGAATAAATGAGAAACGGCTCCTTTAAAATTTGATAGAGGCTTGAAATTTGGTATATGGACTGTAATCATTTGATAAAGACACCCAAGACGAATATAGTTTTCAAAAATGTTCGTTTAAGGGGGGTGCTCCAGAGGAAAACGTTCGAAAGATGAATTGATAAAAAATATATATACTTCGGAATGAGATACAGACTTCAAAAAAGTTTGTGTACGGGTAGATAGTTCGAAAGGAAGAACATGTGCAATTTCAATTCTCCGATATTTTCAACTTTTGGGGGTGCCTCAAAACCAAATGTTCGATTTTTCGAATAAATAAGAAACGCGAATTATTTAAAAATTTACCTTATTCGGTGGTTGCTTAATGTGGGACCGTTGATTTTCAACGGGTATTTGGCTAGTATATACTAATTGCCAAGTGTCCGTCTGTCTGTCACGTTTTTTCAGGCACTTCCAGAAGAGATAGAGACTTGCAATTTGGTACACGGGTCGATCGTTCGATAATCCCCCCCCCCCTGGAAAAATCGAATTTTTCGAAAATGTTCTATAGAGCTGTTGCCCCACATCAAAACGTTCGAAAAGTGAAATGATGGAAAAGCATTCTTTGCGATGAGATAGAGATTTTAAATTTGGTGTATGGGTAAACCGTTCGAAAGGAAGAAAGTGTGCAATTTCAGATTTTCAATATTTGCTACTTTAGGGGGTGCCGCACACCAAAATGTTCGATTTTCCGAACAAATAAGAAACACCTGCTTTAAATTTTGATAGAGGCTTGAAATTTGGTATATAGGCTAATTATTTGATGAAAACACCCAAAACAAAAAAGTTTATCAAAAATGTTCGTTTAAGAGGGTGTTCCAGAGAAAAACTTTCGAAAGGTGAAATGACGAAAAACTATGTTTCGGGGTGGAATAGAGGCTTCAAATTTGGTGAACGGGTGGATAGTCCAAAAGGAAGAGTATGTGTGCAATTTCAGTTTTCCAACATTTTCTAATTTAGGGGTTACCGCAAATCCAAATGTTCGATATTCCAAATAAATGAGAAATGCATCCTTTATATTTTGTTAGAGGTTTGAAATTTGGTATATGGGCTAATCATTTAATGAAAACACCCAAAACGAATAGCGATTCTCAGAAATGTTCGATTAAGGGGGTGCTACAGAGCAAAACGTTCGACATGTGAAATGATAAAAAAAAAGTGCTTTGGGATGAGATAGAGATTTCAAATTTGGTGTACGGGTAGATAATTTGGAAGGAAGAAAGTGTACAATTGCAGTTTTCCAATATTTTCTATTTTAGGGGGTGCCGCACACCAAAATTTTCGATTTTCGAAATAAAGGAGAAACGCCCCTTTTGAAACGTGATAGAGGCTTGTTATTTTATATATGGCCGAATCATCTGATAGAAATCACAAGAATAATGGAGATTTTCAAAAATGCTCATTTCAGGGGGTTTCAAACATTCGAAAGGTGAAATCATAGAAAAAGCATGCTTCACGATGAGATAGAGACTTCAAATTTGGTGTACGGGTAGATTGTTGGAAAGGAAGAAAGTGCGTAATTTCAGTGTTCCAACATTTGCTATTGTAGGAAGTGCCGCACACTAAAATATTCGATTTCACGAATACCTCCTTTACAATGTGATAGCGGCTTGAAATTTGGTATATGGACTAAATCATTTGATAAAAAACCCAAGATGAATACAATTTTTAAAAATGTTAATTTAAGGGGTTGCTACGCAAAAAAATGTTCGGAAGGTGAAATGATAGTAAAAGTACGCTTCGCTATAGGATAAAGACTTCAAAATTGTTGTACGGGTAGATCGTTTGAAAGGAAGAAAGTGTACAATTTCAGATTTCCAATATTTACTTTGGGGTGGTGCCGCACACCAAAATGTTCGATTTTTCGAATAAGTTATACACGCTTCCTTTTAAATATGATAGAGGTTTGATATTTGGTATATGGGCCAATCATCTGATAAAAAACCCAATACGAATAGAGTTTTTCCTAAATGTCCATATATGGGTGTGCTCCACAGAAAAAAAGTTCGAAAGGGGAAATGACAAAAAAGCATGCTCCGGTTGAGATAGAGACTTTAATTTTGTGTACGGGTAGATAGTTCGAAAGGAAACAGTGCTCAAATTAAGTTTTCCAATATTTTCTTCTTTAAAGGGTTCTGCACACCAAAATATTCGATTTGCCGAATAAATGTGAAACGCGAATAATTAAAAAAATTACATTATTCGTGGGGTTGCTTACTGCGAGACCGTTGATTTTCAACGGGCATTCGGCTAGCGTACTTTTTAAATGTCAAATACAAGGATTCTTAATTCTTTATTTCTCAATTAAATCCGAAGGAAAACGGTTTGGAGGAAAAATAAAAAACTTCAATCAAGCATTTAACAGTTTTCTCTTTCACCTTGAGTATGGAATTGCTTTTAAAGCAGTCACCTGGATAAGAATAGACTTTGTTGGATTCCTATTAACAGAATTGTTTCCAAAAGACTGAATCTTTTGATCACCAAAGTTCTAATATAAGTGATGTGTTGAGAAATACAGAATTTGCTCACAGACGAGATTGTGTTGTCGAATTAGACGATATTTTTACTTTTTCATACAATTTCAGAGTTGTGTTTCCTAACTTTTCTTGGTAAGGCATTTCAAGGGCATTCCTTACATGGTCCGAGTGGTGTAACATAACAGGTTCATTTTTACTTTCCCTGCAATTCATGGTAATGTATAGGGAAAGTATTGGAATCATGCCGAAAATCATAACTCGAGTTCTCGACGGATCTACACGTTTCGAGACCTCTAGAATACGAAAAAACTATTTTTACTTTCCCTCCAATACATGGTAATGTATAGGGAAAGTATTGGAATCATGTCGAAAATCGCAACTCGAGTTTTCGACGGATCTACACGTTTCAAGACCTCTAGAATACGAAAAAAAAACATTTTTAGCGTGACGTCTGTGTGTGTGTCTGTCTGTCTGTGCAGATTTTGTATCCACTCTAACTCAAAAACTAATAGACCAAATTTCACAAAATTTGGTAGGTAAGTCACTTGTGAGCGAGTCTGGTGCTGATTAGTTTTGAGTTCGATTCGGGATAAAAGAACGTGCCCTTTTTTGCAAAATGGCCTGCAAAAGTTTGTATCCACTCTAGCTGAAAAGCTAATGGACCGAATTTTCCGAAATTCGGTAGATGAGTCACTTATGGGTCACGCTGGTGCTGATTAGATTTTGGTACGATTCGGAAAAAAATAACCTGCCTTTTTTTTGCAAAATGGCCCGCAAAAATCGTCAAAATCTTAACTAATGAACTAGGTATATTCAAATATATCCATTAAATGCTCGTTTAATACGTAATTTTTAACGACGAAAATAATAAGACCAACCCCATTACACTAGAACTAACCGTTCTCGAGATATTTTAGTTTTCCGTATTTTCTCTACGCCACCTTTGAAAATAAGTCCGGTTACCGAACGAGAACGAAAATTGAATTAAAAGTGAAATAAATTTAATTAAAATAAAGAGAACGTTAATATAAGTCTGCAGGGAAAGTCATGTGCTGCCCACATCAGATTTTTACTTTCTCATACTATGTATGTTATACAGTATAGAGCAAGTATTGTTTTCACGAAAATTGTCCTTACATAGCCGAAGTGGTGTAACACAGGACGCTCATTTTTACTTTCTAATATTATGTTATATAGAGAAAGTATTATTTTCACGAAAAATTTCCTTACATAGTCGGAGTGATGTAACATAAGAGGCTCATTTTTACTTTCTCATACTATGTAAAAGTATAAAGTATTGTTTTCAGAAAATTTTCCTTAGATGGCTTGAGTGATGTTGTTGTTGTTGAGACCCAGACCGTCCGACCTACCAGAAAGGTGTAAGGTAACTAACTAACTGTTTGGACGGCCGGGAAATGCCACCCAATTTAGACCGGAACCCAGTGGGGAGGCATCCACAGGGACTGTACCCACCTTTCCCTACCACCAACCTCTCGGAAGGACTTACGGACCCACATGTTTGACGTGATCGTACTCCGCATGAACACGGCGGCAGTTGTGGCAGCCTGCAAATCTAGCGCGCAAACCACCGGACTACAGCGCCCGAGATGATCCAACAGCACGCGGTGTTCCCAGGTGGTTACCCACCCAAGTACTAACCGCGCCCGATGCTGCTTAACTTCGGTGATCTAACGAGAACCGGTGTTTTCAGCACGGTAGGGCCGTTGGCTCATGGCTTGAGTGATGTAACATTGCAAGATCATTTTTACTTTTTCATATTATGTTATACAGTATAGAGAAAGTATTGTTTTCATGAAAATTGTCCTTACATAGCTGGAGTGGTGTAGCATAGGAGGCTCATTTTTACTTTCTCTCTCTATATATCATATTATGTTATATAGTATAGAGAAAGTACTGTTTTCACGAAAATTGTCCTTATATAGCTGGAGTGGTGTGGTATAGGAGGCTTATATTATGTTGTATAGTAGGTGTAGCATAGGAGGCTCATTTTTACTTTCTCATATTATGTTATATAGTATAGAGAAAGTATTGTTTTCACGAAAATTGTCATTACATAGCTGGAGTGGTGTAGCATAGGAGGCTCATTTTTACTTTCTCATATTATGTTATATAGTATAGAGAAAGTATTGTTTTCACGAAAATTGTCATTACATAGCTGGAGTGGTGTAGCATAGGAGGCTCATTTTTACTTTCTCATATTATGTTATATAGTATAGAGAAAGTATTGTTTTCACGAAAATTGTCCTTACATAGCTGGAGTGGTGTAGCATAGGAGGCTCATTTTTACTTTCTCATATTATGTTATATAGTATAGAGAAAGTATTGTTTTCACGAAAATTGTCCTTACATAGCTGGAGTGGTGTAGCATGAGGCTCATTTTTACTTTCCCTGCAATACATGGTAATGTATAGGGAAAGTATTGGAACCATGCCGAAAATCACAACTCGAGTTTTCGATGGATCTACACGTTTCGAGACATCTAGAATACGAAAAAACTATTTTTAGCGTGACGTCTGTGTGTGTGTCTGTGTGTCTGTCTGTGTGTCTGTCTGTGTGTCTGTCTGTCTGTGCAGATTTTGTATCCACTCTAACTAAAAAACTAATGTACCGAATTTCACAAAATTTGGTAGGTAAGTTACTTGTGAGCGAGTCTGGTGCTGATTAGTTTTGGGTACGATTCGGAATAAAAGAACCCGCCTTTTTTTGCGAAATGGCCCGCAAAAGCTTGTATCCACTCTAACTGAAAAACTGATGGACCGAATTTCACAAAATTCGGTAGATGAGTCACTTGTGGGTTACCTTGGTGCTGATTAGATTTTGGTACGATTCAGAAGAAAATGACCTGCCTTTTTTTGCAAAATGGCTCGCAAAAATCGTCCAAATCTAAACTAAAAAACTGGGTATACTCAAATATATCCATTAAATGCTGATTTAATACGTAATTTTTAACGACGAAAAGAATAAGACCAACCCCATTACACTAGGACTAGCCGTTGTCGAGATATTTTAGTTTATCGTACTTTCCCTACGCCACCTTTGAAAATAAGCCCGGTTACCGCATGAGAACGAAAATTGAATTAAAAGTGAAATAAATTTAGTTAAAATAAAGAGAACGTTAATATAAGTCTGCAGGGAAAGTCATGTGCTGCCCACATCAGATTTTTACTTTCTCATATTATGTTATATAGTATAGAGAAAGTATTGTTTTCACGAAAATTGTCCTTACATAGCTGGAGAGGTGTAGCATAGGAGGCTCATTTTTACTTTCTCATATTATGTTAAATAGTATAGAGAAAGTATTGTTTTCACGAAAATTTTCGAATTCAAGATGTTGATGGCAATATATGTTTAGGGATCTCCTGAACACGTTTTGACTATTTTTGGAGTCATGTCCATCTGTCTGTATGTCTGTGGTTGATTTTTTGTGTGCACGATCGTTGCTTTAAATATTAACGGATTTTCACGAAACTTTATATCCTGCTTTGTTATCTAAAAATCTTGACCTAGATAACATTTTATTAAATTCGAACGAAAATTTCGAAAGTTATATAAAATTTTATATTTTTTAACATGGCAGCATAGGACGAAATTTAACATAATCACGCACAAAAGGAGTGATTTATTGATCAATAATCAGGAGACCTAATAGTTGCAATCATTTCTGTGAAAACTGGCAGCGATGCAATTTTTGTGCTTTTGACGTCATTAACTATCCTCGAATGGGGGGGGGGGGGGCAAGTTACCCTCTCCTGGGGGTACATTGTCAAGTATATCAATTGAAATATTTTATCAAACCCTTTAAAGTAAACCAAAGTATTACACTATATTTGCAATCATTTGGACCCACAATACTGATTTTTAAAAAAATTACTTGCAAAATTTGAAAAAAAGGAGCCCACAAGCAGCTTAAAAGTAGATGATATCGATTTTTAAAAAAAATCCTACAAAATTCAGAAAAAAAAAAGCTATTAAAAATGAATTCTGGTATAAGAAAGACGAGTGGAGCCACACTCCAGTAAATTTATTTCCAGTTTAGGTTAAATACGCGTAGGAAATTTCTTAAACATCTCAATAAATTTTTACGGAAGCGTATACTTCATACGTTATATACGTTAAAAGTTTGAGTGTATACGTTAGGTCTATTTGCAGTAAAGTGATTATGTCCAATCCAATGAAAATAGAAAGATTACCTAAAGGAGAATATAAAAATTAGGATACCGAACTCCGAAATAAAGCGAGACAGCAGGGGCGTAGCCAGACAGGGACTTGAGGGGGCTAAGCCCCCCAGAGGTATAGTCAGTCCCCCCCCTGATAAAAATATTAAAGTTTTAGTAGTGATAAGAAATTTCAATTAACATGTCATCCAAAGTTTGCATAAAAAATTATTTATGAGATTTTTTCTTTATAAATTTCTTCGTTTTAAAGATTATTTAATTTAACTGAATTGATGGTTATACTGATGATCAATTTATTTACACAGTTAATTTAAAAACATTTAATTTTAAAAATTACGACATAGTATTTGGATACTTTCGTATTATAGCAAGGTTCATTATTTTACATTTGTGTCAAAATCAACTGATAGGTATAGTTAAGCCTTGATATTAAGCATTAACGTTGAGATTTTTTTTATTAATTAACAGCTTTGCCACTAGTTAATGCTTATATTAAAATCGATTGTAATTATTATATATTATAATATTGATATATACTAACTATATGGATTTTTCTAATCAACTTTTAGCTTACAAATGTAAATATGCAATTATTTGTAAATAATTTACATGGATTAAAATATATAATAGTAACTATTATGGTTAATAAATGCTAATGATTAAATGTGTTTTAGGTGAATCCCTTCTTCAAGACTGTTGAGCCCCCTTTAATTTCATTTCAGCCTCTCTTGAATATCGTACGGCCCTGAGCGATAAACTATAACAGTTAATTACAAAATACAATTAGATAGTACTAAGGACTATCCTAGGAGCTCTGTATATTTTTACTTTAAAATATAGTATAAAGAAAGTGTTTTCACGGAAAGTTCGAGATTTCGATACCAATGTATGTTTTTGGACCTCTTGCACACATTTTGATTATTTTTACAGTCATGTCCGTTTGTTTGTCTGTGTGTAGTCGGTTTTTCGTATACAGGATAGCTGCTACAAATATTGATAGACTATCATGAATATATCCGGCTTTGTTAACGTAAGGCCCAGAACTATGCAGAACTTTTTTAAATTAGAGTGAAAATTTATTCGAAATTTTATATTTTCTGTACATTCTTGAATTTGACATAATTATACATAAAGGGGATTATTTATGGTTTACTATATTATGGATCACGGAATTTAACATTTTCAATCATTATAGTGAAAAAGAGCCGCGATATAATTTTTGTGTTCGTGACGTCGTTAACGCTCTCCCTCGACGGAGCAAGTTAGACCCCCCCCCCCCCCCATTGGGGAACATGATATTAACCAAAATATTTTTTTCAAATCCTTTAAAATGAAGGGTAATATGCTACAATTGTGATTATATGGAGCTACAATACAGATTTTTATATTCTTTTCTTACAAAATTTGGAAAAATAAATGAAAAATAGTGAAAAATAGCTGCGATACAATTTTTGTGTTCGTGGCGTCATTAACACCTTCCCTCGGGGGAGCAAGTTATTCCCTCCCCCCCCCCTATCTGGAACATGGTATTAACCGAAATATTTTTTCAAACCCTTTAAAATGTAGGGTAGCATGATACAATTATGATTATATGGAGCAACAATACAGATTTTTAAATTCTTTTCTTACAAAATTTGGTAAAAAAAAAATGAAAAATAGTGAAAAATAGTTGCGATACAATTTTTGTGTTCCTAACGTCATTAACCCTCTCCCTCGGGGGAGCAAGTTATCCCCCTCCATGGGGAATATGGTATTAACCGAAATATTTTTTTCAAACCTCTTAAAATGACGGGTAAC
Source organism: Amaurobius ferox (assembly GCA_951213105.1). Lineage (NCBI taxonomy): Eukaryota > Metazoa > Arthropoda > Arachnida > Araneae > Amaurobiidae > Amaurobius > Amaurobius ferox. The sequence continues at coordinate 97,533,014 of OX578150.1, read as the reverse complement.
ATGCTACAATTGTAATTATATGGAGCAACAATACAGATTTCTATATTCTTTTCTTACGAAATTTGGAAAGAAATAAAATTAAAAATAGTGAAAAATAGCTGCGATAAAATTTTTGTGTTCGTGACGTTCGGGTGAGCAAGTTATCCCCCCCCCCCTCCCCATGGGAAACATGGTATTAATCGAAATATTTTTTCAAACCCTTTAAAATGAAGGGTAACATGCTACAATTGTGATTATATGGAGCAACAATACAGATTTTTATATTCTTACGAAATTTGAAAAAAAAAATGAAAAATAGTGAAAAATAGCTGCGATACAATTTTTTTGTTCGTGTCCCTCGGGGGAGCAAGTTATTCCCCCCTCCCCATCTGGAGCATGGTATTAACCGATATATTTTTTCAAACCCTTTAAAGTGAAGGGTAACATGGCACAATTGTGATTATATGGAGCAACAATACAGATTTTTAAATTCTTTTCTTACAAAATTTGAAAAAAAAAAAAAAAAAAAAAAATAGTGAAAAATAGTTGCGATACAATTTTGTGTTCGTAACGCCATTAACCCCCTTCCCTCGGGGGAGCAAGTCCCCCCCCCCATGGGGAACATGGTATTAACCAAAATATATTTTCAAACCTTTTAAAATGAAGGGTAGCATGCTACAGTTGTGATTATATGGAGCAATAATACATATTTTTATATACTTCTCTTACAAAATATGGAAAAAAATGAAAAAATAGTGAAAAATAACGATACAATTTTTGTGTTCGTGATGTCATTAACTCCCTCCCCCTTTCGGAGGAGCAAGTTAGCTGCCCCCCCCCCCTCACACACACACTATGGGGAACATGGTATTAATCGAAATATTTTTAAGTCCTTTAAAATGAAGGGTAACATGCTACAATTTTATTTGGAGCAACAATACACATTTTTCAAATGTTTTTCTAGCAAATTTTGAAAAAACAAAAAACAAAAAAAACAAGCTACTTAAAAATTGATTCTGGTATAAGAAAATCAAGTCGTGCCACATTCCAGTTAGTTACAGAATATATTCGGGGTGTGAATTTCCATTCGATTTCCTGAAACAAGCAAATTTCAAATTTCATATCCATTTATATCACAATCAGTATCAAAGTCAGCCGAAATAGTTTCCTGTGAATAACACCATTTTTGAGGGTGATTTGTCTTTTTTAGACATTTTCAAAATATTAAAATACCCAGAACCACCTTCTCAAAATAGTTCGAAATATTTAAATATCGAAATTATAACCACTGTAGTTCAAAACCTAAGAACCTGGCCGCAAATCCAATTATATATCCTTATAAGGCTTCTAATAGGCTACAAATTACTTCTTACAGTTCATAGCTAGCACTTTTAGTTTTTGAGCTATAAGCATTATAAACTTGATAAATGGAAATTTATCTATCTGCTTGAATTTGACAAGATGATTCCTCAAAAACTACGATAGCTGTGTAGAAAAAAGGATTTATCTAGAAACTGAACATTTTTGTCGCTCATTTTTAATATCTATCTTTTGTAGTTTAGATGGTATCTCCAATGAAAGTAAGTAAAGTGAGGCAAAAGTTCCCTCGGACATATATATATATATGGCCTTTTTCATTATGGCCTTCTGGCCTTTTTCATTATGGTTTCTTACTTCGGCTTTATACTTCGGATTTTTCTTCGATACTTGAGTTTTGTACTCACTTCCACGGTCAGTGTCTTGTGCTCGACACCATTTCGGAAGTTAAGTTTCGGCAAAGTATTTGGTACCGGGAGTGTTACCTGGGTGTAATAGCATGCTATAACCGGGAACGAGGGGTCACAATCCCCCTCGGCTATTAATGCTTTCCCGTTGGCTTGATTCCCATTTTTTCCTTAATAATTCATATATATATATATATATATATATATATATATATATATATATATATATATATATATATATATTGTTTATGTTATCACCATAAACAGTGACTTTGAGGTAACCCCATAGCTAGAGGTCACAGGGGTTGAGGTTTGGTGACCCGGGTGGCCACCGGCCATCCAAATGGCTTCTCTAAGTCTTCGGACGAGACGGATGGTCTGGGTTTTCGACCCGGGTGGCCAAGAAATGGGGAAGTGTCGGCTTACAATCCGATCATCCGTGAAATGTTACTTAAGTAACTGTTTGACACATGTACCAATGTGAGGTGGAACCCCGTCCTGCATAAAAATCGTGGTATCTAAGCCACTGTTTATGGTGACAACATAAACAATTTAGCGAAATTGAAAAATGTGATACACCGACATCTGCGTAACATTCCTCCTGATATGCTAAGAGCTACTGTTGAGAACGCAGAAATGCGATTTAAATTGCTTTCAGAAAATAGTGGAAGCCACATTGAACATGATTTGTAACACGTTTTAGAAACGATTAAAAACTTTTTAAATCGATGTCTTCATGTCTTATTTCGTTTAACCATATTGCATACAACGCCATTCCCCGCTGACGGTGAGTTTTTGAACTTTTTTTTTTTTTGTTTTTGAGGAAAATAAAACCCCATGACCTCCTGTAAACTATTACCAAGTTTGATAACATTCTGTCCAGTAGTTTTCCTTTTATGGTCATTTCAAAGTGGAACTTTAATTATAAAGACCCTATATATATATATAAGAAAAATATCTAAAAATAAGATATACAAAAAACACAATTATAACACTTCATAACACTAAGGCGCCATGCCGTCATAACATTAAGGCGCCATGGCGCATTTCCCCCATTCCTTTATGCCTCCCCCCCTTTTTTTCTATTTGATGATGTATTTACTATTATATATATATATATATATATATGTGTGTGTGTGTGTATGTATGTATGTATGTATGTATGTATGTATATATAAGGTGTTCATTACTTTATTACATATATGATTTTTTATAAATTTTAAATTTTAATTTCTTTCTTGGGAGAAGTTACAGTCTTAACTAATATCATGGCTTTCTCAGCATAATATCCAGATTTTAATTTCAAATGCTTACCCTATATGTGGAACAGGGAACGAAAGGTATTTAGTACCTGTTTAGTATCTGTTTTATATATAAAGGCATTATTCTCAAGCTATCCATTGGGTCAATTTTAATTTTATTTTTATTTTTACATGTGCTCTTTATACAACTTTCAATAAGGGATAAGACACATGAAATTAAATTTCTTTATATATATATATATATATGTAAGTTGTTTATGATATTTCTCTGTATATTACAATGTATATCATGATAATTAAAATTCCCCCCAGTGTCTTTTCCCTTTTCTCCATTTATCCCTAACATTTGAGATCAAAAAATCCCCTCTCTGAGCAATTTTCCCACGTTCTGCGACAAACCATTCATCTGGCTACTCTGAATCGAAGGGAACAAACGAAGGGAAAATATTTACAGCCAAAAATCGTCTGTTTCTTTAAGGGCGCTTGCGCGTAAAATGGCGAATCAGATTGGAGAAATTTAGAGCCGCGGTGAAAAGGATGCTCAATTTCTCATTCTTGTTTAACCTTTCTGTGTAAACACTCGAGTTTCGGTACAAGGTTTCCTGTGCAAAATGGAACTTGTAATTCCGAACCGTCATCGAATTTTGTGTGAAAAACCGTAAGAAGTAGTGAGCATGGACAAGTTTATTTTAGGTAAGTTACTTTCGTAAAAAAATATTTTATGTATTTTTCATGAAACTGTTATGTTATGTGGTTGTTTTCAAACGTGACTAGTTTTAAGAAATCTGCCAGGAATCTGACCTGATCGACAGATTCAGTCCCAGCCGGGACCGTGGGTCGAGTCAGGTCTGATTTCTGCAAAACTGTTTTGAGCCGGGTCCAGGCTTAAGACTTTAAACATTCGGGCCTGGCCGAGCCGAACATATTCAATGTTTAAAAAATTTATAAATGAAATTAGAGAGAGAGCACGTGAAATATTTTGCTGATTTCAGCAGTGTAAGCGATAAATGTTTTAAAAACATTACTTTTACCTTAATTCTTTATATAAAAACTGCAATTCATCTTTTTTGACACATTTTTTTGGATAAACAAAAATTCGAGCTGGACTGGGTTGAGACTCGAGGTATTTTGGATCTGTCAGAGTTCGCGTTTCCCATCCGAAAATTTATTAAGGCTCGGGTATGGACGCCCATAGGGGAGGGCAAAGGGAGGGGGGGGGGGGTTAACACTCTGGGCTTTCATGTTCACAAAGACAGACATCAAGTTAGCCTGTGTTGTACGTCTTATCTTTGAATTTGCCCCCCCCCCCCCCTAAACAGTTCAATAGGCGCCCATAGCATAGGATCAAAGGCGAGAGCTGGTACTGTTGGGCGGGGTAAAAATTCGAAAATTCGGCCCACGATATCTACTGCAAGCGCATGGTTCATATTTTTTCCCGGACTGTATTTGTCTTAGAAAGTTTTATCCCGGGTTGGTTTGACTTGAGACGAAAAAAGTTTGGTTGGTTGATAAAAAGCTAAATGCATTTTATTTGATTGTATAATTAAATAATGTCGAAAGATTTGTTTATTAAAGTTATGATCTCACTTTTTGACTTTTGAGTGCAGAGATGTCACAAATAATATTTTACGACATACGAGAACTTTGTTTCGGGTTGAGCTCTATAGTCAGTCTGGATCGGGAGGTGCATTTGAAAATACTTTCGAACTTAGACAAGTTTTGTGGCAGGTTATTTGTCTAAGGAAAATTCTGTGCTGCACAAGTGGTCATTATTAGTAACATATAATTTCCGGAGGGGGGGGGGCAGGTGCCAGAGGGGGCTAAGTCCTCCCCCAAGGAGTATACTCAGCCCCTGATAAAAGATATTAAATTTTTAGTAGTATAAAAGTAGCATAAAAGTTTTTAGTAGCATAAAAAAATTTTAGTTTCATAAAAAATTTCGAGATTTTTTTTTTATAAATTACTTTGCATTGAAGATTTTTTAATTTAGTTGAATTTGTGATTATACTAATGATCCATTTATTTACATATTTCATTTAAAAATATTTAAAAATTATAACAATAGTATTCAGGATACCTTTGTATTATTGTGGGATTCACTGTTATATATTATAAAGTCAAAATCAACTGATAAGTAGGTAAGGGTTAATATTAAACATTAAATTGTATTAACTTTCAGAATGTTTCTATAAATTATTAACAGTTTTATTACTGGTTAATGCTTACATTAAAATCAGTTGTAATTTTATGTATTAATATTGATGTATAGTAGCTATATGGATTTTAATAATCAGCTCATAGATTGCAAATATAAATATGCAATTATTTGTAAATAATTTATAAATTGAATTGAAATATATAATAGTAACTGTTAAGGTTTATAAATGCTAATGATTAATTGTGTGTTTGGTGAACCCCTTCTTTAAGACTGTTGACTCCCCGCCCCCCTCCCTTGAATTTCCCTCCAGCGCCTCGTCAATTTCGTCTCGGACTACGACCCGGGGGGGGGGGGGGGGGGGGGGTAATTTTTTGATGATTTTTTTCAAAATTTCACTGAAAAATTTAAGAGAGTTCTGAACATTCGATTGCGTTTAAAAACAATAGGCTTCCTGTATTTACGGATTGTAATTTTTGTACCAAATTTCGTTCAAATTGCTCCATTCGTTCGTGAAATATCGTCTCCACAGACTTACACGCACACACAGAGACATCCTATCAAAAGCGTTTGATTCGTGTTCAGGGATGCTTGAAACGTGCTCTCCCGTCAAAAATTCGAATTCGGATTTTCGACGCCGTCACAATACTTTTCTTATACATTATATAAGGAAAGTAAAAAAGCATTTATAGTTTTCGAGTTATTGTTTTGTCAAGTTGAAGTCGTTTTGTCAAGTTGAAATTTCCCGTCTCCAAAGCTTGTAATGTTTATATTTCAAAAACTCAAGCTAACTTTGAACAATAAGCAAGAATTTGTAGCTCTTTGACAACCCTAAATGTGTATATAATTGGAGTTTGGGATCGAGCTCTATATTTCCGAAAAATCTTTAAAAAGTATCTGTTCTAACGAGTTTTTTTTTCTTTCATCTTTCATATTTTCATTCGAAATATCTCAGACTTCATAGACATGAATAGTAAGCGAGAAAAATATGTATGAGAAAATTTAGTTTCTAAATTTATATTTATTTTTAAAAAAAAGCTCTTATAATTTCCGAGTAATCGTCTTGTCAAGTAGAAGTATGGACATTTTACGTTTTCCAAGTTTGTAATGCTTATATCTTAAAATTAAAAGTGATAGCTATGAACAATAAGCAAATATTTGTAGCTCTTTAAAAGCTTTATAGGTGTATATAATCAGATTTTAATTGATTTTTTTTTTCGATATTATAAAAGTTGAGTTTCATGTTACAAAATGTTATTCACGCAAAACATTTTCAACTCCATCGGACTGGAGCCACTGCAAATTTTTTTTTTTGTGTGTAGCTACTGGGTTATATTTCTTTAGTTGTGGTTATATACTTTCTTTATATACTCAGTGTACTGTAGAAGGAAAGTATTGTAACGAGGTCGAAAATTCGAATTCGAGTTTTAAACGGAAGAGCACGTTTCTAGCACCTGAACACGAATCGAACATTTTTGAGGTGATGTCTGTGTGTGTGTGGAGACGATATCTCACGAACGAATAGAGCGATTTGAATGAAATTTGGTACAAAAATTACAATCTGTAAATACTGGAAGCTTACTGTTTTTAAACGCAATCAACAGAGCCCAGGGTTGCAAAAACGCCGACTAAAATTAATAAAAGCCACGCCGGTGGCTTTTATTTATTTTTAACCGGCTTTTTTTGGCCAAAATTAGCTTTTTTGGCCAAAATTGGCTTTTGTTTAAAAAAAAAAAAAGGTGAAGGATTTTAATTTCAAATTATACATTTTTAAGTGTTCTTTAACTAATTTTAAAGGTATTTTATTGGGTTAGAATTTAATAAATAACTTTATTTCTCAATAATGAAAAGATTAATATTGGAATACGTGCTAGTGCAAAAAAAGCCAGCTAACTTTTAAAAAGGCATACCAACTGCTTTACTTGGTTTACATTGGCCTTGAAGACATTTTTTAAAAAATGTTATTGCTTTAGATAATAAAATATTTTATTTTAGGCCAACAGTTGCTTACTGATATATCTCATTAGTTAACTAATTTTAAGGATTTTATTGATATGTAAGAGTCTTAGTTTCACTTATAAATATTTAAAATCATGCATAAAGTCATTTAATAAAAAACACTATTTATCACTATTGAAAACAGTATTGGGAATAACATATGCATGAACTCTTTTGAATAGCATCAAGCTTTTCAAAAATTTATTTTAACAAGTTTTAATTTGAGAACAATTTTTAACCTTTTTTTATTGCTCTCACTTGTTAGCAGTGTGTAAATAGTAGTGTGTAAAAAAAAATGTTTTTCCTTTTTGAAGTAAAATTGATTTTTTCCCTTTTTGATGTGTGGTGATTTGTCTGTTTAATTAATTGTAGTCATTAAAGTGTGTAGTATATGTAATGTAGAGCTATGCATTATGTAACAGAGGCTTTCAAAACACCATCTTGGTGTCTAATTTAATGCATTCTCCTCAATATATATATATATATATATATATATATATATTTTTTCTTTTAGACATATTACCTTCATAGTATTATTCTTTTAGACATATTACCTTCATAGTATTTTTCTAGTGGTCATAAAATCTTGTGTACTTAGTAATATTTAATAGAAGTTTATAAACATTTAGGAGTGCATCAAAGATAAAGTAATGCAAATTTAATGTCAATTGGCTGTAAACCACCTTTTCTTAATAAAAGTCGGCTTTTTTTAAGTGGTTAAAACCAAAAAAAGCCGGCCGGCTTTTTTTGGCCTGGCTAAAATCCGGCAACTCTGACAGAACCCCCCTAAATTTTCGAGTGAAATTTTGAAAAAATCATCAAAAAATTAACACCTTAAATTCAGTCACGTAAATAGTCATTTCATATGTAATTTGCCATTATAAAACGATGAATATAAACTTTAGAACGCTAGCATGAACCATTCTTGAGTTATTGCACAATTTTCAAACAAATTTATCAAAAAATCATCTAAAGTAAAAGAAATATTCACTTATTCACTATTGTGAAATATGTTCACTTTTCATATGTAATATCATGCGATAAATTTGGTGTTTATAGTTTATATTTCGAGTGAAAGTCTTGAAAATACACTCGCACCGAGAACTATTTTTAAACTGTTTTCACGAAAAAAAAACCAGTTTAAAATATTGAAACTATTTTTTATGTATTCACAATCTAGACCCTATATCCGACAAAACAAGAAAAATTATTTACGTTTTTATCTATTAGGTTCGGGATATGAACGTCCAAAGTGTTTCCATTTTTCGTAACGATCCGTTTTTCCGCCTAAGGAACCCCAACCATATTAGATATCATTCACATCAAAATGATTAACGAACCGCTTATTTACACTGCACAAATTTCAGTTTCGAACTGCACGAACTCTTTTCGTATTGCAGGAATTGTGCGCTATTGCACGGCATTATTGGTTTGAATTTTTGTTCGTGCAGACCTCAATCTAGTCTGTCTTTCTCCAGTCTCTCACTGTTTCTCAGAGAGCGATCCCAAAAGTGTGGCACACAGCAGGTTTTTCAGGGGTATCTATTATGCCTGCGTGGTTCCCAACCGGTGAGACTTGAGTCGAGAGCAAATTACTTGAACTTCTGATCTACAAGACATTGAAAATAACGTTTCATAAAATCCCACTTCCAGAATTTTGACTTCCAGTTCGAAGAGAGTATAGAGAATTTTCAAAAAGTGCTCCTTTAATTTCCAACGAGTTAAACGGCATTTGTTATGCCTTTGGTTCCCAACCGGTGAGACGCGAGCTAGTCAAGATCAATTACTTGAACTTTCGATTGACTAGACAATAAAAATAGCGTTTCACAAAACCCCCATTTTCAGTATTTTTGTTTCCAGTTTGAAATGAGTAAAGAACTTACAAAAATGATGTGGAAGTGCTTCTTCAATTTCCATCCAGCTGAGCGGTATCTGTTACGCCTTCGGTTCCCAACCGGTGAGGCGCAAGTCAAGGGCAATTACTTGAACTTTCGATCGACAAGGCATTGAAAATAACGTTTCGCAAAACCCCACTTTCAGAATATTAGCTTTCATCTCAAAGCGAGTATAAAGAACTTACTAAAAATGCTCTGAAAGTGCTCATTCCATTTCCAAGGAGCTCAAAGATATTTGTTATGCCTTTGGTTCCCAACCGGCGAGGTGCAAGTCAAGAGCAATTACTTGAACTTTCGATCGACAAGATATTGAAAATAACGTTTCACAAAACCCCACTTTCAGAATGTTAGCTTTCATCTCAAAGCGAGTATAAAGAACTTACTAAAAATGCTCTGAAAGTGCTCATTCCATTTCCAAGGAGCTCAAAGATATCTGTTACGCCTTTGGTTCCCAACCGGTGAGGCGCAAGTCAAGAGCAATTACTTGAACTTTCGATCGACAAGACATTGAAAATAACGTTTAACAAAACCCCACTTTCAGAATGTTAGCTTTCATTTCAAAGCGAGTATAAAGAACTTACTAAAAATGCTCTGAAAGTGCTCCTTCAATTTCCAAGGAGCTCAAAGATGTTTGTTATGCCTTTGGTTCCGAACCGGCGAGGTGCAAGTCAAGAGCAATTACTTGAACTTTCGATCGACAAGACATTAAAAATAACGTTTAACAAAACCCCACTTTCAGAATGTGAGCTTTCATTTCAAAGCGAGCATAAATAACTTACTAAAAATGCTCTGAATGTGCTCCTTCCATTTCCAAGGAGCTCAAAGATATTTGTTATGCCTTTGGTTCCCAACCGGTGAGGCGCAAGTCAATAGCAATTACTTGAACTTTCGAACGACAAGACATTGAAAATAGCGTTTCACAAAACCCCACTTTCAAAATTTTGACTTTTAGCTCAAATAGAGTATAAGAAGTTGCTAAAAGTGTTCTGGACGTGCTTCTTCAATTTCCAACGAGCTACCTGTGCGAATCTGGATTTTCGACAATCGCTGCAGTTAAACTGCAGTACAGAAATCTTTTATTGTGGACAACTTGCTTGTGGGACTAACACAGTTAGAGCCAAACATCGATAGTTTTGTGCACTTTAAAACAAAAGAGCAAGTTTCACATTGATGTGTATGTACAGTTTGTGGGAATATGGAAAATTTCTTTTTTTAATTTACATTATAATAACTTTATTTAGGATGAATAAACTCCTGGTTGTATACTATGTACAGATGTTACCCACTTTATATGTGTAAAGTGGGCAATACGAGTATATATATACGTAGGTATATTTGTAGTATTTTAGTAGTGTACTTGTATTTTTGCTTAATATTAACCTTCTCATACCATGCAATATAGTATAAAGTATTGTTTTCACGAAAACCTTCGAAGACGCCAATATACGTTTCAAGACCTCCTGAGCTCGTTTTGACTATTTTTGGGATGATGTCCCTCTGTCTGTGATCGATATCTGTGCATAATAGTGGCCATAAATATTAATGGATTTTCACGAAACTTTATATTCGATTTTGTTATAAAAAATCTAGAGCTAGATGGATTTTTTTTTTTTAATTCGAGCGAAAACTTCGAAATGCATTCGAAATCTTATTTTTTTTTTTTTAACGTGGCCAACATTTTTTTACGTGGCCAAATAACGTGGACAAAATTTGAAATAATTATGAATAAAAGGGTTTATTTATGGCTCGATCACGAGACCTAATAGTTTCAATCATTGTTGCGAAATATAGTCGTGATACAATTATTTTGTTCGTGACGTCTTTAGCCCCCTCGGGGGCAAGTTCCGACCCCCCGGGGGGTTCATTATCAAATGTGATATCATTCGAAATATTTTTTCAAGCCCTTAAAAGTGAAGAGTAACACGCGATAATTGTAATCATTTAGACTCACGCTACGAAGTTTTCAAAAAATTCTTGTTATATTTGAGAAGAAAAGCTACTAAAGATTGAATCTGTTAAGAGAACGTCGAGTTGAGCCGCACTTCAGTTAATTACAATCAAGTCTTACTGGTATCATCTAATTAATAAAAATCTGATGTGGGCAACACATGACTTTCCTTATATAATGCAATGAATTTACTACTTTTACAATAAAAAAATAAGTTTTTCTTGTAGTAGATATTTATATTCTTTCCAAGATATTGAATTTTCGTCAATTAGTCGTCATTTTTATTGATTTAGTGTCATTTTTTTATCCATTTGGCGAGATTTTCGTTAATTTCGTAACATTAAAAGCGTCGCCAAGTTGGCGACATTCCGCTAAATTCGGTGCCAAAATCTCGCCAAGCGTTATGGACGGAGAAATAAGTTATTCTTATAGCAGATAAAACTAGTGACGTTCAAATACGAAAGTATTACTCAAAGTATCTTTTCTCATGAATGAAACGAGCTAGATCCACGAGAATGATGTCACCCAATTTATCGCATGATATTACATATGAAAAGTGAACATGTTTCCCAACAGTTAATACATCTTTTTTAATTTATGGGATTTTTTGATAAATTTATTTAAAAAGTGTGCAATATCTCGAGAACGGTTCATGCTAGCATTCTAAAATTTATTTCAATCGTTTTCTAAAAAAAATTACATAAGAAATGGCTATTTGCGTAAATGTTTTAAAGGTTTTGATTTTTTGATGATTTTTTCAAAATTTCACTCGAAAATTCAGGGGGTTCTGAACATTCGATTACGTTTAAAAACAATAAGCTTCCAGTATTCACGGATTGTGATTTTTGTACTAGATTTCATTCGAATCGCTCTATTTGTTCGTGAGATATCGTCTCCACAGACTCACTGACATACACACAGACATCACCTCAAAAATGTTTGATTCGTGATCAGGGATGCTTGAAACGTGCTCTGCCGTCGAAAACTCGAATTCGAATTTTCGACCCCGTCACAATACTTTCCTTATACATTATATATATAAGGAAAGTAAAAATTAATTAATAAAATAAAATAAATACTGCTTATAGAGCAATGGGCACCTGTGCGTATACTTGGGGAGGTGCGTCATTGTAAGCTAGCCCCAATGGGTGCGGGGGAGAATACGGTAAAAAAAGGTTGGGAATCGCTGTTTTGTGCCATGCTGACGAGCTCAAATTAAGCGCGAAACCGTTTATGGGTGATGTTATCTGCAGTGGGAGCGCGATCCTATTTTAAACGAATTTTGTTTATCAATAAACAAACGTTCTTGCAACGACAGCACTGACCTTCATGCCAACAATTACTTAAGGCTTTTATAGGTCAAAGAACATTGAGAAATTGTTAACATACGAGTGACATTACGTGACTACGTAAAAGATGTATTGTAGCTCGATATATTATTTCCCGAAAGGACTAAAAATAGCTTGGTATTTTTACTTTCCCTGCAATACATGGTAATGTATAGGGGAAGTATTGGAATCATGCCGAAAATCGCAACTCGACTTTTCGACGGATCTACATGTTTCGAGACCTCTAGAATACGAAAAAACTATTTTTAACGTGACGTCTGTTTGTGTGTCTGTGTAGATTTTGTATCCACTCTAACTAAAAAAAGTAATTGACCGAATTTCATAAAATTTGGTAGGTAAGTCACTTGTGGGCGAATCTAGTGCTGATTACTTTTGGGTACGATTCGGGATAAAAAAAACCGCCTTTTTTTTTTTTTGCAAAATCGCCCGCAAAAGCTTGTATCCACTCTAGCTGAAAAACTAATGGACCGAATTCCACAAAATTTGGTAGATAAGTCGCTTGTTGGACTGATTAGATTTTGGTATGATTCGGACACCCTGGTGTTGACTAGATTTTGGTATGATTCGGAAAAAATAACTTGCCATTTTTTGCAAAATGGCCCGCAAAAATAGCTAAAATCTAAAATAAAAAACTACGTATGCTCAAATATATCCATAAAATGCTTGTTTAATACGTAATTTTTAACGAAGAAAAGAATAAGACCAACCCCATTACACTAGCACTAACCGTTCTCGAGATACTTTAGTTTTTTCGTATTTTCTCTACGCCACCTTTGAAAAGAAGTCCAGTTATCAAATGAGAAAAAAATTGAATTAAAAGTGAATTAAATGTAATTAATATAAAGAGAACGTGAATATAAGTCTGCTGCAGGGAAAGTCATGTGCTGCCCACGTCAGATTTTTTAAATTCGAGTGAAAACTTTGAATTATATATTTTTTTAACATAACAGCATAGGACAAAATTTGACATCATGCATTACAGGGTTTACTTGTGGCATTTTTTTATCTAGTACTCATTAAAAGTCTTTTAATTAGTAACACACACACACTCAAAAACCTTCGATTCGTGTTCAGGAATGCTTAAAATGTGCTCTCCCGACTATACTCGAATTCGAATTTTCGACCCCGTCACAAACTTTCCTTATACATTATACTCTGTATATTGGGAAAGTATTAATATTTAAAAATCTCGAGAATGGTTCATAATATCATTTAAACAATGGCGGCTTTTCATGTCGGGTTATGGGTACTTACAAAGGTCTCACTTGTTTGATAATAATGAGTATAATTAATTTCCTAAAGATTTATTTTTCCGTTTTTACTTCCCCTGCAATATATGGTAATGTATAGGGAAAATATTGGAATCATGTCGAAAATCGCAACTCGAGTTTTCGACGGATCTACACATTTCGAGACCTCTAGAATACGAAAAAACTATTTTTAGCGTGACGTCTGTGTGTGTCTGTCTGTCTGTCTGTCTGTCTGTCTGTCTGTCTGTGCAGATTTTGTATCCACTCTAACTAAAAAAGTAATTGACCGCATTTCATAAAATTTGGTAGGTAAGTCACTTGTGGGCGACACTGGTGCTGATTAGTTTTGGGTATGATTTGGGATAAAAGAACCCGCCTATTTTTGCGAAATTGCCCGCAAAAGTTTGTATCCACTCTAGCTGAAAATCTAATAGACCGAATTTAAAATATTTGGTAGATAAGTCGCTTGTGGGTGACGTAGTGCTGATTAGATTTTGGTATGATTCGGAAAAAAAATATCCTGCCTTATTTTGCAAAATGGCCATCAAAAATCGACAAAATCTAAAATAAATAAACTACGTATGCTGAAATATATCCACTAAATGCTTGTTTTATACGTAATTTTTAACGAAGAAAAGAATACGACCAACCCCATTACACTAATACTAGCCGTTTTCGAGATATTTCCGTTTATTCGTTTTTTCTCTAAGCCTGCTTTGAAAGCGAGTCCAGTTACCAAATGAGAACGAAAATTGAATTAGTGAATTAAATTTAATTAAAATAAAGAGAATGTGTATATAAGTCTGCAGGGAAAGTCATGTGCTGCCCACATCAGATTTTTTTTTTTTTTTTTAATGAAGAAACCCGAAATATCTTAAGAACGGTGCACGATTGTGTCCTATAAAAGATTTCATTCTCATTTAAATACAAAATCGCAATTTAAATACAAAATTGCAATTTATATACAAAATGATGTAGATAGTTGCGTCAAATTCTTACGGGTAATTATATTTTTATAAAGTTGTTCGATTTAAAAAAATAAAGTTTCAAAAATTGACGACTTTTATTTCTTTTTTTTTTCACCCTTAATATGAATAGACCTCCAATATTCATCTATTAAAATAATTGTACCAAATTTCGAGAAATATCGTGCACACACACACATATATATTACATATATATGTGTATAAATATTATCCTATTACTTTCCTTATATACATAATGTATAAGGAAAGTATTGTGACGCGGTCGAAAATTCGAATTCGAGTTTTCGACGGGAGAGTACGTTTCAAGCATACCTGATCACGATTCAAACATTTTTGAAGTGATGTGTGTGTGTGTCTGTGTGTGTGTGAAAGTATGTGTGTGTGTGTGTATGTATGTGTGTGTGTGTGTTTGTGAAAGTATGTGTGTGTGTGTGTGTCAGTGAGTCTGTGGAGACGATAACTGACGAATGAATGGACCGATTCGAACGAAATTTGGTACAAAAATCACAATCCGTAAACACTGGAGTTTTTATACGAATCGAATGTTCAGAATCCCCCTATATTTTTGAGTGAAATTTTGAAAAAATCGTCAAAAAATCAAAACCGCTAATAAAGTTATGCAAATAGACATTACGCAAATAGCAAATAGACATTGTCAAAAAAACATAAAATAAAAATATTTCCTATTGAGAAACATGTTTACTTTTCATATGTACTACCATGCGATAAATTGGGTTACATCATTCTCGTGGATCTAGCTCGTTCTCCATTCATGAAAAAAGATACTTTGAGTAATACTTTTGTATTTGAACGCCAATAGTCATTTATCTGCTGTAAGAATAACTTATTTCTCCGTCCATAACGTTTGGTGAGATTTTGGCGACGAATTTGGCGGAATGCCGCCAACTTGGCGACATTTTTAGTTGTTGCCAAATTAGCAGAAATCTGGCCAAACTGATAAAAATAACGCTAAATCAATGAAAATGACGACTAATTGACGAAAATTCGATATCTTGGAAAGAATATAAGTATCTACTATAAGAATAACATTTTTTTAAACTGTAAACGTAGTAAATTCATTGCATTATGTAAGGAAAGTCATGTGTTGCCCACATCGGATTGTTTAAGTTATGGTTATATGTGTTACAACATATCTCTAATCTATCATTGGAATTTTATATAATTTTTTTTTTTTTACTTTCCCTGCAATACATGGTAATGTATATAGAAAGTATTGGATATAGAAAGAAAGTATTCTGTTTTTTGAAGTTTCATGACTAAGTTCATTCAACTCCCCGAAATAGCGTGCTTCCTGTATTTCTGTTATCTAATTTCATAATCTTATTCGCAAGCTTTTTACAATAATTTTTTGTGCACTTTTTACTTTCCCTGCAATACATGGTAATGTATAGGGAAAGTATTGGAATCATGGCGAAAATCGCAACTGGAGTTTTCGACGGATCTACACGTTTCAAGACCTCGAAAATACGAAAAAACTATTTTTAGCGTGACGTCTATGTGTGTGTGTCTGTCTGTGCAGATTTTATATCCACTCTAACTAAAAAACTAATTGACTGAATTTTATAAAATTTGGTAGGGGAGTCACTTGTGGGCGAATCTGGTGCTGATTAGTTTTGGGTACGATTCGGGATAAAAGAACCAGTCTTTTTTTGCTAAATGGTCCGCAAAAGCTTGTATCCACTCTAGCTGAAAATCTAAAGGACCGAATTTCACAAAATTTGGTAGATAAGTCTTTTGTGGGGTTTTCTGGTGCTGATTAGATTCTGGTACGATTCGGTTCCTTTTTTTACGAAATGGCCTTCAAAACTTTCATGTATCCACTCTAGCTAAAATACTAATTGACTAAATTTCACAAAATTTGGTAGATAAGTTACTTGTAGGATTCTCTGTAGGTGCTGATTAGATTTTGTTACGATTCGGAGAACAACCTGCTTTTTTTACGAAATGGCCCACAAAAATCTAAAAAAACAGACGACGTATGCTCAAATATATCCATTAAATTCTTGTTTTATACGCAATTTTTGACGAGGAAAAGAATATAACACACTCCATTATACTTTAAGAGTAACCGTTCTCAAGATATTTGAGATTCCTTGCATTTTTGTTACGCAGTTTTCAGAAAAATGTCCAATTACCAAATAAAAACAAAAATCTGATGTGGGCAGCACATGACTTTCCCTGCAAACTTATATCCACGTTCTATTTATTTCAATTAAATGTAATTAACTTTTAATTCAAATTTCGTTCTCATTCGGTAACCGGGCTTATTTTCAAAGGTGGCGTAGGGAAAGTACGAAAAACTAAAATATCTCGAGAACGGCTAGTCCTAGTGTAATGGGGTTGGTTTTATTCTTTTCGTCGATAAACATTACGTATTAAACGGGCATTTAATGGATATATCTAAGTATACCAAGTTCTTTAGTTTAGATTTTGAAGATTTTTGCGGGCCGTTTTGCAAAAAAAGGCAGGTTATTTTTTTCCGAATCGTACCAAAATCTAATCAGCACCAGAGTGACCTATACGTGACTCATGTACCGAATTTTGTGATATTCGGTTCATTAGTTTTTCAGCTAGAGTGGATACAAGCTTTTGCGGGCCATTTCGCAAAAAAAGGCGGGTTCTTTTATTCCGAATCGTACCCAAAACTAATCAGCACTAGCCCCGCCCACAAGTGACTTACCTACCAAATTTTGTGAAATTCGGTCGATTAGTTTTTTAGTTACAGTGGATACAAAATCTGCACACACAGACACACAGACAGACAGACAGACAGACAGACACACAGACACACGCACAGACGTCACGCTAAAAATGGTTTTTTCGTATTCTAGGGGTCTCGAAACGTGTAGATCCGTCGAAAACTCGAGTTGTGATTTTCGGCATGATTCCAATACTTTCCCTATACATTACCATGTATTGCAGGGAAAGTAAAAATTGAATTAAAAATGCAAATTTATGTTATTTGGTGCAATTAAACTCAATCTAATAAAGAAATAAAGAAAATATGAATTTGAGTCTGCAGGGAAAGTCATGTGCTGCCCGCATCAGATTTTTATTATTGAAATCATTTTAATTATAAGCTGCATTTGCGCAATAAATTAAGTGTATTTTGCATCGTCTTACTTTATTAATTTATTACCTTTAGTTTATCTAACTTTTCATACTTACTAGGCATAATTAACACTTATAGTTTGCTTCGGTATTTATGAATCCATTAATTTTCAATCTATTCTGCATTACCGCTAAATTTAGAAATAGAAATGGTATTATTACTTTCCCTGCAATACGTGGTAATGTATAGGGAAAGTATTGGAATCATGTTGAAAATCACAACTCGAGTTTTCGACGGATCTACACGTTTCGAGATATCTAGAATACGAAATAAATATTTTTAGCGTGACGTCTGTGTGTGTGTGAAGATTTTGTATCCACTCTAACTAAATATTAAATGACCGAATTTCATAAAATTTGGTAGGTAATTCACTTGTGGGAGAATCTGGTGCTGATTAGTTTTGGGTACGATTCGGGATAAAAGAACCCGCTTTTTTTTTTTGCGAAATAGCCCGCAAAAGCTTGTATCCACTCTAGCTGAAAATCTAATGGACCGAATTTCACAAAATTTGGTAGATAAATTGTTTGTGGATCACGCTGGTGCTGATTAGATTTTGGTATGATTTGAAAAAAAAAAATAACCTGCTTTTTTTTGCAAAATTGCCCGCAAAAATCGCCAAAATCTAAAATAAAAAACTGCGTATGCTAAAATATATCCATTAAATGCTTGTTTAATACGTAATTGTTAACGAAGAAAATAATAAGATCAACCCCATTACACTAGGACTAGACGTTTTCGAGATATTTTCGTTTATTCGTATTTTCTTTACGCCACCTTTGAAAATGAGTCTAGTTACCAAATGAGAACGAAAATTGAATTAATAGTGAATTAAATTTAATTAAAATAAAGATAATGCGTGTATAAGTCTGCAGGGAAAGTCATGTGCTGCCCACAACAGATTTTTAATTCTGGTTTTGTCTAATGTCAAATGAAGATTTTTGTACCTCCTATTCTTCATTTTTTTCAGTTATATTTATATTATTTGCATACGTTAATATTTTTATAAATTTTTCTTTTGATTTATAAATCGCCACTACTCTATTAAGTATTAATTTATACCACTTCCGCTAGTAGTTTTTAATTTAGTCTATTACTTTGTTATAATTTAATATATAGCAATTACTATTATTATGTTTTAACTTATAGATAGTAAACTGTTTTTAGTTTATAATATATAATATAGTACAGCCATCTGTCGTTATTCTAACTATTATTTTATAATTTTGTTATTTATGAGTTGGGTAAAGACATTTGCGAGGTTATGTTTTATTCTGTTGGTGATTTATTAAGCTTATTTGAAAACTGTATTAATTAGTACACTTTGTTTAATTTTTTTATATATATATTTGTATTTTATATATTTGTAAATCTAAGAATTACATTATTTGTATTATATAATACCTAGTGTTTTATTTAATCAAGTTCTGAATTGATTGTAACTATAATGCTAAACCTTTTCTTTTTTTATTTTGTAATATTTTCCTTACTATCATTTGGATAAGATGGCCTTATTTGTTTATATAGATTTTTTTATAAGCAATTATTTTATTTCTTTTATATATTATACTCTATGTATTATTGTCATACTTACAGTTATCCTTATTCTATTATGATCTACACAACATTTATCTTTTAGAGACTGGCAAATATATATATCTTAATTATTATATCATTTGATAGATATTGCCCGGTATTTTCGACTCACGTTGGGAATTGTCTAGACTGATATCATATTACCAACTTGGTGCTATGGATAGTTTTGATTATAATAATTACCGACTAAAAATTGTAATTTCAATAAATGTAAGAATAGCAACTGTAAAACCTGCCTTTCTGCGTCTAACACTCAAATTACGAACCAAAATAGCCATTTGTCTTTCTGCAAGGTTTTTAATTGCATCTATAAATTATCTTGTAACATTTGTAATTTTTTTTACATAGGAAAAACTAGTAATCCGATTCATCTACGTATGAGTGTTCATAGAGATCATGCTAAAAAATATATCCTCAATAATAATTTTCTTCCTACTTCTAATAAAATTGAATATAAACACTTTGCTAAACACGGTTTTGAAAATATTACTATACATATCTCTCTATATTTCCTGGATAGACTAACCTAAGTCCTGGATAGACTAACAATAGCAAGACCACGATTTTTTGCAGGCAAGTACCTACATGGGTGAATTTTTGCAGGACGGAGCCCCTTTTTTAATTTCGATGTAGTTTTTGAGATACTTTACTTTTTATGCACTTCTGAAGTTAATTTTTTTTTCGTATCGGCACGTATAGCGATTTCTCTGTCTCGTACCGTAAAAACTATAGCATACAAAAATATGAAATTTGGTACATATAGAGAAATAATAAGGTAACACGTTGAAATAAACCGTTTATCGATTTAAACTTTAGTTTGGCATAAAATAGCTCGCGAAGCGAGCTCACCATCAAGGAATTCAGTTTATGGATTCCCTGGGCGAAGAAAAATCCCTGCTTTTCCCTCCTGCGGAAAATAGGCAGGGATAGAAAAGAGATTTTTGAAAGTAGAAATTTTAGGAAAGATAGATATGAAGCGAGCTCTGCGAACGCAGCCAGTAGGAGACAAAGCCTCCCGAAGGGGGTTGCGCCAGCGAAGCGAGCAGGGGGCAGAGCCCCTTAGTTTTAGATATAAAAGTAATCTAGCTGACAGGATTTTTTTTAAAACATCTATATTAAATCAAATTGTACTATTTTTCCATATGGATTAAATCAATTAGATATAATTGGTAATATTGTAAAAAATAATTTTATAGACAATAAATACTTTATTTTTAATCACCTATTTTTGAATCTCCATTTGAAAAATAGAAACTGTTTTACACAAACGACTAAAATGTGGTAAAGGAGGTTCCAAGCATCATGATTATAAAGCTGAGATTAAATGTTTACATCATTAATTTAATAGTACTTATCAATGGCAATTAATAAAATCATGGGTATTTGCTGTTAAGAAAAAACATTTAAATAACGTTTATGCCATTTTCTTGAACTTAAATCTAACTAATGAACATTTCGATCATATTTTTTATGATTTGCTTATTACTAGATCAAAGTATGTATTTAAAATTAAATCTTAATCAATTTCAAAATAGCATTCGTTCTTCTAATTCTTATTGTGTAATTTCTTTTAAACATCTACTTATAATACTATAAATTTTTAGGTATTTATTTAATAAGTTTAATCATTTACTGCCTATTAAGGATTTGAATATTTCTAAGACTTTTAAATACAATAAGCCTATTGAAAGAGTTTTTTTTTAATCACAATGAGATTTCTCAATCTCTCTCTATAGATATAGATTTAATGTATGATTTAGATAATGAATTTATGTGCAAAGATTACAATTATGCTAATTATATTAATTCACAATTGGGTCATATTGTTACAGGAGACTTAGGCATAGTTAAAGACGATTCTTTGAGAACTGTTATGTCCTTTGATATTAAATTCAGATTACAATCTTAACTCTACTAATGTATTAAAGTCAATTAATCTTTATCTTGATAAACATTTCTATAAATTAGCTTGTAAATATGCTCTGCCATTAGAAGCTTTTAACATGTGGAAATTTACTTTGTTAAAATTTATTAAAAATACTATTAGTAGTTTTGAATTGTCTAGATTTATATATGCTATTGATAATATAAACAAGAAAGATTAATCATGCATAAAGCATTGATTATGAAACACTTTTCAACTGCAATGCAATTTTATTTAAACATCTTTAAAGTACAATACATTCAGCGGTAATATTTTTAAAATTATCACAATACTACAATAATTTATTATATTTGAAAACTTAAAACTTCATCGCAAAAATGAACTTTATTCAAATGACGTCATTGAAATATAAATCGCCTAGCTCTCTATAAAAAAGCAGTAAATATTTCATTCATACACTTTTTTCCATTCCTTTCATTCATCATAATATTACAATAATTTATTTTACTTAAAACCTTAAAACCATGGAGGTAAAAGTAATTTAACTCTATGCTTAAATCTTCACCGAAAATGTCTGCTATAAAATTGTCTGCGCCTCTATGTAAAATCATTAAATATTTCATTCATATCAGCTATATTACAGACTCCAGAACTAAATAATTTTGCATTTAAGATATTCAGCAATTCTTTTACAACTCATCTTACAGCTTCATGTGTTTACATTCTATATAAGTGAAGATTAAGCTACGTTGTAGAAATAATCAAAGTTTGATCATTTAAACTCAAATATATTCTAATTGCGTTGTTTCAGAATACAGATGCATAGAAATTAAGCAAAAATAAAACGGTTTTAGAACGAATACAACACTAAATATAAATTAAAAAGAACTTTAAAAATCACAATTTTGACACAAGATGGTTGATCGTTTGATCATTGATCGTTTAAACTCAAATATATTATAATTGCGCTATTTCAGAATATGGATGCACAGAAATTAAGTAAAAATAAAGCGGTTTTAGAACGGATACAACACTAAATATAAATTAAAAAGAATTTTAAAAATCACTATTTTGACACAAGATGGATGCCATATTTTATTTTGAAGTGGGTCATGTAATCTCTTCAAATGATATGAGTTTAATTATTATTTAATTTTTTATTTAAAAAACTACCGAATATATTTTGCTGAAATTTTATTTTTTATGGGATAATTTGAATAATTCCGAAAACTTCCGAAGCAATTTGTGAATTTTAAATTCGTTTAAAAAATATTTGAAAAATTAGGTCCTATAGGGTTCAATGTATTTCATTTTTTCAACCCAGGTTCAATCCAAAACTAATTGGGTGATAATATTCATTTATATTCCCATACGTCCCACAGACCGTCTGAACAACATACTAAAATTTCATTTTGATTAAGTCATTTTTACGGCAGTTATTGTGCGAACGGGCAGACAGGCAGAATTAACACAGTCATAAACACATTTCAACAATGTTGTAAAGTGTTAAAAACTCTATTGATTTACAAAAATCTTTTGTTATTACTCATGTTGATAAAGCCCCTAATAATTCTGCTATTATCTGTAAAAAATTCTATATACAATTTCTGTTAGATTATTTATAGAATAATAGTCTATTTAAATTTTATTCACACTCTATTATTAGTATTAAACCGAAAATTATTAATATGTATAGTGATTTAAATATTAATTATAAACTTTTGAAATTTCCATATATTGTGCTTATTCCTAAATTTCATAAAAATCCTATTAAATTTAGAACTGTCACTAGTGGTCATAACTCTTCTTTTACTGCATTAATACTACGTAAAATATATTACATCTAGTTAAAGTAATTTAACATTATTTAACATATGTGACACCCTCTTTGAAGATTTCAAGCACACACATATAATCATTTAGATATTGAGGTTTTTGTATGATACGCCCTGATCTTGTTACTTTCCTTATATACATAATGTATAAGGAAAGTATTGTGACGGGGTCGAAAATTCGAATTCGAGTTTTCGACGGGAGATCACGTTTCAAGCATCCCTGATCACGTTTGTTCTGTTATTCCTTCACTCTACCCTCTCCCTCTTAGAAATTCTGAAAAATTGTGTAAAACAGCCTCCTCCCCCAAACATTGGAAAAAATTAAAATAATTCATCCTCGAAAAAAATATACTTATTAATGTGCCCCCCCCCCCTTTAAACCGAATATTAAAATATTGAATCTAATGTAAGAATGTTCTTCTATAGTGGTCAGATGTCCTTATAACGTTTCTTTACATTAATTTTTTTAATACAAAAATTATTGGATAAATACTTTATACCTTTATAAAGGCTTTGACGAATAAGCACGTTTTCTGTCAAATTTCTAATGCTACAAACTTCTTTTATTCATACCCAAACCATCCGACCTACCAGAAAGTATAAGGTAAAATTGTTTGGGCAACCAGAACAGTGTCACGCAGTTTAGATCGAAATTAAATGGGGATGGCAACTAAAGACTGTACCCTCCTTCCCCTAACCTCTTAGAATAAAGCCCAGCAAAACTGAATAATTTAGCTGTAGCTAGTTTACTATTCACTAAATTGTGACACATGATACAGCTACATTCTGGGCCATATATATATATATATTTATATAATTCATTTTGTTTTTATTATTTGTCCTTCCACTAGCCAGTAGACAGTTCCAATGGTGTCCATAGGTAAATACTATCGCCATTGTCAGAAACTGGCTATTCTATCGGTTTTAATTCGAATTGTACGGCTGTCCTGGCGAGAATGCAATTTCGAACAAACCGCCGTTTTTTGTGTAGTTTCAGTTGATTGTTCTCCATGTCTTGATCTTCAATCTTGAGCTATTTATTATTGCCTTTTCTCATTTTTGCCGTGTTTGCTTTTTTATTTTATATATATTTATATATATATATATATACCTTTTTAATTATGATTTTTGTGTACTCATCTTCCTCTCATCCCCTTTCCATTATAGTTACCTTCTATTTTTATCCTTAGACTTGGTCTATAGTTACTTATTTGTAACAGATATGCGAGAGATGGGTTTTTTGTACTTTCCGTAGTTTATGCATAGTTTTCGATTAAAATATTTCAATTTTTATTTATATATATATATATATATATATAATATATATATATATATATATATATATATATATATATATTATATATATATATAGATATATAGATAGAGAGAGACACTTTCTTACAATGTGATCCCCCCTCCACCATCGAATATCCAAATTTTTTTGCATAGCTGAAAATAAAATCTATGGATAAATTCCGCTGATCAGCAACCTCAAATATGATTAAACAATATTTCCTCTAACTGATCTTTCGGATGGAGGGCCACAAAAACAACATATATATATTTGAAATATGTAATATTGAGAATTATGTAAAAATAAAAAAATAAAAATACAATTCAAGTAATATTAACATCACCATAGAAGCAAATTCACGGCCATAATGCCAATAAGAGAAAAGAACAGCACCGTCCCAAATTCGATGATTAATCAGAATTAAATTCATCTTCAGGTCTGAGTATTTAATTCTAATTAACCCAAACAAAAGCCTGTTTCAGATTAAGCAATAGTACATTACTATAAATGTTTAAACTCATATATATATATATATATATATATATATATATATATATATATATATATATTTACAATGTAACATCCCCCCCCCCATCCCCAATTGAATGTTAGAAATCAAAATTCTTGTCTAGCTGAAAATTAAAACAGTTGAAATATAAAGACTTTTAGAATTTGAGTGCTTTGAATGTGAAATGGTCTCACTCAAAATTAACGATTTTTGATCATAAGACAAGTTCTATTAGTAACTTTTCATGTCTTATCATCAAATATTATATACTAAATTTCTCGGAATAACTAACTATTCCCCATCCCCAAATTTTGCTAGACGAATAAGCAAAAGGCCAGGCATACAAACAGGAAGGACGAGAGGGGGCTGAAGTCAGCTCTGCTCTTCGAGGTGTAATCAATGAGTAATCGTGATTTGGCTCTGCTCACAGGGAGGGGCCCAGGGTCTGCAGTCACTTTCCATGGGATTGCAGACGAAATGTGTTCAGGAGTTCGTATAACGTATATTTTAATAAAAATCTCTAGTAAAACAATATCTTATACTTAGATTAAGTATATTTCCATAACTCCTGAACACATTTTAAAGACTTTAAGACAGATGTCTATTTATTTACGAACAGTGGTATCTTATGAGGTCAGACAAACAGGACAGACGAGAAGAGGCTGAAATCCGGTCTGATTAGGGGGAGGAGCCATAGCTTTAGGGCCCGCAATCACTTTTCATAGGACTGCAGCTGAAATGTGTTCAGGAGTTCGTATAACGTGTTTTTTCAATAAAATCTCAAATACGAAATATCTCGAAACTGTATCTTAGATCTTGACAGACTGATACGTTACCTCTATATGTATAGTTATAGAAATATTTCTATAACTCCTGAAAACATTTCGAAGACATTTAGAGCCCACCTGTGTTGTATGTTCAAGAGTTGTTATACCGTGTTTTATCATCAAAATTTCGAATACGAAATTTCTATGAAAAACCATACCGTATACCCAAATTTTGATTGACGGATAAGTAACAGTGTACAAAAAGCTGTGTACACGATGTGTAGCATAGCACAAAAGCTATTGAACATGTTGAGTGTAACAATTGTTCAGTAGCGTAGGCAGGAAGAAAATTGGGGGGGGGGGGGGGGGGAGGCGTTTGCCAAATCTTATGTATTACATTTTTTCAAACATCTTTTTTAACTTCTTAAAATTTTATATAAAAGTAATTTGTATAAAAATTTGAAAACGAAGGATAAATTCCGTTCAGGCTGGCTTCGATGGGCGGAGGGGGGGGGGGGGGATATCTATTTAACTGGGAAGAAAGTGTATCTGCAAGATGCATCTTACTCCCTTTTACATATTCAAGTTCAAATTGATATTTTAACAATT
This sequence comes from Amaurobius ferox, assembly GCA_951213105.1. Taxonomy (NCBI): domain Eukaryota; kingdom Metazoa; phylum Arthropoda; class Arachnida; order Araneae; family Amaurobiidae; genus Amaurobius; species Amaurobius ferox. The sequence continues at coordinate 97,506,844 of OX578150.1, read as the reverse complement.
TTAATAACATTCTCTGTAACCTTGATGAGATATTACATATTGGTTTTTTAACGATAGTAGTGAGTGGCTTATGATCATTTTGAATAATATTTTTTTCCATGCGCAAAGTTGTGATATTCTTGTGCAGCAAATACAATAGCGAGCATTTCTTTTTCTATTTGAGCATAATTTTGCCCAGTCTCTGTGAGACTTCCGGATGCATATGATATAGGGTGACCCTCTTGAATAAGACAAGCCCCTAGCTCATATTTAGAGCTATCACATTGTATAATAGTTTGTTTCGTACTGCTAAATACTTTTAAAACAGTTGAGGAACTTAATAGACTTAATTTTTTTTTAAAGCTTCTTCATGCTCACCAAACCAACTAAACTCAGTTCTATAGTTTAAAAGATTCCGTAGATGAGAGGTAACAGTAGAAACATTTGGTATGAACTTTGATAAATAATTAACCATGTTCAAGAATCTCCTTACGTCCCCTTTATTAGTAGGAGTTTCCATTTCAGTAATTGCTTTTAACATGCTGAGGATCTACTTTAATTCCATACTTAGATATTTATCCCACATATCTAACTTCGGGTACGTTATACTGAAATTTTTCAGGATTAAATTTAATGTTATTTTCTTTTGCTCTCTGCAAAACTTTTGATAGGGTCGAGTCATGTTCTCTTTCGTTACTGCCTGCCACAATTACATCATCAAAATACACTTCGACATATTCTATGTCTTCAAATAAATTTAGGTTTCGTTTTTAGAATACTTCCGGAGCTGATGCTATTCCAAAGGGCATTATCAAAAAATGATACCTTCCAAAAGGCGAGTTAAATATACATAAATCAATTATATTCTCATCTAAAGGCACTTGCCAAAATCCATCCTTCGAATCAAGGACAGAAAATTCTTTCTTTCCCTTTAACCTGCTTATTCCTCAGCAGTAGGTATTATATAATGTTCTCGTTTAATGGCTGATTTTAAATTTCCAGGATCTAAACAAATGCGCAAGCTCCCATTTGCTTTTTCAACAACTACCATACTATTAACCCAATCTGTTGGCTTATTAACTTTTTGCACTATTCCTTGGGATTCTAAATTATCTAACGTTGTTTTTAAATCTTTATGAAGAGCAAAAGGTACCCGCCTTGGTGGATTTATCACTGGCTTAACTTCTGGTTTTAGCTCAATGTGATATGGATCCCCAGGAAACTTTCCCAAACCCCTGAATATCTCATTATGTGCATTGATAATGTCATCTTTATATCTAAATGAATTAGATAATTTTTTTAAAATTAAATTTAACATCTGACATGCTCTTAAACCTAGAATGGGCTTGGAAGTTACATTTACAATAATGAATTTCAATGGAACATTATCATGGACATTAACACTACACTTTAAAACTAATTCACCTTCTGGTTTTAACTTGAAGTTGCCGTATGACACTAAGGTGATATTAGTTCTATTCAACTTTATTTTTGTAAGAGGATCATATTCTCAAACACAGATAGGCAATACATTAGTTTCTGCCCCCGTGTCCAGCTTAAATTCAACTATGTTATTTTCAACATTAATTTTTTTTACCCACACATTATCTAATGTATTAATATTTAACACTTTATCATTGGTACTTACTACTTGGTTTGATACACTGTCAATTTACAGTACTTCACTTTTACCATCACTTTTTATATACTTTATTTTCCGATAGTTCTTGTTTTTGAACGTCTTGCACAGAGCGGCAAAATGATTTTTTCTTTGCACTTAGCACAAAGTTTTCCATAGGCTGGGCAATTATTATACATTTTATGTTTTCTTCCACACTTGCGGCACTCAAACACATTACTATTATCACTGATTAGTTTCAACTTGGATGACATCTTTGATATGCTCTCTAACTTCATGGATATGTGAAGCAGTTTTCACCGTCTCTAGCTGCAGTTTGATGGGCTCTGCTTCTCGTAAAAAGTGTGTCGCTTTCTTTAAGGTCAAGTTTGGCTCTCTCAGCAGTATTTCCAGTAGCGTTGTTTCTCTAATAAATAGGACAAGTTTATCTTTTGTGAGTCCTTCTTGTTAGCCAAACTCACATGCTGATACCAACCTTTTGAGTTTAGTTAAATAACTGACCCTCTTGCTGGGAGCATGAGAAAAACTTAAATTGTTCAAAAACCACATTTAGTCTTGCGACACAGTGGTTAGTAAACATTTTTAACACATCATCAAAATTTTCTATACTTTTGCCGGTTTCTGGTTCATAGGTGTTATAAATTTCCACCCCTTCATCACCTACGGCCGTCCAAATAGTTGCTCAAGTTCTTGGATGAGTCGGACGGTCTGGGTCTTCAACCCCTTCATCACCTAGGAAATTGAGTAAAATAGCTATTTTTACCTTGTAAGACTTCTTGTTCTTTTCAGATGCAATGAGGTAATTTGCCAACTTCTGAATCCACTTGCTCCAAATCTCAGCTAAATTACCACATGTAAATTTAATTTCTCCTGGAGGCTTGAAATATTCCATTATTTCAGTTTTATTCTTTAAGGACACTTAATTCATATCAGGATAGGAAAGTTCAGCTTTATCAAGTGCTCAAAGATCACACACATGGAACTCTATTTCTAAATCTATTTTCATCCACAAATCAGGTTCACGTGGTAGAAAATAACTGACAGCATGTTTTTGTCTTTGTTTCACAGCCTTGGAATAACTATATCATTTTTAGATCAAATCATTATTTATTATAGTTGCACATAGCAATAATACACAAGCATGGCACTAACCAATACACACAATGTCTATATACCAAACTGTTCTGCAGTTACTGATACAGTAAAAGTGAGTACATGTTTTTACATACATTGATATTTAACAGTTACAGTTAAGTTATTTAACAGTTACAGTTAAGTTATGTAACATATTATTACACATTACATACAGCACATTATTTAAGATATTATTATTATTTAACATATGTGACACATACAGCAGTGTCGTATAGAAGGATTGGCCGAAGCTGACAGACAGACATTTGTAGAAAAGAGTTTTGCTTTTTATCCTAAACCCAAAGAAAATCCAAAAAGATTAAGAGATCTGAAGACCCCAAACCGACCCCTTAGGAAATCCCTGTAAAAAATAACTGTGAGAACTTAAAAGTAGGCGAAGCCAATATGACGAAAGCTCCCCCCCCCCCCTTAAAGTAAAAATCCAGAGTTTTCTTATGGGAAGAGTGATCAGGATCACTCCTGGATCCGTTGAGGACTTCAGGAGTGTTCAAGCTCACCTGACCCTTAAGAAAATTTCTTTCAGCTTCATCAATTAAAAACCGAACGACCCAAGAAAATTGTCATAAAAAAGACTACCCGCCAATACCAAAATAGATTCTATAAAATCCGCCCTAGTTTCGGAAGACTTCAAAATCATCATGATCTCATAATTGAGAAACAGGAGAGATAGGAACCCCATTTTCTTGGTCGGCCTTGAGCCGTCCGAGAACTGGACGAGGATCCACGAGATCAATAGCATTATTCTCGACGCAAGTTAAAGTTTAAACATTTAAATTAAAAGGGCACAAAATGTGCTATAACTGTCTTGTATAACCATCACTCGGACCAATGTGACCTTTCCCCCTCGCTATTTAAAATGCAGCGAAGGCCACTCAACCCGCGACTGAAAAAAAAAATACGCGAGACCCCGGCGAAATGTGCAAATTGTGACTGGGACCACCCCGCTAACTTTACTGTAACTACCCTCTAACTTTAACACTGTCCGCAGAACCCCTGGAACCATAAAAAGTTCCAGGCTTTCAAATCGGAAAACTCCCCTCTTCCTTCCCTCAAATAATACCACCCCTGTTCAGGAAGTACATGCAAGTACCGAGACAGTAACAGGAATTACTGGAGAATACTCAGCCCTCGCACAACCTGAAACAGCTACAGAGTAGCCCCAAACTTCAAACGCCTTCTTGGAGTTCTTGAAATTCGTTAAAGAAATTGAGAAATATTTCGATTTCAGTAATATCCAAAACCTTCTAAAAGAAACTCAAATTCTAAAATCTGATGCAGACCCTATGCAAAAGATTTTCAACACCATCAAAATGATATCAGATCTTAAAAAATCCTAACCCTCCCCAAATTAATTTATTTAATTTCTGGCTGGCAGCAGGGAAGTGTCTTAATGGTCACTTCGTCCATACCTGAAGTACAGTGCCTAGAAATAACTTCTAGGCAAATGTACCTGAAGATTCTCCTGGAATTCCTTTCCTTCTTCCTGCAGAACTTTTCCTTTTCCGTGCAGCACTTTTTTTTTCTTGTCCCTTGGAGCCAGCTTTTGTGCCAACGCCACGCCCACTTAACTCGGAAAGAACAGAAATAATGACAAAGAAGCAGGAATTTTAATCCAGCATATTGAAGATACGGAGCTGCTTGTGGCATGGTTTTCCGGCAACATACACAGAAGAGTTTTGTTTTGGTAGATAGCGTGGAGGGAGTGAAAGATGGTTAACAGCTGACTTCTTGCTTTGAATGTAAGATACATCTCGGTGATTTTACCGGAAGAACTGAACTGAATCGCGATTGTTGCCAACGCTCATTCTGGGTTTTTTCAAAAAAGGATACAGTTTTTCATCTCTGGTTTACACACTATCCTTTATAACCATTATACCAGTACTCTAGACGACAGCTGGTTGGACTCCGAGTTCAGCGAATCGATACACAAGACAGGAAATCATTCTTTGTTCGGAACGGGTTTTTCGGTATTTTTGAAAATATTTATAAAAAAAAAAAAAATGGTGTTTCTAAATTTATATTTGGATGAGAAGTCCAAACATCCTTCATGTTATTCCTAAAAATAAGGTTTCTTAAAATATATAGAAAATTTATCAAATTTTTCGAATTTTCAAGTTTGTCCAAGTTACTAAGTGATGAATTTAATTTGCCAAATATTAGAATCGTTCACAGGCCCCTTAATTTGACCTGTCTACCAAAATTGGACGAAGTTCAGCGCCAGTAATCCTTAACTTGCCCTTTATATAAAATATTTAGAATTAATTACCACTATTTTACTCATATATCTTGTTTTAGTATTAGAATTAAAGCAAAATGTACTGAAAAAGCTTCATATCCATATCATCGCAACCCCACAAGGACATTACGTCTTAAGTGGAATCATGAACAAATAGGAAGCGTCTGCAGAACACAAATATGCTAATATTAAAGGACTGTATAATTATACGCATCGGATCACAGAATATATAGTCTGTGCATCAGATTGCCAGTTAATTTAATATAAAATTCGAGACGTTTTAACACAAGAAAAGTATATATAATTTAAACAATCATGGAAATTCGTTTTTTAAACATATGGATTCAGTTCAAAGTTTGAAAGAAGATTTATCGATCTTTGATGACCAATGGTGTCAAGGTAAAAGCCCTTGTGAGAATAATTTTTGTCGCTAAGGAGCTGATTTATGTGAAAATTAGGCTATAAAACACAAAATAACTATAAAATTAAATCTATTAAAAAAAAAAAAGAAACACAGAGATGTACTTTCTCGGACTAATAACTGTGTACTAAATTCGTTGCTATACACTGCACAGACACACACACAAAGACAGACACACACACAAAGACAACGGCCGTCCAAATAGATGCTCAAGTCCTTGGTGACGAGTCGGACGGTCTGGGTCTTCAACACACAAAGTCAGACATCTTCTTTTATTATGTAAGATGTAACCATAAAATAGAAGATTAAATATATATCATTTGCCCACTAACGAGTTTTAAAAACTGACGACAAATAGGACTCCTTCATTTTCCGCTTCGTTATCTATTGTTTCAAAGGAAAAAATTTTCAAAAAATAGCATTTAAGCTTTAATTCATTGCAACATAAGTTTCACAGAAAATAGAGCCAATCTTTAAACATGCTTACAAACTTCTTGATTTCTAAAATACTTCTCAAAGTTTGTTGAAAATAACTATATAATAACTTGAAAATAAATACTAATTTATAAAATACGATTTGACTCGCAAGCTTTCCAGCTAAATTTTGCTTCAAAGAAATTTCAAGATCATCCAGCCACCGTTGTTGACTGATTCAGATCCAGTGTTTAGGTATAAAACTTTAATAAAGGTCTATTTAGCTACCAATAATAATTTATTATTTCACTTATAATAATATAAAATTTTGTTCCAGGAACAAAAGGAAATTTAGAAAAGCATCTTGAAAACGAGCTGATCAGAAAGACCAGCAAGTTATTAATTTAAAATTCCATTCAAAGGATTCTGATTCTTAACAGACTATCCATGAATTAAGCAAGCGCCTGAGTAATATAAGCATGCGCTAATATTAACGGACTTTACTTCCACTAGGGTAGAATCAGAAAACCGCCAGACACTAGTTGATTGTCACACGGCTGATGCGATAACGTAAAGACCTGAACTCCGCGAGCGGCATATCAGGTTATCGTCAGATGGAGATACTCATAATAAAGTAATTGGATATAAAGGGAAAATAAGTTGATTTGCAACTTCGTGATGTTTTTATCTTAAAATCGGATTTTTACTCTCTCATACTTACGTAGTATTAAGAAAGTATTGTTTTCTCGAAAATTTTCGATTTTGTATATATTTTACGACGACCTAAACACGTTTAGGCTATTTTTGCAGTGCCGTCTGTCTGCCTGTGTGTCGATTTCTTGTGTACACAATAGTGGCCACATAATTGATTTTCACGAAACTTTGCATTCGGCTTTGTTATAAAAAAAAAAATTTAGAACTAGATAAATTTTATTTAATTGGAACGAGAACTTCAAAATTTATTTGAAATATTATATTTTTTTAACATGGCAGCATAGGACAAAAATTAACATAATCATGCATAAAAGGGTTTATTTATAGCTCAATGATAGTGTATTTATAGTTTCAATCATTGTTGTGAAAAACAGCCGCGATATAATTTTTTTTTTGCGTGACTTCATTAGTCCCTATTGGGGCAAGTTGCCTGCCCCCCGAGAGATATATTGTTAAGTATGCTATCAATCGAAAGGTGTTTTCAAGTTTTTTAAAGTGAAGAGCAACACGCTATAGTTGTAATCATTTGGACCCATGACACCGATTTTTCAAAAATTTTCTTGTAAAGTTTGAGAAAAAAAAAGCTACCTTAAATGGATTCTTGTATGAGAAAGTCGAGTTGAGTCACACTCCAATTATTATTTTATTAAAATTAATTGTTTATAGATTTAAATACCCATTTTGTGAATTTTGGAAATGGTTTCTGAAAAGTAAGGTTAATCTTGGTAATGAAGTAAAATGTTTTTCTCATTATTAAACCATTTCATAATTTTTTTAAAAACATTCATGCAATGAATCTCATTTGTTGTAAATTATATTTATATGGCCATTTGACGCCACAGGCGTAGGCCAGGAAATCGAAATGAAAGAAGGTCGACGATCAAAATCGGGATTGAGATCCGTAGAAAACTAATGAACATGTTTGGCCAATGGTTACAACTTACAACCAGCGACCAAATTACAAAACTCGGACACAGTGTTTCTTTCAGGGTGCGGTAGCCCATTGGTTAGCGCGCTGGAGTTACACTCGGTAGGCCCGGGTTCGATTCCAGCCACTGCCAAAACTGCCGCTGTGTTCATGCGGAGTACGATCACGTTAAACATGTGGGTTCGAAAGTCCTTCCGAGAGGTTGGTGGTAGGGGAAGGAGGGTACGGTCCCTGTGGATGCCTCCCCCACTGGGTTCCGGTCTAAATTGGGTGGCACTTCCCGACCGTCCAAACAGTTACCTTACACCTTTCTGGTAGGTCGGACGGTCTGGGTTTCAACAACAACAGTGTTTCTTTCAGGCATACCTCCGGCGAGGGAACTATGCCCCCCCCTCTCCCCCCCAAAGAGACATTTCATGTTAACCTAGTTTCCATTTATGTGCCACAGCAGTTAGATATGTTTATGTAGGGCAAATAGAAAACTTGCCCTCACCCCCCTAAAATTTCAATCGCTTTCCCGGCCAAAAAGTCCTGAAAGAAACATTTCCCGGACGAGTGCCCTTGACGCTAACAATTAAAACACATTTCTGAGGAGTTGATTCAAAACGAAAGATTTTAATGTTTAAGTTCAGAAGAGATTTAATCTCCAAAAAATCAGAATGGTTTCCAGTCGGGGGGTAGGAGAGCAAAGAAAAGGGGGAGGGGTGTTCTCGAGGTTCCATGCATTAATTGAGTTAATAGGATAGCCTAGACAGTTCATTTCTTTGCAGATTTAATCTATTTCAGTATTTGCAGCTGTAAGGAGCCCACGTATGAGAAACTTTTTTGGTTTGTCAGACTTCAGGTTTATTGAGCTGAAGGGAATTTTCCTGTCAGTAAGAATATTTTGTAATTTACGATAATGCGACATTATTCGGCGAAAGCCGAATGGTTTCACGACTATAATTTCCGTAGATCGGATATTCAAGCTGGGGATTAAATTATTTTACTAATTGCTGCCACCCGGATCAAGCATTCACAAAGAAAGGTTTGGTTCTGGGTTCTTTATCTACGATGAAGGCCTCATGACTTCCGGCTCAAAGGCTAGGAATGAATTTTCATTGGGGAGGGGGGTCGATGAGTGAAGTACAGCAGGGTTGCTGCAGACTCTTTTAGCGTTAGGGAATATAAATTCCTTATCAGGTACTTCAGAATGACTGGCAAAACTTTCATCATTAATATCATTCGCGATCACAGGTTTTTTGTTTTCGTTCCTCTCCTCAAAGGGGGGGGGGGGGCTTAAGTTTTTAGCTTTGCAGTATTTCAACTTGAGTGAATTATATCGTTGGACAGAAAGATCGTCATAAATACATTCAAATTTAATTCTTTGGGGCAGAGGAGTTGTCAAAGTATTTACAAGTATGGAATGCACTTACCTTTGAAGAATCTCATTGCTGCAGAATCTGTAGTGATATATTCCTTTTGCTGATCGAAGTAATCCATAAGATAATTTCGTGTTGAAATTCCCCGATCGGAAGTTTTTCACAATTGCAGAGCAGATACACCAGGAATTTCCGGTTAGATATCTAAATGTATCTAATCCTCTTCATCAGCCGGAGGAGGGGGTGCACTTTTATTTCCGTTGCGAAGAAAATGGAGAGTCGATGATAGGGACATTCTGATCTGCCGCTCTCCTTCCCGGAGCTCAGACTTCGAAGTGTGAGGTTGTGATTTTGCGAAGCTGCTGTTTTTATCTTGTGGTGACTTTTCTTACTTACGCTTGGGCGTGTTATATCTAGTTACGATAGAGCACGTCGGGCTAAGTAATCTTCAACTTTTCTGTGTATCGCCATTTTGTGCTGTTCGAACTTGGATTGCCACGTGTGTTTTTCCCACGTGGTTGTGCTTTTCGTACTTCGAGTTATTTGACCCTGATTTATGATGGATCTTGACAACGACCTTTTGGAGAAGACGAAGGAAGTTGCTAGTGAGCTGGAGGGTGACGATGCTCGGCCTCTCAAGGATGCAATGGATGCGTATCTTGGACGCCTGCCGGACGCTGGACTTCTTGCCGCAAAGACCCAGGAAGTGAAGGATGCGGTGAACTATTGTGGAATGGTGATCTACGTGCTGACACTGCATATCCAGGATATGCTCAAGTATGGACTCCTCGGACAGGACAAGGACCAAGTCTCCCGGATTCTAGGTTCGTTCAATTTTGTGAATTCTTTTTTGTTCTGCTGTGACATTGGTAAATTTAGAAATTGTGATAGTGATATTTATGTGATCTTTAACTCAGTTGAGGAGTATAATGATAGAGTAATTAAAGCTAAACTGTTAGAGTTAGGACTAATAAATGAAATTAAACTTGTTGACAAAACTGAAACGGTTGTAAATCCATGTAAAAGGGCTAGGATAGAGGAGTCTCACACTGAGGGAACTCCTACTAAAAACCAGGATGGAAATTTAAAATTAAAATCTAATGACCATGATAACATGGACTGTAATGCTGCTAGTGATAGTGTTGTAAATGAAAAGGTTAGTGATAGTGTTGTAACTGTAAATGAAAAAGTTAAAACTAAGACTTATGCTGAAATTGCCGCGCAACCGGTTCAATTTAAGAGTGCACCTAAACCTAAAGCGGTTGAAAATAGTGTTAGAGAAAATTTTATGGAGGTAGAAAAAAAAGAACCAAAAGCAGAATGTTTCTTTATAAAGTTTAGAGACAACTACCAGGCTCTCCTTAAAAAGCTAAATGAAATTACAGGCAATAAAGTATCTGGCAAACTCTCAGGAGATATGCTCAAACTCATACCCAATGACGCTGACTCCTATAGGGTTGTTCAGCGCCATTTGACTAGCGAGAAAATCCCCTTCCATAGTTTAAACCTAAAAACTGAAAGGCCAAAAAAGGTAGTTTTGAAGGGGCTACCAACTAACTATGACATTGAGGAGATTAAAATGACGCTAACATCCATTGGATTAGATGTAGTCCGGGTTTCTCAATTGAGAAACACAAAAACAAGATTACCCCTGCCGATCTTCTTACTCAGCCTTAGGCCCACGGAAGACTGGCAGAGGATTTACAGACTGACAAGGTTAGGATACTTGGCTGTGAAGGTAGAGGCCTTCAGAGCACGGGGCTTTAAGATTTGCTACCGGTGCCAGCAGTTCAACCACTCCTCTGAGAACTGCAGTATGCCACCAAAGTGCCTGAAGTGTGCACAAGATCATTTCACACGGGACTGCCAGAGACCCAGGACAGAGAAGGCAACGTGTGCAAATTGTAATGGAGACCATCCAGCGAACTTCAGGCAATGCCCGAAGAACCCCTGGAACAGAGGAAAGGCACCGGAGTATGCCCCCCCTTCCCCAAAAAATCAGATACCACCTTGGAGGCAAAAAGCCCTCGGACTAAACCCCCAGGCACCCCCTCAGGGCTCCTCGCACATAGTGCCACAGGAAAAAAGACACCAACCTTCAGCACCTACCAGATCGGTGCAAGAGCAGGCCCCCAAATCATCGACCTCCAGAGAATTGACCCTGGAGGAAGTAAGAGCAGCTAGAGCTGCCATTAAAAAGAGATCGGAAATAGAAAAAGCCAGACAGGCAAAGGATAGGCTTGACATTAAGGTTGAGGATTGGAAACAAAATAAACGAGTCAGGGATGAAGAGATCGCGCAAACCCAGCCGTTAGTTAAAACGGGTGAAAAAAAGCAAAAAACTATCGAGTTCCAAAAGGACACTCACAAAAAAGTGCAAACCGCGGTTGAGGCTGAGGAAATGGAAGCTGAGACTGAACCGACTGATAAATCTGATGCTGAAAAGATGGAGGATATCATCAACCTCATCAGAGGATTTATTAGCATGTTCAATCTAGACGACATAAAACATCTGTTGATGCAGTTCGCAGAGTTAGTACAAAAAAAGAGCGATCCTATGGTAATGGTCTTTGAGGCCCTTAAAATAATCGCGGACTTTAAAAATAACAGTGAGAATCAAACCCGTCATGGCTAGGTCCCAAAAAGAATCCTTAAAAATAATATTTTGGAATGCGAACGGCATATCTCCAAGAATAAATGAACTTAGGAACTATGTAAATGAAAATGACGTAGACGCCTTATTAATTCAGGAAACTAAAGTTAGAGAAAGTAAAAAACTAAACATAGCCAACTATATATGCTATCATAATCTTAGCTCAAATACTAATGCTAGAACGCCCCATGGAGGAACAGCAGTATACATTAAAAGAAATATTCCCCACGAGGAACTAAACAACATAAATCTTCAAGGTATAGAAAATACTAGTATAAAAATTAAAATTAATAATACTAGCCCGTTTATCCTAACCTCAACATATGTCAAAAATATGAGTAGAGTAGATGTAGCTGCGCAACTGGAACTGCTTTTCGCGCGATATCCAAACACTATACTCGCAGGCGACTTCAACGCGCACCACCGAGCGTGGGGCTGTAGGAGAGCCAATTCACGCGGTACACAGATACACAGACTGCTGAACACGACAAACACTAACATTATTGTACCGTCGACACCAACCTGCTTCTCAGGCGCCAACGGCTCATTTATAGACTTTGTCCTAACGCGAAACATAGATTACGCTCACACTATTAGTACCTTGGATGAATTCGACTCGGATCATCTGCCGGTACTGGTGACATTCGACCTGAACACACCTCCTCCAGCCTCTTTGGGACAAGAGAGGGTCAACTGGGGAGTATTCAAAAGAGCACTCTTCGAGCCGCACTTAGCAGTACCTAACATAATGAGCACGGCGGATATTGACTCTGCCACGCACACACTCACAACAGAAATCAAGAGAGCAATTGCCTCTGCCACAACACATCGTGAGTCTCCAAAAATGCCCACACTTTCCCACCATGTCAAACAATTAGTCAGGCAAAGAAACAGAATACGTAAGACATGGCAGGCTAACAGAGACCCCGCCCTTAAAAGGGAGCTTAACAGACTCACGTGCAAAGTCAGGGAAAAAATTGTCGCAGAAAAGCAGCAACAGTATAAAGAACTAATCGAATCCCTTAGCCCAGAAGACGTATCGCTCTGGCAATTCGCAAAAAGACTCAGGAAACCTCAAATTAAGCTCCCGCCACTAATAGATGGTGCTAAAATCGCGTACTCAGACGAGGAAAAAGCCGAGGCGCTCGCAAGCCATTATGAAAAACAATTCCAACCAAACCACGATCTAATGTGTCAGGACACCCTAAGAATGGTCAGACAAACTTTAAATAATTTCAGGAATTCCCCGGTAACGGCTGAGATTAGCCCAGCCACCCCGCAGGAGATAGTAGAAATCATTAAAAATCTCAAAAACAGTAAAAGCCCAGGGCACGACAAAATCAGAAATATTGCGGTTAAAAACCTACCCTTAAACGTAATATGTTACTTGACAATCTTAATAAATAAAATATTAAAACTAAACTATTTTCCCAAAGAATGGAAGGAAGCGATAATTATAGCAATCCATAAGCCTGGTGAGGATGCCACAATTCCAGCCAACTATAGACCAATTAGCTTGCTACCGACACTTAGTAAAATTACTGAGAAAATTATTCTTAAGAGACTGAACACGCACCTTAGTGAGAATGACATTATCATTCCGGAGCAGTTTGGATTTCGGCCAAAGCACTCCACCACTCATCAATTGCTGAGAGTGGTAGAGTACATATCTTCTGGTCTCAATAACAAGACACCCACAGCTGCGATTTTTCTGGACATACAAAAAGCCTTTGATAAAGTATGGCACTGTGGATTAGCGTACAAATTGATCACTTTAAAAGTCCCTGACGCTATTGTCAAACTTTTAATCTCATACTTAAATAACAGACACTTTCAAGTCAGAGTAGGAGATAACTTATCTACACCCAAGCTCATTAAAAGTAGTGTACCGCAAGGTTCTATCCTGGGCCCGACACTCTTTAACATATACCTGAACGACATCCCTAGGACTCCAAACACAGAGCTGGCACTCTATGCAGACGACAGTGCGATACTTGCAAAACACCCCTATGTCTCAGTAATGCACAGACAGCTACAACAACACTTAGACATACTCCAAACTTGGCTGGAAAAATGGCGAATAAAATTAAACCCCAATAAATGTCATTGGATTTTTTTCTCAAGAAAACGTAAACCTCCGCCGCCTCTGTACATAAACAACCATGCCCTAAAAGCGGAAAAATCTACTAAATACCTAGGTGTAACGATAGATTCCCACCTAACCTGGAAACAGCACGTAACGAACTTAATCAAAAAAGCGTATATGGCCACAGGAGCCTTATACCCAATGATAGGAAACGGAAATCTAAGTTATCAAAATAAACTCCTAATTTATAAATCGGTCATCCGCCCGGGAATGCTGTATGCAGCACCCGTATGGGGATATGCCTGTAAAACTACAATAGACCTCCTAGAGACAAAACAAAACAAAATCCTACGGATTATCAGGAAAGCTCCCAGGTACTTAAGAAACTCGGTAATTAGGAATGACTTCAAAATAAAAACTGTTAGAGCCCAAATTAAAAAGCTAGCGCTTAAATTTTACAGAAATTTGCCATCCGTTCCAAACGAACTGTTATTCAATCTGCATGACTATGATCATCGCAAGGCCAAATCTCGTAAGAGACCCCGCGCTGTTCTAAACATCGATAATCGGAATTAAATGATCCCACCTCAAACATCTGATTTTAAAATAAAACTCGCGACTATTATTTTATAAAAAAAAAAAAAAAAAAAATATTCTAAACACTAAACTGCCAAAACGCTAGGTAACCCTTAGATCTGCATCAACCCCCCAAACTGCTTAAACTCTAAATGTGCAACAAACTGCCACACTAGGAGCTAGAATAAATAATAAAAAGTAGTAAATAAAAACCTCGAACCTCCAATTAGGGTCACTGAATTAATGTCACAGTTTGACGATAAGAACCACATATTGAAACTGGAGATTAAAGGCGCGTCGCGCCTGGTGCTCTGTCTTGTACGACACTACGTAAGTAGGGACATTCTTTGGTATATTCTCTTATATGTATATTCTTTGGATAGGGAGACCGGTTTCGACGTGCAAAAGTAGAGTTCCGGAAAGTGCGTCCGATCTGGTCGAGAAAAAAGAATGTCAATAATGGTAAACGCCCACCTTATCCATGTAGACGAGTGTATAATAGTAAACATGAATCCTATCCATGAATGATGGTATCTGCAATGTCTTCGGAATAATTGATTTGTTTCGCACTGATCTCACTTTACAGTTTTGAGCTGATAGGTAGTGACTAAACTATTATTTCATTTTAGTTTCCATGCATTGCTCTTATTTTCTTGAAAAATAAGTGGGTAAATTCCACTGCGATGAGGGCCGTGGTGAAAAGAGGCGTGTCCATGGATTATTGTTAACAACCCCTTGAATTTACTTCTTTTCCTAAATTATAATTTAGTTAACTTTTATTTATATTTAATTTATGTATCAATTTTCTTCACATAACAAGTGAATTTAAAAGAGAAATACAGGTTAAAATCAATCAAAACTATCAATGGAGAAGATAAGGTAATATTTGCAGTTCACATTTTCCTCATTGAGAAATGTTTCCCACTTTCTGGTTTAAATATGCACAATAAGTATAATAATGTGCTGTGTTTTGATTACATTTATTCCTTGAATGTCTTTTATATTCCTTGAATGTATCGCTATCTTATAAAAAGAAATATTTGATAAATATATATATATATATATATCTGAAATTTTAAAATATATAAAGATAATAAATAAATAAAAATAAAAACAAATATTTAAAAGGTGGTCGATACGCTGCATCCAAGCTCATTCTTAAAAATAAAAATCTCTGCTTTCATATATTATTCATTCATATTTATATTTTTATACTATACGTTAAATATAAATGATTCAAGAATTTTATTCCTTGTTCATTTTTTAATATCCGAGATGTCGGTTGCTCATGGTGAAGAACGTATTCTTGTGGTTCGCGACTTAAAAAAAAAAGTCTGATTTGGGTAGCACATGACTCTCCTTACATAATGCAGCGACTTTACATCTTTCACAGCAGAATGATGTGTAAAATGCAGTACAATGTTTTTTCACAACGTAAATTTAAATTAGACGTATTTGACAACTTATTAAACCGAACAGAAATCAGAATGACTTATTTATACTTATAGGCAAACCAAAGTGCGATTGATATGTAATTAATATCTCGTGAAATGTATATCAGTTTACGAAATCTTCAAAACTCAAAACTATCATAACAATCTGATGAAAAATCATGACTTTCCCTGCACACTGAAATTCATATTTTATTTATTTCTTTAATAATTCATTAGATTGAGTGTAATTGCACCAAAAAACACTAAATTCGCATTTTTAATTCAATTTTTGTTTTTATTTGGTAATTGGACTTTTTTCAAAAATCGGCGTAACAAAAATGCAAGAAATCTCAAATATCTTGAGAACGGTTAGTCCTAAAATATAATGGAGTTTGTTATAGTCTTTTCTCAACTTATCTCAAAAATTGTGTATGAAGCAAGAATTTAATTGATACATTATTTCAGCATACGTAGCCTTTTTTTTTTTCTCTTAGATTTTTGCGTGCCATTTCGTTAAAAAAGGCAGGTTGTTCTCTTTCGAATCGTACCAAAATCTAATCAGCACCAGTGGTGTCCCTAAAGTAACTTATCTACCAAATTTTGTGAAATTTGGTCGATTAGTATTTTAGCTAGAGTGGATACATGAAATTTTTCCTGGCCATTTCGTAAAAAAAGGCAGGTTGTTCTTTTTCGAATCGTACCAAAATCTAATCAGCACCAGAGTGTCCCACAAGTAACTTATCTATCAAATTTTGTGAAATTTGGTCAATTGGTATTTTAGCTAGAGTGGATACATGAAATTTTTACGGGACATTTCGCAAAAAAAGGCGGGTTCTGTTTTTACGATTCCTACCCAAAACTAATCAGTACCAGGGTCTCACCCAGGTGACTTACATACCAAATTTTATGAAATTCGGTCCATTAGTTTTTTAGTTAGAATGGATACATACATTGCACAGACACACAGATAGACAGACACATACAGAGATAGACAGACACACACACAGACGTCATACTAAAAATAGTTTTTCCGTATTCTAGAATCGCAACTCGAGTTTTCGTGTAGATCCGTCGAAAACTCGAGCTGCGATTTTCGACATGATTCCAAAGCTTTCCGTATACATTACCATGTATTGGAGGGAAAATAAAACGCAACTTATCTCGTGAATGGAATGAATTTGATCCACGAAAATGATGTTGGCAGATTGATTGAATAATATTGCATATGTAAATAAATAAATAATATTGTATATAGTTAACATCCTTTTAATGTTATACAAATTTTTTGAAAAAATAAAATTTGAAAATAAAGCACAATATCTCCCGAACGGTTTGTTCTAGCGTTCTAAAGTTAGAGGCATTCGTTTTCTAATGAAAAATTACGTATAAAATTTTTATTTATGTAAGAGTATTAAAGGTCTTTATTTTTTTAATGATTTTTTTAACGTTTCATTGTGTTTGAAATCAATGCAGTTCTAGTATTCACTAATTGTAAAAATCGTACAAAATTTCGTTCGAAGCATCCCATTTGTTCGTGAGATATGGCTTCCACAGACTGCCGGACGCTAACATTCATACATGCATAATCATAAACATACATTAACATACAGAGAGAGACTAACATTATGTTAGTCTCTCTATATAACATATACATAGACTAATTTATAAACAGACTAACATACACACACACTAACATACACATACACATTAACATACATACACACACTTGCATGTACATTCATTAACATAAACACGCCCACTAACACAAACACTAGCACATGAGAAAATTTTCGTTTCGATTCGAATTTTAATCTATGCACTAAAAATGAATTTATAAAAAAAAAAATCGCGTAGCATACAGAATTTTTTATTTATTCGGTATAACTTATACAATTGTGTAATTTTGTATAACTTGTACAAATTATACCAACTACGCTATATAACTTGTACAAATTATACCAAATAAATAAATTTGTACAATATTCTAGTAACTTGTAGAATTGTGCAAGTTACTAGGATGTCTTGGTACATTATAATCATTTAATATTTGATATTTTGGATATAATATTTTGAGATGTTTACTACTTTCATGAAATAAACATCTCATTTATTAAACATCTCGCTAGATAGCCTGCTTTGCTCCAGTTTCTTGTGCGCTTCTCCATTCGAGACAGCTTTATACTTCATAAAAGGAAAACATTTAGAGGCGGGGGGGGGGGGGAATTAAATAGAACTATCCAATTTATGAGAAAAATGAAATATATATTATGAGGAAAATGAATTAGTTTTCTGTTGCAGAAAATATAATCTTCAAACATATTAATGGGAAGTGATTTTATAATTTACTTCAATATCTACCAGAAATTTAAAATTGAGCAAACTCTTGCCTATATATAATATGTGTTACGAAACGAATATTGGGTGGTCCGGTACCCGGCAGGTCCTCAAACTGACCCGATTTTCAATAGTATGATTGCTTTCGGCCTGCTCGGTGATGATGACTACCTTTTGCTACTTATCCAGATGGCACTGCATATGGTACATTCTTTGGAAAAAATGGCGAAATGATGTAAATAAGTATAAATTTAGATTTCAACGTTTGAATGACGTTTTGAGTGGCACTAATTGTTGCCTCAATTCCCGCACAAAATCAGAACTGTAATTAATTTCATTTTCCGATCTTTAGTTCCAAGGTTCCGTAACAGATTTTCCTTCAGTTCTTAATTCTTTTACACGTTAAAAATCCTTTAAGCGCTTCCATTTTAACTGGCTTGGCAAAGGAAAACAAAAATATTTGGAGTGCGCTTCTCCATTCGACTTTCTTATACATTCATATTCCATGTTGTTTAGTTCTACTTATGTCACAGTTATTATCAGATGAGGGGGAAAACATTTCTTAATATACTCAATTTTTAAAATGTCCTAAAAAGTAGAAAATAAACGTTTTCACTTAAAATGTTTAATTGCATGGGTTTGCAGATTTAAAGTGGACAGTTGAGAACAATTTACAATATATTAACCGTTAAAATTCATATCTATAAGTCAGTCACCTTTATTGACGACCTGCATTGTGTTCTGATTACATATAAATTTCTATAGTTTATATACTGGTAATTATTATCAAACTCCCACTTTAAAGCTATAAACGCAAATTGTTAAATTTTCTGGTAAAACAACAATAATATATAAGTGAAAATACCGAAATAGAGGCTCACACACGCATTTCTTTTTATTAATAGAAAAAGAATCAAGCTTGATGTTGATAAGTTAGTTTTAAGACCGTTGTTGTTGTTGAGACCCAGACCGTCCGACCTACCAGAAAGGTGTAAGGTAACTGTATGGACGGCCGGGAAGTGCCACCCAATTTAGACCGGAACCCAGTGGGGGAGGCATCCACAGGGACCGTACCCTCCTTCCCCTACCATCAACCTCTCGGAAGGACTTACGGACCCACATGTTTAACGTGATCGTACTCCGCATGAACACGGCGGCATTTGTGGCAGCGTGCAAATCTAGCGCGCAAACCACGGGGATACCGCACCCGAGATGGCCAACAGCACGCGGTGTTCCGAGGTGGTCTCCCACCAAGTACTAACCGCGCCCGATGCTGCTTGACTTCGGGGATTTAACGAGAACCGGTGTTTTCAGCACGGTACGGCCGTTGGCCCAGTTTTAAGACCGTGTAGTTTTTCAAAGTTATGCTGTAATTTTAAAATGAAACTCACGGAAATTTCTTGAAATACTCGTTGTTATTGCATCAGAATGGCGAATTTGAATTGCTAATTGGCGTTTAAAGTCTAGACTATTATATAACGCGGTGTATGAAGTTATATAAAATACTTTCTCCCACTCTCTGTCAACATTTGTGCTCATAAAATTCTCAAATGCACATCTGGGGCTTTCACACCTTTCTTGATCTCGGCCACACAATTAGCTACCATAAGCCTTCGGGCTGGTCGTGTGGTCTGGGTCTTCAACACCTTCCTTGATCTGTATCATTAATAACCTTATGATCTTCGAACAAAATATAATTGCAATTGTAATATAATTGTAATTACTATACGATCCTCCTTAATAAAACGTAATTAATATACGATCCCCCTTAGCGAAACGTAATCCCTCTTACGGTCCCGCTTAACGAAACGTAATTATTATAAGATCCCTTATAACAAAACGTAATTACTATACGAGCCCCTTTAACAAACTGTAATGTTTATACGGCCCGCTATCAAAGCATAATTACTATACGATCCCTCTTAACGAAACGTAATTTCTATAAGACACTTAAACAAAGCTTAATTACTACGAATCCCTTAACAAAATGTAATTACTACACGACGCGCTTTAACAATACGCAATTACTATACGACCCCGAAAAAGTGCAATTGCTTTATGTCCCAATAAACATTTTTACTTTCTTATAAAATACAGGAAAAAAAAAATATTATTTTCCCCAAAATTTTCGAATTCGAGGTTTTGACAGGAAAGTACGTTTAAAGATCCCTTAAATACGTGTCGAATATTTTCGGAAAGAAGTCTGCATGAATGTTTGTATGTATGCATGTATATGGTGTACGTGCGGTTTGGACACGATACCTAAAAAATGAATGCACGTATCACTATGACATTTTATGTAGAGATACATTATGCATAACTAGAATTAAAAATTTTTTGTATTTAGCGTGATTAGAACAAAATTAACCGAATTCAAAAAGTACATAAGCGGGACTTACTTGTTGGCCTCGAAAAAAATATTTAGAAAAATCAAATACTTGTTCAGTTGTTGGATATAATGTTGTGCGAATTTAGTTGATGAAGTTAGTTCATGTAGCTGTTAAAATAGGTTGCTTCCTTTAGTTTTTGTTATATTCATTATTCTGCAGTCTTTTTATTCACTGGTATTTTTAAAATAGCTTGATCGAATGCTATTTGAATATATTTGACGAAGTAAGCTCATATAGAGCTTCCGAAACCAGTTATTTCCATTCTTCTCTTAACTATGCAGACTAGTAGTTTTAAAGTAGTATGATAGAATTTTATTTAAATGCAATTGATGAAGCCAGCTCATACAGCTTCCGAAACCGGTTACCTCCTTCGTTTTTCAATACTTTTCAACTTGGTTAAAAAGTGCATATGACTTTGGTCATTCTGTCTGTCTGTCCGTTCGCATGATAACTTCCGTAAAAGTTACTTTATGGAAATGCATTTTAGTATGTTGTTGACACTGTCTGATTTTTGGGATAAAAATGAAAAACATCATCCAATTAGTTTCGGATTTAACCGGGGTTGGAAAAATGAAATGAAATTGAACCCTAAGGGACTTAATTTTCCAAACACATTTTAAGCGAGTTAAAATTCGCAAAATATTTCAAAATTTTTTGGAAATATTTAAATTATCCCATAAAATGTGTGAAAGAAATTTCAGCAAATTTTAGTGTAACATCCGTCATTAAAACCTCTTTATTTTTGCGTATTATCTGTGAATCTAAATTCTGTGCCAGTAATATTACAATATTTTTACTTTCCCTGCAATACATGGTAATGTATAGCGAAATTATTGGAATCATGTCGAAAATCGCAACTCGAGTTTTCGACGGATCTACACGTTTCGAGACCTGTAGAATACGAAAAAACTATTTTTAGTGTGACGTCTGTGTGTGTGTGCGTCTATCTGTGTCTGTGCAGATTTTGCAACCACTCTAACTAAAAAACTAATTGACCGAATATCATAAAATTTGGTAGGTATATCACTTGTGGGCGGATCTGGTGCTGATTAGTTTTGGGTACGATTCGAGATAAAAGAACCCGCCTTTTTTTGCGAAATGGCCCGCAAAAGCTTGTATCCGCTCTAGCTGAAAAACTGAAAGACCGAATTAAACAAAATTTGGTAGGTAAGTCACTTGTGGGACACCCTGGTGCTGATTAGATTTTGGTTCGATTCGGAAAAAAATAACCTGCCTTTTTTTGCAAAATGGCCCGCACAAAACTCCAAAATCTAAAATAAAAATCCATGTATGCTCAAATATATCCAGAAAATGCTTGTTTAATACGTAATTTTTAACAAAGAAAAGAATAAGACCAACCCAATTACACTAGTAGTAGCCGTTCTCGAGATATTTTAGTTTTTTCGTATTTTCTCTACGTCACCTTTGAAAAGAAGTCCAGTTATCAAATGAGAACGAAAATTGAATTAATAGTGAATTAAATGTAATTAAAATAAAGAGAACGTGAAAAGTCATGTGCTGCCCACACGTCAGATGTTTACTTTCCCTGCAATACATGGTAATGTATAAGGAAAGTATTGGAATCATGTCGAAAATTGCAACTCGAGTTTTCGACGGATCTACACGTTTCAAGACCTCTAGAGTACGAAAAAAACATTTTTAGCGTGACGTGTGTCTGTCTGTCTGTGCAGATTTTGTATCCACTCTAACTAAAGAACTAATGGACCGAATTTCACAAAATTTGGTAGGTAAGTCACTTGTGAACGAGTCTGGTGCTGATTAGTTTTGGGTACGATTTGGAATAAAAGAACCTGCCTCTTTTTTTGCGAAATGGCCCGCAAAAGCTTGTATCCACTCTAACTGAAAGACTACTGGACCGAATGTCACAAAATTCGGTAGATGAGTGACTTGTGAGTTACCCTGGTGCTGATTAGATTTTGGTACGATTCGGAAAAAAATAACCTGCCTTTTTTTGCAAAATGGCCCGCAAAAATCATCAAAATCTAAACTAAAGAACTAGGTATACTCAAATATATCCATTAAATGCACGTTTAATACGTAATTTTTAACGACAAAAATAATAAGACCAACCCCATTACACTAGGACTAGCCGTTCTCGAGATATTTTAGTTTCCGTATTTTCTCTACGTCACCTTTGAAAATAAGTCCGGTTTCCGAATGAGAACGAAAATTGAATTAAAAGTGAAATAAATTTAATTAAAATAAAGAGAACGTTAATATAAGTCTGCAGGGAAAGTCGTGTGCTGCCCACATCAGATTTTTTATTTTAAATGATCTCTAAACTTTCTTTATTCCTGCAACAAATCCTAATTTTAATGCTAAACTATAGCACATGGAGTTAAAACTCCATGCTAAGCATATTACTTTCCCTGCAATACATGGTAATGTATAGGGAAAGTATTGAAATCATGTCGAAAATCGCATCTCGAGTTTTCGACGGATCTACATGTTTTAAGACCTCTAGATTACGAAAAAACCATTTTTAGCGTCACGTCTGTATGTGTGTCTGTGCAGATATTGTATCCACTCTAACTAAAAAACTAATGGACCAAATTTCTTAAATTTGGTAGGTAAGCCACTTGTAGGTGAATCTGGTGCTGATTAGTTTTGGGTACGATTTGGGATAAAAGAACCCGCCTTTTTTTTGCGAAATGGCCCGCAAAAGCCTGTATCCACTCTAACTGCAAAACTAATAGACAGAATTTCACAAAATTCGGTGGATAAGTCGCTTGTCGGTTTCTCTGGTGCTGATTAGATTTTGGTATGCTTCGGAAAAACATAACCTGCCCTTTTTTGCGAAATTACCCGCAAAAATCGTCAAAATCTAAAGTAAAAATTACGTATGCTTAAATATATCCATTAAATGCTTGTTTTATACGTAACTTTTAATGAAGAAAAGAATAAGACCAACCCCATTACACTAGGATTAGCCGATCTCGAGATATTTTAATTTTTCGTATTTTCTCTACTCCACCTTTGAAAATAAGTCCATTTACCAAACGAGAACGAAAATTGAATTTAAAGTGAATTAAATTTAATTAAAATAAAGAGAACGTGGATATAATTCTGCAGGGAAAGACATGTGCTGCCTACATCAGATTTTATAGAATGTAAATAAATCAAGCGATTTTAAGGTGAGTTGTTTCAGAATTTTTGAATTTTTTTTATCACCCAAATTTATTTATCTCTGGAGTCTAGAAAATAAGTGATATGAATGAAATATTCATTGATTTTACATTGAGAGGCAGATGATTTATAAAATGAAATATTTTGTCATAGTTACAACAATGTCGCAGAACAAATTTAATATAAAATAAGCAAATGTTGTATTTTCTATAATAATGAAATATCATAATTGTGACGTAATATTACTTGGAAAAGCATCGTAAACACTTCCCAAAGTATACTTTCGATGACCTCATTTGAATAAAGTTCACTTTGTGTAACTAGCATTGGTTTTTCGATAAAGTTTAAAAATTAATTTTGTCGATATAACAGTTTTTGAAGCAACTTAAAAAGTAAATAAAATTGCATTTCTGTTGGAAAGTGTTTTATAATTAATGTTTTATGCATGATTGATCTTTCTTGTTATATTCTTCTTAATTCCTCAGACATTTATTAATTGGCATTTTAAAACTCGTTGGATCGAATGTTATTTGAATTTTATAGATAAAGTAGATGATGTAGTTTTCCGAAACCGATTATTTGTCGTTTCTTTATTTTCTAAATTTCTTTAGTCTTGTATAAACTGGCATTTTCCATAGACATTTAAAAAAAAAATGTTCTGTTTTTTGAAGTTTCATGACTAAGTTCATTCAACTCCCCGAAATAGCGTGCTTCCTGTATTTCTGTTATCTAATTTCATAATCTTATTCGCAAGCTTTTTACAATAATTTTTTGTGCACTTTTTACTTTCCCTGCAATACATGGTAATGTATAGGGAAAGTATTGGAATCATGCCGAAAATCACAACTCGAGTTTTCGACGGATCTACACGTTTCGAGACCTCTAGAATACGAAAAAACTATTTTTAGCGTGACGTCTGTGTGTGTGTATGTCTGTCTGTGTGTGTGTCTGTCTGTCTGTCTGTCTGTGTGTGTGTGTCTGTCTGTCTGTCTGTGCAGATTTTGTATCCACTCTAACTAAAAAACTAATGGACCGAATATCACAAAATTTGGTAGGTAAGTTACTTGTGAGCGAGTCTGGTGCTGATTAGTTTTGGGTACGATTCAGGATAAAAGAACCCGCCTTTTTTTTGCGAAATGGCCCGCAAAAGCTTGTATCCATTCTAACAGAAAAACTAATGGACTGAATTTCACAAAATTCGGTAGATGAGTCATTTGTGGGTTACCCTGGTGCTGATTAGATTTTGGTACGATTCAGAAAAAAATGACCTGCCTTTTTTTGCAAAATGGCCCGCAAAAATCGTCCAAATCTAAACTAAAGAACTGGGTATACTCAAATATATCCATTAAATGTTGATTTAATACGTAATTTTTAACGACGAAAAGAATAAGACCAACCTCATTACACTAGGACTAGCCGTTCTCGAGATATTTTAGTTTTCCGTACTTTCCCTACGCCACCTTTGAAAATAAGTTCGGTTACCGAATGAGAACGAAAATTGAATTAAAAGTGAAATAAATTTAATTAAAATAAAGAGAACGTTAATATAAGTTTGCAGGGAATGTCATGTGCTGCTCACATCAGATTTTTTTTATTTTAGCTAATAGTTTGGCTGATGTTGCGTCAAAAACTGGTAAATTCCCTATTCTTTGCTAGAAATTCATTCAATAACCGTTGAATATTTAAATTTGGTGAAATTAATTTACTTAAAGGCGTGCTGTTTTCGTGGCTACAGCCATGTGGAAGTAAATTTTATTGAAATTTTAAGCAATGGCATCCAGTTGACTTTTAAACTGCAGGTTTACAGCGCTTTTCCCCAATTCCAGCCAAAGCTGTCTGGATACGCTAGTTAATGCCTAGATAGATTCCTATAACTTATTTGTCATAGTTACAACAATTTCGCAGAACGAATTTAATATAATGCTTTTACATATAACAAAATTAAAGCCGTCCCTATTCAGAACAGCTTTGCCGACATCGCCTAAAGATGATATGGTCATATTTAAACGACACCTTCGTTGTGTGTGAGGCACATTTCTTGTGGAGCAGTTAGAAATATTACTTTATGTAGTATTTTGATTTAATCAGATAAGTAGTAGATCAATAATCTCTTTAAATTATGGATACGTAATACTTTAAATTATCCATACTTATTCTTTATCCACACTCCGGAATTTCCTGGACAAGATCGGCCGAATCTTTTGGAGCTCTGCTTTTGCTTCTTGGAAATCGGTTCTCTCCCGTACTACAGTGCCTAGAAGTAAACTCTTCTAGGTACTGTACTCGTACCTAGTACGGCTATCATCGACTTTCCATTGCTAGTGCGCCATTTCTTTTTCTACATGTCTCTCGTGGAAATGAAAGTGTGCCATTCTCCTCCGGCTGATGAAGAGGATTGGATACAGTTAGATATCCAACCAGAAATATCTGATGTTTCTGCTGTAATTATGAAAAGATTCAAATCTGGAAATTTCCACTACGATCCTAACCTGACATTTATTCCCCCCAAGCAAAGCTCTGATGTCTCTCTTAACTCATGCTTCTCTTTCTTAGTACTTCTTTTTTCTCTTCGCCCGGAGTTTAAAGGGGGAAATCCTTTCCCCTCCTGGGCACTCCGAATACCCCGTCCTTGAGACATTTATTCCGAAATTTCTGTTGGATATTGCAGATTACTTTGTAGATTACTTCGATCAACAAAAGGAATGCATCATTACAGACCCTGCTTCAATGAAATTCTTCAAAGGTAAGTGCATTCGTATTTTTAAATACTTTCGGAGTCCTCTCTGGACCTCTGCCCCAAAGAATTAAATATGAATGCATTTATGACGATCTTTCTATCCAACGATTTAACTCACTCAAGTTTAAATTCAACAAAACTATAAACTATTGCCTCCCTCGAGGAAAGGAATGAAAAAAAAAATCCTACGATCGCGGCTGATACTAATAATGAGAGTTTTGCCAGTCATACCGAAGAGCCTAATAAATAATTTATATTCCCAAACCCTAAACGAGTGTGCAGAAAACCAGCCGTACTTCCCTGATCGAACCCTCCTCACTCAAAAATTCATTCCAAGCCCTTGAGCCGGAAGTCATGCAACCTATTGCTGAGCCCGTCATAGCAGCTAAAAAAACCCAGACCCCAATCCTATTTTAGTAAATGCTTGCTCCGGGTGGCAGCAATTAGTAAAAGAAATTAATATCCAGCTTGAATCCCCGATTTATGTAAATTATAGTCGTGAAATGATCCGGTTGTCACTGTATAATGTCGTGGATTATCTTAAATTACAAAAAATTCTTACTGATAGGAAAATTCCTTTCAGCTGAATAAATCTGTTGTCAGAAAAACTTAAAAAGTTTCTAATACGTGGGCTCCCTGCAAACGCAGTAAAAGATGAAATTCGCGAGGAAATTAACTGTTTGGGACATCCTATTATTCGATTAACTCAAGTAATGTATAGAACCTCGAGGACACCCCTTCCCCTTTTTCTTGCTCTCCTACCCCCGACCGGAAATCATTCTAATTTTTTGGAGATTAAATCTTTGTTGCACTTAATTTAAATCTCCCATTTTAAATCTACCATGGTAAAAATGTGTTTAAATTGTCAGCGATACAGGCACTCGTCCGAGTGTTGTGATTTCCCGTGCTGATATCTCAAATGCGCTAAGATCATACCAGAGATTGCAAACATCCAAGTGAATCTACCGCGGTATGCTGTAATTACTGGGGTAATCATCCAGTAAATTTACGCCGGCGAACCCACAAAATAGACGTAAGAAAAAAAAAAAAAACTCCCAATAGAAATTAAGCAGAAATCAGCAATATTTTTTTGAGCATTTTTTTATTTAAGTGGCTGATGTATTTGATTTGAATGATGTTGCTTCAAAAACTGGTAAATTTCCTATTCTTTGTCAGAAATTCATTTAATTACTGTAGAGTATTTAAATTATTTTTACTTGAAGGCGTGCTGTTTTCGTGGCTACAGCCATGTGGAAGTAAATTTTAATGAAATTTTAAGCAACGGCATACAATTAACTTTTAAGATAAGACGCATAGCGCTTTTTCCCAAAGCTGTCTGGATACGTTAGTTAATTCCTGGATAGATTCCTCCAACCAAAACCTACTCTTACATATAACAAAATTAAATCTGTTCCTATTCGAACAGCCTCCTGAAATTGCCTAAGGAAGATATATATTAATAACAGCCAGGGATGTTGGTTACGTGCTGGAGTGCCTAGCCCGAAGGCTTTTACCTCCGGTCTGTGGATAAAGTATTAACACATGTCATCATTTGAGCGAAATTGATCTGATTCATACAAAAAAGGACACAAAGTCCAGCCTTCCTTATTGGAGGGAGAGTGAAAACTAAGGTGCAGCGGTGCTGCCATCTAGAGGCAAGTTGGGATACAACTTGCAGCATTGGTTA
This sequence comes from Amaurobius ferox, assembly GCA_951213105.1. Taxonomy (NCBI): domain Eukaryota; kingdom Metazoa; phylum Arthropoda; class Arachnida; order Araneae; family Amaurobiidae; genus Amaurobius; species Amaurobius ferox. The sequence goes on along the minus strand of OX578150.1, from coordinate 97,478,954 downwards.
CAAGCTGAGGGGGGAGGAGTTTGCGAGATAGATGCTAAAAGAATGTAAGAGGTTAAAGAGTTGCACAGTAAGCAGACTGGGAATGCTAGAAAAATTAAAACGATGCTTAGGGAGGTTCATACAAGACTGCACGGGGACGCTTTTTATTCGCCCGCGGGTCATAGTCCTGGAGATTAAACAGAGATTCATTCGGTATTTTTGGTATGTCTCTAAAGAATTTTGTAGTTTGTTTTTTAATAGCCTGTTTAATAGTTTTTACTTTAAAGTCTTTGTGAATTATATCATTACGTAAGTAACGAGGGGCTTTCCTGATGATTCGGAGTATCCTGTTCTGTTCCACTTGAAGTTTTTGAATATTCGATTTACATGCATACCCCCAAATCGGGCATGCATATAAGAGAATTGGCTGCATAATGCTCTTGTATAAGAGAATCTTATTGCTAATATCGAGGTCTTTTGAAAATAAAAGATGATTTAGTGCTCCTACGAGCTTTTTAGTTTTTTTGACAATGTACTCAAAGTGCGTACGCCAAGTAAGCCGGCTATCCAAATGGACACCGAGGTACTTGGCAGTACGCGAAAAAGGGATAGGCTGATTTTTGAACATTAAGGGGGGGGGGGGGGATACGGGCTCCAGAGAGAAAGACTGCCTGCGATTTGGATGCGTTTATCTTGATTTTCCAATTATCGTAATATTTTATAAGTATGCTGATATGATTCTGTAACTGGGTGTGGAGATAATTAATATTTTTGTTGGAGGATATAATACACGTGTCGTCTGCATATAAGCAAAGGGTGGTGTGAGGGGCGCGGGGGATATCATTTACATACAGATTAAAAAGAAGGGGCCCTAGAATGGATCCTTGCGGAACGCCTGCGTTGATGGTTTTAATTTCGGAGAGGGTATTTAGAGTTCGCACATGGAACTTTCTTTTTAGTAGATACGAATTTATAATTTGGATGAAGGGGGGGGGGGGAAGTTAAGTTTAATTAATTTGTAGATTATTCCAGGGGTCCACGTCTTGTCGAACGCCTTTTCGACGTCCAGCAGAAGGGCACCTACGTGATTTTTATTTTTAATGGCATTAGCAGTGAATTCAACTACTCTGAGAAGCTGATGGGTATATATTAATAACATTTTAAAATATTACATTATGTAGTATTTTACTTTTATTAGATAATTGGTAGATAAATAACCTCTTTAAATTAAACATACCTAATACTTATACATAATACTTTAAATTACAGTGCCTAGAATAATTTATCAAAAACGCTGCACTGCAAGTTTCGAATTCCTGCGCATGCGCGAACGCCATCTTGTTTGTTTTGATGACATATCTCAATTGATATTTGACTGTTTGCTTCTCTCTAACATGTCTGATACTGATGTAAATAAAAATTATAGAAACAAACTGCCCTTTTCCAGGTCATGCTCTTCTTCGAAATCATTTTATTTTGCAATGTGTCTTATATAAGCAATTTGCTTTTAGAGAGCACTTTTGGTTGCAAAAATACAGCTGCATAACTCTTAAACTTTCATTATAGAGTAAAGTAAATAGACACTTTTAAATCCATAAGTCCTATTACATTTATCCTCGCATCCAGCTTATAATTCTTTTGATTTGTCTTCACTTTCAGACTAACTATCCAATGAAATTACAATTTAAGTCATAACCTAATTTCACGTGTATATATGGTATCATGTTTAAATTATACTTATAAATTGCATAATTCATAGTGAAAGTTATTTAGAATATTCTTGCAAAGTTAAAAAAAAAAAAAAAAGATGATTGAATTGTAAATTTCACATCAAAATTTAAATGCATATCAAATTATGAACACCAAGCACATTTAATTGATACATATGTAGTATACAAAAAATTTAACCTTAATAAAGCTCATAAATGAAAATCATGAATGCATCATATAATTAAAGTAATAGCCAGTGGTGAATTTAGCAATTCACAGCCTAATATTTGTAATCAAAAAGTTTAATTGATCGCTAAAAATAAAAAAAAATTAGTTTTCAGTAACTCTGTAATTTTAATAAAAATCTTAATTTTTCAAAATTAATTGTACCAATACTGTTGAACATCAATACCTGCTGAGAAATTAAATTTAAGTATAAAATTTAAGTAATTAAATGTAAGTATAAAATGTCAGAAGTATAAATTAACAATGTAGAAAGATTGCTGACCTTTGATCCGTAATTTAAAAATTAGAAGTATTAAAAAGTATATTTTGGGGGTTTGAAACTAAACATTTCAGTAGTGCTTCGGTAATTCTTAGATCTTCTATCACCTTCATGATTTTGAATCTATTCATGTGTAGAATATACACAAAAAATTAATTAATGTAATGATATATATAATATTTATCATTTTTTTAAAATTTTGGTTTATCAGTTTATGTAATAAAATATTACCAGTGTTTCGTGAATTTATTTTCAAATTCTGGTTGAATTTTAAACATTGCCTTCTAAAGGATATGACACACTTACGAAGTTACATCTAAGCTGTTATAAAGCTAAATTTTTGTTTCAGTCAAACTAACATTATCTCCTGAATATACATATATATATATATAAGGGGGTTCACATCAACCACTGAAACATTTTTGGCAAATCTCTCTATGATGATATTGTAAACCTGCATTTTAATTAATTTTAGATAAATTTCCCCTGCAAAAATATTCTCTCGTTTGTTTAAAATATGCACCCCTCAATGTGTGTGTGTGTGTGTGTGTTAAAATGTCACCAAGAGTTATTTTTATAGAAAAGGAATTCAAACCATCAAAAAAGGGTCAGTATCAATTCAGAACGTCACTTGTATGAGTGGTCACAAAATGTGATAAAGATATTTATCTTGGGAGTATTGGACAGTTAAAATTATTAATTAATTTGCAAATATCTTGCTTTTAATAGTTCATTTATAAGTGAGTTTAGGCTGAGAATATTATACTTAATGCAGTTTAAAACAGAGCTGGTTGGTTTGAACCATGGTTTTTCAGGAAGAGGTGCCCTGGGTTAAAATGAATATGTTTTATATTTAAAAAAAAAACAAATTCTAAAAAATCACATTCTGCATTGTGTTACATCAGCATACAGATAAAATCTTTACTTTTCATTTGTTGAGAAACAATATTATTTTTTTTTCTGAACTGATGATTTAAAATTTATATTATATTTAAGTTACATCTACAACTGTTATTCTTTACTTGAACTGATCTGTGCACACATATTAATAGTAAAGTTACACATTTCCATTTTGATTCGGGGGGGGGGGGGGGGGGGAGCTCTCGTATATTAAAATATGAGTGCTGATACAAAAATATTAGAAAACATTATGTAGCATTAGAATTTTCATGAGTTAAATGAAAATAACAGATATTTGATTTTTAAACATGTTGCAAAGTTAAAAATAAATTTCATCCCCAATTCTATAACGTGTGGTTGAATTTAATTTTAATTTCAAAAATTGAATTTAAGCAACATTCAAACTGATAAAAAAAATTTATCTACGATCTTTGTCAATTGAGCGCTCATTCCTACATGAAATCGTAGATCATGTAATTTATTCCTCTAAATCGAGAAATTTACTTTATAACCGGCGTAAAAAGAGAAACTGCAAGAAGAACAAACATATCGAGTCCCACGAAATCCGCATCCACGCGCATGCGTAAAAAGCAAAACTAAGTGCAGCGTTTTTTATAAATCGAAAATCCGCGAGCTGTAGACGGTAGTATATTCGAACATTTTTATATCCATTTGAATATCCTATATTTTTTTCAAGAAATTACTTTTGCTTGGTACTCTTCAGCGTTTTTGATTTTAATTTCGATTTCTTTCACATCAATTTACTTACTCAATTTCGTTCTTTCACGTCAATTTCGTTATCTGAACTTTTGTGGATTTTAGCTTTTATTATTAACTGATCTTTCATTTCCTATAAGGAAGATTTGGTTTTTGTTCATTTAGTAAATTCTCTATTTTACTTATTAGTTTGCTAGCCATTATTCTTATGACTGCTCTCTCTTTTTTTAACTCTTCATTATCTTTTGACAAGCATATTTTATAAATTCAATTTTTTATTTAATTGACTTTAGAAGTTTTTATGTTCGAATTTAGTTTCTAGTTCAATAATTTTCTTCACAACATACAAGAAAAAATATTATATAATGATATTCGGCATTAAACATATAAATACATTCTACATTAAACATATAAAATATTATTCTGCATTAAACATATTTTGATCGCTTAATTCATTTAATAAGTCGGACAAAATTGTTTTTTTGTTAATTATTCATTATCTTCTGACAAGCTTATTTTGTACAATTTTTTATTTAATGGAATTTTAGATTCTTCATGTTCGAGTTTAGTTTTTAGTTCAATAATTTTCTTTAACGGAGCATACAAGAAAAAGTATTATATAATAATATTCTGCATTAAACATATAAATACATTCTGCATTAAACATATAAAATATTATTCTGCATTAAACATATTTTGATCGCTTAATTCATTTAATAAGTCGGACAAAATTGTTTTTTTGTTAATTATTCATTATCTTCTGACAAGCTTATTTTGTACAAATTTTTATTTAATTGAATTTTAGTCTTCATGTTCGAGTTTAGTTTTTAGTTCAATAATTTTCTTTAACGTAGCATACAAGAAAAAATATATAATGATATTCTGCATTAAACATATAAAATATTATTCTGCATTAAACATATTTTGATCGCTTAATTCATTTAATAAGTCGGACAAAATTGTTGAAAAGAAAAATATTATACAGAATTTTAAAATATTTTTTTACACTAATTTGCATGAGGATATCTGATTAGAATTAGAACATTTTTTAATTTTATACTATATGATATCATCTATTTTTTCTAAAATTATACACTATTATTCTGGTGGAGTCCAGAATTGATTATCCATTAAATTAATGACATTGCTCACTATAACACTTTTCACATAATTTCTGTACTAAGAAAACATTAATTCATAAATTAAAATTACTGAAATAAATCTCGGAATGATGGGATAAAAGTTTTGCTGTTATTCAATTACTTAAGTCCATTATCAGTTAGCAACATACAAATACAGTCATTCCGTTTAGAATGAAATAGTATATGAAAAATTTCTATATATATAAAATATTATATAAAATATTCTTTTCACATATTTTTTTCCCTACAATACATAGTATTAGGTAAAGGGAAAGTACTGGAGTAAAAAGAAACCAATAGTTGGATATTGATGGATCTACACACTTTGAGCAACTTGGAATACAAATCAACCACTGTGTATGACATCTGTGTATGACAACAATGACATCTGTGTATTTTGTCTGTATTTGAGTTTGCATACACGATATCTCACATGAAAATTGATAACAACAATAACAATTTTAAAAAAGGAAATGAAACTTGGGTCGATTATCTTCATCAATACGTCGTAATAACGTTAGCTGCCTTTTTATTTTGGCATTTGCAGAATAACCACCGTTCTCGAGGTATTGCATGATTTTATTTTTCTCTAAATTGGAAAATTTTTTGCATTTGAAAGCATTGTTGCGACGTTGCATTGCTACATATCTGATACTGACACTTTCTTGATGTTGTAATTAGTTCAAGGGAATTCATTACGTAGCTAGAGTGGTGTAGCTGGTAGTATACATGAAAGCGGTAGCGCAGTAAGAAAGTACAGAATGTTTAAGTGAAAAATAAAACATACTTAATTTAATGGTAGCTGGATGAAAAAATTCGATTGTACAGCATTTTTCTCGACCCCCGAATAAAGAATTATCGTAAGGCGTTTAAAATTGTTGTTCCGGCGGAAATTTTATTATCTTCACATTTGTTATCTTTATATTACAATCTGCAACTAACTATTATTTCTACATAATTTCAAATTTGAAAAGTGCAAAAAATCTGAACCAGTGCAGAGTTGGTTGAATTCTCCCTCTATTGGTTTTAAAACAAATTAACTACTTATATAAGCAATACTTATTGATACGTATATAAACAATATACGTATAACAGATATAACCAACAATTAATTATATACATATTACAAATTTGTTATTAAATATTGAAATTATTATTTAATTATATCTATTGAAATTTCCAATTAGACACGTTTAAATTCTTGTAAACTCTTCTAATAAATTTTATATTTAAATAATATATGGTATTTCCTATTAATGAAGTAAATGGTGATATAATTATGGTACTTTCCTGTAAGTAAAAGTACCCTCCTGTGACATGCGACACTCAAATAATTTAAATGAACTAACACAATATGAATATGACTTTACAATCAATAGTGAATATTCACTTTCAATATTCCATCGGCATCCCACATTACGTCATAAGTATGGGAAAACGAATAGAGGATCATTTTGAAACATCATTCCCGTGTCTGATACGGAGGGGGGCGGTCGCAGATCGAGCGTGCTCTTGTTTCGACTTTTTGCACCATGCCGCAACCACGTGTATCTGGTTCTTTTCATGCTTTTAAGAAGCAATTTGGTATGCAGAAGACTTTTGAATTACATAAAGTACCAAGCGCAATTTTGTGCTCCTAAGCCAGTTGTTATCCCTACAGTCGAGAAAACGAATATCGAGTTATTAGAGGAAGTGGTCTTTGATATTGAAGAGCTACGTGATATTGTAGCTGATCCTCCATCTGATACGAGGAATGGATCTTGCTTAATGCCTAACTTGCCAGGATGGAGCTTGCCCATAAAGACCAAGACATGGACACGCCAGGTGAGCCCCCCATGAGTTCTATTCGTGGTATTTCTGTTGTCTCCTCGAGCTTTACGATACCTCTTATTGCCTCCTCGCTGACCCAGTCAGTCACTTTAGACTCCAAACCCGGATCTGTTAAATACCCCTCACGGATATCGATAATGAAAGTTTCAAGAAGTGCCGAAAAGGCTAACTGCAAAGATAGGAAAATCTACTCCCCCATTTCCACAGTCCAGCCTGTGCTCGACCCTGAGGTTCCTGCTCGTAATACAGCTCGTGCCGACGAAACTCCTAAAAAGGAACGTCACCCCTCTCCCCTCTTTATAGTACCCGGTACCGATTGGTACGACTATCTCAATATAGAGAATGCTTGCCTCCTCAATTGCAAGTTGTTTGAGAAGGACTCTCTTTAAACTAGACATTACAACTCGTGAAGAGTTCATAGCCCTACAAAGACGTATGCTAGATGATAAAGTTGTATTTAGAACTTTTCTCTTAAATGAAGAAAAACCACTTAAAGTGGTCATCCGTGGACTCCTTGTGCCTACTAGCACCTACCTGATTAGAGAAAAATTAGAAAATTTTGGTTTCGAAATTAAGAGTATAACTCAATTATACAAAGGTCCCAAAACTAATAGGATGCTTATGCCCCTATTTTACGTGCAGTTGCCGAATAAACCAGAAAATCCGAAAATATATGAAATTGTCAAAGTGCTTGGTGTAAATGTAAAAATTGAAAAATACCGAGGGCGCAAGGACGCTGCAACTCAATGTTTTTGTTGCCTAAAATGTCACCATGCGGCAAACAGCTACCATCTACCGTCAAAGTGCGTAAAATGAGCTTGCGAACACAGATCCAAGGCATGCCCCAAAAAAATCTGAAACCAAATGCGTCTGTGCGAACTGCGGCGGAGATCATCCCGCAAATTATCGTGGATGAACAAATGCTCTAAACCTAGAACCACGCCCAGAACATTTTCGACCAATACAATTACTAATACTCAATCTTATGCCGCTGCCTTTCAGCTTAATGATAAGGATTTACCAAAATTGCCAGAGAAAAGTGTTAAAAGTAAAGATAAAATTGTTAACTTTGACCCAACTAAGCCGCCAATTGAAGATGCCAACCATTCAAAAGACGACTGACTTGAGTTCATCGATATGATAGTCCGTTTCGAAAGAAACTGCTATCAACGTGAATTCCTGCTTAAAGCCCTTCAGACTGCCCTACCAGAACCTAGGGAATCCAAAACTATAATCGATAGAATTGCTATTTATTACAAATATATCTGTGAGTTAGCCAAAACGCTTGTCGATTAAATGTCCACTAAAAGGGCCTGACTGACACACTCAGAGTATTTCCTATTGGAGTACCCTGAATCTCCTAATCCTTCCACGCTGCCTTCTCCCCTTTTCTCCTCCTTCTTTCCTCTACTGACTCTTGCTCTCGTCTCAAGGCAGTATTCCACGAAACACACCCTTATTCTAAAATTTTCCTTTATTTCTTAGGAGAGATTTTCTTAACCCTTTTCCAAATTATATGACACGTTGCAACTTAATTCGGACTTGTCTTGATTCTGTTCAACGTGGATCGCCATGATCTCATTAGATCCCTATCGTGTTAAAATTTCTTTCTCTATGATTTCCCAAATCTTTATAACTTAATCGGATATTAAAACAAACCTTTCAGGTTTGCTAGGCGCTCCAAATTCACTCTCCTTGAGATCTTGAGAAATCGAACAGAATATAGTGTTTCTTTCAGGCATATATGTCTATGGGCCGGGAGCTTCACCACTCCCCCGGAGATGATAACCTAGTTTTTATTCATGTGACATCATTTAGATATATTTGTATAGGGCAAATAAAAACGGGTCTCCTCTAAAGTTTTATTCCCCTCCCCCCGGCCAAACAGTCCTGAAACAAACACTGAACATGACTGTCGAAATAAACGCGTAACGCCGCTACAGCCTAGCTTCATGACTAGAGCGTTATCTGCAGAGATTCACCGAAATTTCTTCTCCCGAACCACAGAATACTATCTGAACTGAACCTCATCCTCTTACATGTATATTCTTTGGCTTACTGGCTGAAACTAAGTTTGACATCCAGCGAACATGTAATATCAGTCGAGAAATGTAGTATATGTGCAGGAGTGCCTAGCCACAAGGGCTTTAACCTCCGATTTGAGGATGATATTTGTAAACATGTCATAACTTGAGCATAAATAGTTTGTAAACAGACGGCGGACGACCTGGTCCGATCCTTCCTTAGGGGAAGTGGATATGACTTTACTGCAGCAGTGCTGCCATCTATGTAAGTGTGGAGATACCACGAGATTGCCTAGTATAAATTAGATATAGGCAGAGGGGGGGGGGTAAAAATTTAAGGAAATTGACGATAAGATAATAAAATAAAAGTATGAAAGTTGCACAATAAGCGGACTGGGAAGGCGTAAGAGATTATAATGCTTATGGGGGGTCATACATGACTGCCCGGGGTCTCTTTCTGTTCTGCCGCGGGTCATAATCTTGAATGTTAAAAAGTGTTTCGTTCGGAACGCTGGGGAGATTTTGGAAAAATTTAGTGGTTTGCTTTTTGATGATCTGCTTGATGGTTTTAATTTTGTAGTCTCTACGAATTACATCATTCCGTAGGTAACGTGGTGCTTTCCGTATAATACGTAGGATTCTGTTTCGTTCTACCTGAAGCTTTTTGATACTAGACTTGCAAGCGAAGCCCCAGATAGGGCAAGCGTACAGAAGGATAGGCTGGATTATACTTTTGTAGAGGAGAATTTTATTGTTTAGATCTAAATGTTTCGGAAAAAGAAGGTGATTTAAGGAGCCTACCAGTTTTCTGGATTTTTTAATTACATAATTGAGGTGCGCACTCCAAGTAAGTCGACTGTCCAAATGGACGCCGAGATACTTGGCCGTACGCTGAAATGGGACCGGCTGGTTATTAATCATGATGGGGGGAGGGGAATCTAGTGCCAGATAGGAAGATAGCCTGTGACTTAGCAGCGTTGATTTTAATTTTCCATTGATCATAATATTTTTCTAAAGTATTAATATGGGTTTGGAGATGCGCGTGGAGGTAATTAAGATTTTTGTGGGTCGAAATGACACAAGTGTCGTCAGCATACAGACAGAAGGTGGTGTGGGGGGAGCGAGAGATGTCGTTGACATATAAATTAAAGGAGGGGGGTGAGGACGGATCCTTGGGGAACCCCGGCTTGTACAGGTTTGATATCGGAGAGGGTGTTGAGCGTCCTTACGTGAAATTTCCTATTTTTGAGGTAAGAGTTGATGATGTGAATATAAGGTGGGGGGGGGGAGTTATTTTGTATATGTTTGTAAATGATCCCAGGGGTCCAGGTCTTATCAAATGCTTTTTCAACGTCCAGTAGAAGGGCGCCTACCGGGGATTTGTTTTTAAGGCCGTCTGCGGTGAATTCCACAACACGCAGGAGCTGATGGGTGGTTGAATGCTGAGGGCGAAAGCCGAATTGCTCTAGGATGAGGATGTTGTTTTTATTAATAAAATGAATAAGCCTAGATTGGATAATTCGCTCCGCAACTTTACTGAGGAAGGGGAGGAGAGAGATGGGGCGGTAGGAAACAGGTTTAGAGGGGTCAGCGCCGGGTTTAAGGCAGGGGATGACAATGGCGGTTTTCCAGCAGGAAGGGAAGTGGCAGTGGGACAGGATGGAGTTAATCAGTAAAACAAGGTAGAAAATAATATTTAAGGGGAGGAATTTAAGCGCCCTATTCGAGATTTTATCGATGCCAGGAGATTTTTTATTTTGAAGTTTATTGATGATTTCCAGAATTTCACTGACGGTGGTGGGAGGGACGGGGTGGGGGCGGAGAGGAAGCTGTTAACAGAGTGCTGTACTTGATCATGAAAAGCGTTGTCAGGGATATCAATGGCGAATTGCTTCATGTAGCAATTCGCAATTGCATTGACTTTGTCCCTTTCGGAGAAGACAGTGCCGGTAGTGGTTTGAAGAGGGGGGAGTTGTCGGAAGCCCAGACCACCCGACTCGTCCGAGGACTTAGAGCAGTGTAAAAGGCTTTCGAACTCTTTTTATTTCTTTCCAGATAGAGCGGTCAGTGGGGGAGAGGAATTCTATGTACATTTCCCATTGGTTTTGGTTGTGCTTTTGGATAGAGTACCTAATTTTCTTACTAATGGTATTTAGTTTAATTTTAATTCTGGAGTCTCTGGTAGCTTGCCACATACGACGGATGTGTTTACGGGCGATAATCTGGGTTTGGATATAATGCGGAAGGGAGTTAAAACGGGAAGGGGGCGGGAGGAGGACGCGTTAGCAATTGATCTTTGAATTTCCTGGGTAACTTTGAGGGCAGCAGTATCAATAACAGCCGGGCTATTAATGTTGGGGATGAGAAGAGTGGATTTTCTTAAATTAGTTTTGAAGTTTTTCCAGTTGACAGAGGGAGGAAGGCTAGAAACGGGGAGGAGGGAGTTTAACTGCAGGGAAAGGAGGACGGGGAGGTGGTCTGTATTTAGTTCATTAAGGGTTTCAATGGAAAAGGGCTGATGGATATTTTTAAGAAGGCCAAAGTCGATGGTGAACGGGAAGGCAGAATGTGAGTAGTGGGTGGGCATGGCGGGAATGGCCATATGAATGCCGCTCGTATTTATGAAGTTTTGTAGTGCTTTTCCATACTGGTTCCTTCTACAATTCCAGTTGGGATGGTGTGCATTGTAGTCTCCTACCATAATGGCGCGATGATTTACATTGAAGATGCTATTGAGGTCGGGGGTAATGTAGATGGAGCCGATGACTATGGGGGGGGGGGGAGTTAGGGAGGGAGAGTTGGATCATTTTATTTTCAATAAGGTTAGTATTTACCGGGTTCACTTCGTGATGAGGGATATTGTATTTAACGTAAATGGAGACACCACCGTGGGCAGACTGCGTGTTATTGGAATGGTTACGAAGTGCCGTATAATTTATGAAGTTTGCAATTTTGAGGGGAGGGGGGCGGGGTCCAGGTCTAATTTCTTGAATGAAGATAATGTCGATATGGTTATTTTGTATGAAGCTGCGAATTTCGGATATTTTGCCGCGGAGGCCATTGGCGTTCCACGACAGGATCTTTAATGAATCAAGGTTTTTACTCGTCATGGTGGGAGGGGGGGGGGGCTGTGCAGAAGACCTCACCAAGGGCCGATATTATATTTAGAAGTTTGTCAAGAGGGTTAATTGGCTTATTCACAGTGGCGAGAACAATGTTGATAAAATTTTTAATTTTAATGAAGCTAAAGTCAGGATCTGAGAACATTTTTTTAAATTCATGTATTAGTTGGATGAAATCTGAGATTTGCGATGGGGTAGATTGGGAGGGCATTTCAGCAGTGGGAGATTCCTGGGATGATTCTGAAGCGGAGGGGGGGGGGGGGAGATATATGAATGTATAGATACATTTTGAAGAGTCTGTTTTTTAACATTAGCTAGAAGTTGAGATCTGGGGAGGAGTTTGGGGATGGAGGGGGGGGGGGGGAGCCGGATTTATGATGTTGGGGGTTATTTTTTCCGATGCAATTTCAGCGAAGGATTTATTGTTAGAATTTGTACTGGGGGTTGATATTTGGTTTGGGTTGGGGCTTTCTTTATTTTGGGAGTTAGCGTTATTTGGTGCGTCTTTCGGGAGGGGGGAGTCAGAGGGCTGAGGGGCAGCCGGTTTGTAGCTGGGGGAGGGGGCGGGCTTGAAAGCAGTGGATAAGATTTGATTTTTATTTTGCGGGTTTGCTGGACAGAGCCTGAAATTTGCGGGGTGGGGGCCTTTACAATTCGCGCACTGGGCAGGGGTATCTCTAGATTTGGCGCACTCTCTGGTGAAGTGACCAAGACTGCATTTAAGGCATCTCGGCGGTAAGGAACAGCATTCGCTAGAATGCCCGAACCGCTGACAGCGGTAACACATCTTAACTCCCCTGGAGTCGAAGTTGGTAACACGAATAGACATGTCTAGAAGTGTGGTTACGTCTCTGATCATTTCCCATTTTTCAGTAGGGTTGAGGTAGAGGAGGAAAATGGGGAGGGGGGGGGGCTTGGTTTTTGAGATCTTTTAGTTGAGTTATACGGTGCACACTGAAGATCTGGTGTTCTTCTTTTATTTCGTTAATGGAGGAATTGGATGGGAGTCCTTTTAGGAGAATATTTCTTGGTCTTTCCGCTTTTATGTTTATCGAGTGAAACTCGAGTTTATTGTCTATTAAGAATCTTTGGGCAGTTCTATAGTCTTCTAAATTTTTGGGGTAGATTTTGATTAGTACGCCAGCGAGCTGGGCCTTTACATTAGTGGTAGTCTTTGCGTTAATTGCTTTGATTAGATCGCGCCAGTTGTGGCAGTTTACGTAGAAAGGTTCAGGCTTATATGAATTGAACAAGGGGTTTTTCTGAGAATTATTTTGGTTGGAATCATTTATGGTAGTAGGTTCACCGTTCTGGGGGGGGGGGGAGGTGTCCATATCGGCAGAAGAGAATTTATTCCGAGCAGTCGGGATATCGTTACTATGCTGAATTTTTGGCATAGGACAGCATTTTTTAGGGTATCTAAATCCTTCCGAGTCCACTTGTGCTCTGAGATCATCAGATGTAGAAGAATTACTTTTACAATTTGAATTAAAGCTTGCATTATCATTAGAGTTATTTAGGTTATCATTAGAATTAAGTCCCTCACTTTGAGAGATACAAGTAATTAATTTACTGGAGTTTCCATTCAATTCAATATTAGAGTTATTTTCAACATTAGTATGATTAATTATTACATTAGAGTTAGCATTACTAGAAGTTTTGCACTGAGTTAGGCTTCCTGAGATAGCTAAAAATTCGTCAAAGTTTACAGAATGCTCAAGATAACAGAGATTTACACATACCCATGAAGCTTTCTTGGGAGTGGTTGGAGTGGCCATCTCGGAGCTTGTACCATTGATGAAGAAGGAAGTCATGAATCAGTCTGGTAAGTTTCTGGTGGGCAAGATCTCCATGGTCGAGGGTTGCTGTCAAAGTCCGAAATTTTTCTATAATAATAGAAACATCAGGAGGGAGGCCTGCTGTGGTAGTATGTAACGAAGAGGCGGACGCCATGTCCAGTCAGAAATGGAGTCCAGAGAAGACGAGAAGAGCAAACACTAGGTTCAGAGCACGCCACGTGGTGAGAAACCGGTTACAGGAGGAGAGGAGAGCAGAAAACGGTCCGTACTGTACGAAGTCTCGGAGGCGAAATCATGACTTGTAATATACGTAGTGTCGTACAAGACAGAGCACCAGGCGCGAAGCGCCTTTAATCTCCAGTTTCAATATGTGGTTCTTATCGTCAAACTGTGACATTAATTCAGTGACCCTAATTGGAGGTTCGAGGTTTTTATTTACTACTTTTTATTATTTATCCTAGCTCCTAGTGTGGCAGTTTGTTGCACATTTAGAGTTTAAGCAGTTTGGGGGGGTTGATGCAGATCTAAGGGTTACCTAGCGTTTTGGCAGTTTAGTGTTTAGAATATTTTTTTTTTTTTTATAAAATAATAGTCGCGAGTTTTATTTTAAAATCAGATGTTTGAGGTGGGATCATTTAATTCCGATTATTGATGTTTAGAACAGCGCGGGGTCTCTTACGACATTTGGCCTTGCGATGATCATAGTCATGCAGATTGAATAACAGTTCGTTTGGAACGGATGGCAAATTTCTGTAAAATTTAAGCGCTAGCTTTTTTAATTTGGGCTCTAACAGTTTTTATTTTGAAGTCATTCCTAATTACCGAGTTTCTTAAGTACCTGGGAGCTTTCCTGATAATCCGTAGGATTTTGTTTTGTTTTGTCTCTAGGAGGTCTATTGTAGTTTTACAGACATATCCCCATACGGGTGCTGCATACAGCATTCCCGGGCGGATGACCGATTTATAAATTAGGAGTTTATTTTGATAACTTAGATTTCCGTTTCCTATCATTGGGTATAAGGCTCCTGTGGCCATATACGCTTTTTTGATTAAGTTCGTTACGTGCTGTTTCCAGGTTAGGTGGGAATCTATCGTTACACCCAGGTATTTAGTAGATTTTTCCGCTTTTAGGGCATGATTGTTTATGTACAGAGACGGCGGAGGTTTACGTTTTGTTGAGAAATAAATCCAATGACATTTATTGGGGTTTAATTTTATTCGCCATTTTTCCAGCCAAGTTTGGAGTATGTCTAAGTGTTGTTGTAGCTGTCTGTGCATTACTGAGACATAGGGGTGTTTTGCAAGTATCGCACTGTCGTCTGCATAGAGTGCCAGCTCTGTGTTTGGAGTCCTAGGGATGTCGTTCAGGTATATGTTAAAGAGTGTCGGGCCCAGGATAGAACCTTGCGGTACACTACTTTTAATGAGCTTGGGTGTAGATAAGTTATCTCCTACTCTGACTTGAAAGTGTCTGTTATTTAAGTATGAGATTAAAAGTTTGACAATAGCGTCAGGGACTTTTAAAGTGATCAATTTGTACGCTAATCCACAGTGCCATACTTTATCAAAGGCTTTTTGTATGTCCAGAAAAATCGCAGCTGTGGGAGTCTTGTTATTGAGACCAGAAGATATGTACTCTACCACTCTCAGCAATTGATGAGTGGTGGAGTGCTTTGGCCGAAATCCAAACTGCTCCGGAATGATAATGTCATTCTCACTAAGGTGCGTGTTCAGTCTCTTAAGAATAATTTTCTCAGTAATTTTACTAAGTGTCGGTAGCAAGCTAATTGGTCTATAGTTGGCTGGAATTGTGGCATCCTCACCAGGCTTATGGATTGCTATAATTATCGCTTCCTTCCATTCTTTGGGAAAATAGTTTAGTTTTAATATTTTATTTATTAAGATTGTCAAGTAACATATTACGTTTAAGGGTAGGTTTTTAACCGCAATATTTCTGATTTTGTCGTGCCCTGGGCTTTTACGGTTTTTGAGATTTTTAATGATTTCTACTATCTCCTGCGGGGTGGCTGGGCTAATCTCAGCCGTTACCGGGGAATTCCTGAAATTATTTAAAGTTTGTCTGACCATTCTTAGGGTGTCCTGACACATTAGATCGTGGTTTGGTTGGAATTGTTTTTCATAATGGCTTGACTTGTAATATACGTAGTGTCGTACAAGACAGAGCACCAGGCGCGAAGCGCCTTTAATCTCCAGTTTCAATATGTGGTTCTTATCGTCAAACTGTGACATTAATTCAGTGACCCTAATTGGAGGTTCGAGGTTTTTATTTACTACTTTTTATTATTTATCCTAGCTCCTAGTGTGGCAGTTTGTTGCACATTTAGATTTTAAGCAGTTTGGGGGGTTGATGCAGATCTAAGGGTTACCTAGCGTTTTGGCAGTTTAGTGTTTAGAATTTTTTTTTTTTTTTTTTTATAAAATAATAGTCGCGAGTTTTATTTTAAAATCAGATGTTTGAGGTGGGATCATTTAATTCCGATTATCGATGTTTAGAACAGCGCGGGGTCTCTTACGAGATTTGGCCTTGCGATGATCATAGTCATGCAGATTGAATAACAGTTCGTTTGGAACGGATGGCAAATTTCTGTAAAATTTAAGCGCTAGCTTTTTTAATTTGGGCTCTAACAGTTTTTATTTTGAAGTCATTCCTAATTACCGAGTTTCTTAAGTACCTGGGAGCTTTCCTGATAATCCGTAGGATTTTGTTTTGTTTTGTCTCTAGGAGGTCTATTGTAGTTTTACAGACATATCCCCATACGGGTGCTGCATACAGCATTCCCGGGCGGATGACCGATTTATAAATTAGGAGTTTATTTTGATAACTTAGATTTCCGTTTCCTATCATTGGGTATAAGGCTCCTGTGGCCATATACGCTTTTTTGATTAAGTTCGTTACGTGCTGTTTCCAGGTTAGGTGGGAATCTATCGTTACACCCAGGTATTTAGTAGATTTTTCCGCTTTTAGGGCATGATTGTTTATGTACAGAGGCGGCGGAGGTTTACGTTTTGTTGAGAAATAAATCCAATGACATTTATTGGGGTTTAATTTTATTCGCCATTTTTCCAGCCAAGTTTGGAGTATGTCTAAGTGTTGTTGTAGCTGTCTGTGCATTACTGAGACATAGGGGTGTTTTGCAAGTATCGCACTGTCGTCTGCATAGAGTGCCAGCTCTGTGTTTGGAGTCCTAGGGATGTCGTTCAGGTATATGTTAAAGAGTGTCGGGCCCAGGATAGAACCTTGCGGTACACTACTTTTAATGAGCTTGGGTGTAGATAAGTTATCTCCTACTCTGACTTGAAAGTGTCTGTTATTTAAGTATGAGATTAAAAGTTTGACAATAGCGTCAGGGACTTTTAAAGTGATCAATTTGTACGCTAATCCACAGTGCCATACTTTATCAAAGGCTTTTTGTATGTCCAGAAAAATCGCAGCTGTGGGTGTCTTGTTATTGAGACCAGAAGATATGTACTCTACCACTCTCAGCAATTGATAAGTGGTGGAGTGCTTTGGCCGAAATCCAAACTGCTCCGGAATGATAATGTCGTTCTCACTAAGGTGCGTGTTCAGTCTCTTAAGAATAATTTTCTCAGTAATTTTACTAAGTGTCGGTAGCAAGCTAATTGGTCTATAGTTGGCTGGAATTGTGGCATCCTCACCAGGCTTATGGATTGCTATAATTATCGCTTCCTTCCATTCTTTGGGAAAATAGTTTAGTTTTAATATTTTATTTATTAAGATTGTCAAGTAACATATTACGTTTAAGGGTAGGTTTTTAACCGCAATATTTCTGATTTTGTCGTGCCCTGGGCTTTTACGGTTTTTGAGATTTTTAATGATTTCTACTATCTCCTGCGGGGTGGCTGGGCTAATCTCAGCCGTTACCGGGGAATTCCTGAAATTATTTAAAGTTTGTCTGACCATTCTTAGGGTGTCCTGACACATTAGATCGTGGTTTGGTTGGAATTGTTTTTCATAATGGCTTGACTTGTAATATACGTAGTGTCGTACAAGACAGAGCACCAGGCGCGAAGCGCCTTTAATCTCCAGTTTCAATATGTGGTTCTTATCGTCAAACTGTGACATTAATTCAGTGACCCTAATTGGAGGTTCGAGGTTTTTATTTACTACTTTTTATTATTTATCCTAGCTCCTAGTGTGGCAGTTTGTTGCACATTTAGATTTTAAGCAGTTTGGGGGGTTGATGCAGATCTAAGGGTTACCTAGCGTTTTGGCAGTTTAGTGTTTAGAATTTTTTTTTTTTTTTTTTATAAAATAATAGTCGCGAGTTTTATTTTAAAATCAGATGTTTGAGGTGGGATCATTTAATTCCGATTATCGATGTTTAGAACAGCGCGGGGTCTCTTACGAGATTTGGCCTTGCGATGATCATAGTCATGCAGATTGAATAACAGTTCGTTTGGAACGGATGGCAAATTTCTGTAAAATTTAAGCGCTAGCTTTTTAATTTGGGCTCTAACAGTTTTTATTTTGAAGTCATTCCTAATTACCGAGTTTCTTAAGTACCTGGGAGCTTTCCTGATAATCCGTAGGATTTTGTTTTGTTTTGTCTCTAGGAGGTCTATTGTAGTTTTACAGGCATATCCCCATACGGGTGCTGCATACAGCATTCCCGGGCGGATGACCGATTTATAAATTAGGAGTTTATTTTGATAACTTAGATTTCCGTTTCCTATCATTGGGTATAAGGCTCCTGTGGCCATATACGCTTTTTTGATTAAGTTCGTTACGTGCTGTTTCCAGGTTAGGTGGGAATCTATCGTTACACCTAGGTATTTAGTAGATTTTTCCGCTTTTAGGGCATGGTTGTTTATGTACAGAGGCGGCGGAGGTTTACGTTTTCTTGAGAAATAAATCCAATGACATTTATTGGGGTTTAATTTTATTCGCCATTTTTCCAGCCAAGTTTGGAGTATGTCTAAGTGTTGTTGTAGCTGTCTGTGCATTACTGAGACATAGGGGTGTTTTGCAAGTATCGCACTGTCATCTGCATAGAGTGCCAGCTCTGTGTTTGGAGTCCTAGGGATGTCGTTCAAGTATATGTTAAAGAGTGTCGGGCCCAGGATAGAACCTTGCGGTACACTACTTTTAATGAGCTTGGGTGTAGATAAGTTACCTCCTACTCTGACTTGAAAGTGTCTGTTATTTAAGTATGAGATTAAAAGTTTGACAATAGCGTCAGGGACTTTTAAAGTGATCAATTTGTACGCTAATCCACAGTGCCATACTTTATCAAAGGCTTTTTGTATGTCCAGAAAAATCGCAGCTGTGGGTGTCTTGTTATTGAGACCAGAAGATATGTACTCTACCACTCTCAGCAATTGATGAGTGGTGGAGTGCTTTGGCCGAAATCCAAACTGCTCCGGAATGATAATGTCATTCTCACTAAGGTGCGTGTTCAGTCTCTTAAGAATAATTTTCTCAGTAATTTTACTAAGTGTCGGTAGCAAGCTAATTGGTCTATAGTTGGCTGGAATTGTGGCATCCTCACCAGGCTTATGGATTGCTATAATTATCGCTTCCTTCCATTCTTTGGGAAAATAGTTTAGTTTTAATATTTTATTTATTAAGATTGTCAAGTAACATATTACGTTTAAGGGTAGGTTTTTAATCGCAATATTTCTGATTTTGTCGTGCCCTGGGCTTTTACGGTTTTTGAGATTTTTAATGATTTCTACTATCTCCTGCGGGGTGGCTGGGCTAATCTCAGCCGTTACCGGGGAATTCCTGAAATTATTTAAAGTTTGTCTGACCATTCTTAGGGTGTCCTGACACATTAGATCGTGGTTTGGTTGGAATTGTTTTTCATAATGGCTTGCGAGCGCCTCGGCTTTTTCCTCGTCTGAGTACGCGATTTTAGCACCATCTATTAGTGGCGGGAGCTTAATTTGAGGTTTCCTGAGTCTTTTTGCGAATTGCCAGAGCGATACGTCTTCGGGGCTAAGGGATTCGATTAGTTCTTTATACTGTTGCTGCTTTTCTGCGACAATTTTTTCCCTGACTTTGCACGTGAGTCTGTTAAGCTCCCTTTTAAGGGCGGGGTCTCTGTTAGCCTGCCATGTCTTACGTATTCTGTTTCTTTGCCTGACTAATTGTTTGACATGGTGGGAAAGTGTGGGCATTTTTGGAGACTCACGATGTGTTGTGGCAGAGGCAATTGCTCTCTTGATTTCTGTTGTGAGTGTGTGCGTGGCAGAGTCAATATCCGCCGTGCTCATTATGTTAGGTACTGCTAAGTGCGGCTCGAAGAGTGCTCTTTTGAATACTTCCCAGTTGACCCTCTCTTGTCCCAAAGAGGCTGGAAGAGGTGTGTTCAGGTCGAATGTCACCAGTACCGGCAGATGATCCGAGGACTTGTAATATCAATTACAATTTTACAATTTATAAATTACTCTAAAAATTATTAATGGTAGATGAAAATATCATTTTAAAAGTTTATATGAAAACTTTGGGTCTGGAAGATAGATATCCTCTGATTCTGTTAGACATCTGTATACAGAGTGGCAACTCCTAACTTCAAAAGCATCCTCTAAATGGCAGATAAAAAAGGACTATTTTGTTTTCTTTTCTTTACCCCCACCCCCCTGCCAAAAAGTCTAAAAAGAAAACACTGACTGTCAAAAAAAGAAACGCGAATACCGCTAGGGCCGGTTAGAGCGTCATCCATAGAGATGCACCGACATTTACTTTCCCGAACCACAGAATGCTAGCTGAACTGAACCTCTTCCTGTCTATTTGCTGTCCAGGTCATCCTCTCATGTGTGTGCATTATTGCAATGCAAGTGGATTATTAAAATCTAAAAATTTTATAAGGGCACTTTGGATTTGGAAAAAATGCATAGATTTCTTTTCTGGTCCGCATGCTTGAGGATGATTAAAAAAATCTCCATTTTAAATTCTCGTAAGCTGTCACTATTTAGTGTAGCTTACTGACTTGAACTAACTAAGTTTGACATCGAGGTAGCACGCAATATTAACTGCAATTTTACATTTTATAGTTATTCTATAAAATTATTAATGGTAGTTTAAAATACCATTTTAAAAGTTTATATGAAGATTCTGGGTCTGGGAGAAAGATAGCCTCTGACTTTGTTAAAAATCCGTATATAGAGTGGCAACTCCTAACTTCGAAAGCATCCACTAAATAGCAGATAAAAAGGACTATTTAGTTTTCATTACTTTACACCGCTTTAAAATTAGGGTTTGTCATCAGCTTTCGAATATTAACCTTTTTACTTGATATTATTCGTAGAAATCCATAAAACTGGCTTGTTAATATCATAAGAAAAGGGGACGCCACATCATTGCGTCATTTATTCTTGTAATGCTCAAGTTAGAAAGCAGTAATTTTGCTTGTATGTGCGGCCAGCGATCGTCTAATTGATTCATGTCCAGATCCTTGGATCAAAACGGTTGAAGACCACTAGACTCTGATATATATATATATATATATACTAAAAACACTTTAGAATTAGTTTTGAAACGAAATCACATAGAAACATAATTTATTCTTGATTCTGTTACTTATAAAAGTGCAAGTGAACCTAAAGAATCTACCTGTATTTTAATACTGTTTATTGTATTAGAATACCTGGAGAGCTGCAGGTATGATTCCATTAGAACATTCTTTTCATTTGTTAGATGACAATGCATTAATTTAAAGACTCAAATAAAGGAAATCGTGTGTGTTAAATTTATTTTATTTAATCCGTTCTTTGAATTTATTACTGGTAGATAAATTAACCTTTTTTAAAAGTTTTTACCTAAATTCAAATGTTTAAGTGAGGTTTTAGTCATAGAATAGTAGTATATCGAATATCTTATATAATACTTCGAGGAAAAAAAGAAAAAATAACCAAGGATAT
The DNA here is from genome assembly GCA_951213105.1 of Amaurobius ferox. Classification (NCBI taxonomy): domain Eukaryota; kingdom Metazoa; phylum Arthropoda; class Arachnida; order Araneae; family Amaurobiidae; genus Amaurobius; species Amaurobius ferox. The sequence goes on along the minus strand of OX578150.1, from coordinate 97,457,321 downwards.
AAATGTATCAACATGTTACATGAAACTTGACGCGCTTTTTATTATTGAAAATTGCAAGATAAAAAATCATGAATATCAAATATCAACTGATATATTTTGACTTTGGATTCGCAGCTGAATAACCATGATAAGACGATACCAAACAAAATGTGCACTAAATAAATTGATTTATTTCTGTGTCAGTTGTATTCTGATTAAATTGCTCAGAATTTAATACTAAATCGTTTATATAGTAAATATGTTCGATCCAATGCTTCTCAAAAGTGTATTGATAAAGTTATAAGGGAAGTATGTATGTTTGCAAAGTATAAAAACTGCATTTTTTTTTTCCTGCGATCTTTAACCATAAAAAATGTCTGAAGTTTCTTATTACATACTTTAATGCACGATTAATTAAACATTGATTTATATTATTCTTTAATAGCAAAGAAAGTTTTTAAAATATGACACAATTACTTTGTGTGAATCCTATTCACATTGGAAATTGATAATATTCAATATAAGAGTTTATCCTCCTTCAATAATGTCACGGACACAAAATCTGCGAATACTCAATTTCATGTAAGGTTAACAAGGTTACTTTTAATAAAGAAAAGGTAATAAATTGCATGTGAAAAGCATACAATTTGCAATTATATTGCAACAAATTTAAAAGCTAAATTTCTTTCCATATCAGAGGCACGCCCCCCCATTTTTGGAAACTCTGTTCTCATAAACCGCCAGAAATTAAATTTTGTTTTTAGTATAATACAAATCATTGATTTTAAATAAAACAAGAGAAAGAGGTAGAACAATACATTGATATTAATAAACTCAGCAGTATCTTAAAAGATGTAGTTAAAATTCTCAAAGGCGACGAAGACGCAATGACAAAAACTTTCCAAATCGTCGAAATGATAACTAGAGTCATCAAATCACAAACCCCCCAAATTTAAGCTTTTAAACTTTGGCCGGCTGGCAGAGAAGACTCAGTGTGGATTTCCCTCATCACCTGTTCTGCCATTGAACTCATTCCCACGTGCCTCACATACCCCGAAGATTGTGAACAGTCTATCCCACGTGCCTCATCATGTTGCATACGGACTTCCCAACGTGCCTCATCACCTCGACGCAGTGGCGCCAGCTCTTACGACGAAGCCCCGCCCATCAGGGGTTGTTCTTCATCAACGAACTTTTATGTGCATACAAGTAATGTCAAATCTACACCACAAGTAATCATTCAACACAGAAGATAGAGGCGGCAACGCCAGGTGCTTCATCAACGACGACGAACGAGTGAGAATAAAACAAGAGAGTTTTTGTAGTTTAGATACAAATTTTGTAGTTCGTATATTGATCGCACATGATCTTTGATTTCAATAGTTCTTAATCGACGCTGTACACTAGTATTATAGTACTTACAGCGATATGAGTATTTATTATAAAAGAAACTTATTTCCTATAAGTTTATCTGGTATTTAAAGGTTATTTATATATTGAATATTGTAATAGTGGAATATCTGGCCTAAAATCTAAGATTCTATTAATTTGAATGTATTGGAACATAGCGCCCATTATTAAAAGATAAAATATTTGTATGTTGCTTAAGTACACTGTTTTTTCTCAAATTAACTTATAAGAAAAAATATTTGCCTAATAAATATTTAATGACGAGAAGCTGCTCTTATTTAATATATTTGAAAATACTATTATATTTTAAACCTAAACAAGATTACCATTACTAAAGAAAAAAAAAATAATCAACTGAATATGAAAAGCATACAATTTGCAATTATATTACAGCAAATATAAAAGCTAATGTCTATTCAATAAAAATTTTCAAAAGATGAAATACAATAGTGGATTTTTTCCAATTCAGATCCAAAAGATTGGTTTAAAATATACTTCAGTAACCATTTTGAAAATATTATGTTCATCCGTGAAAGGAGCAAGTATATAGAATGGTGTGATCTAATGCAAGAGTTAGCATCAGTTTCTGTATTATAGGTTAATGTAACTTATAGAATACACGTGATATCTAGTTTAAAAAATAGAGAACCTCAGAACTAATTGCGTAACTGCAATTACATAGATCATAATTTTGTGTATAATACATATTTAAAAAACAACATATTTCTTCATAAAAAATTAGGAAACGCCCATTTTAAATTAGCAGTGAATCTATTTAACAAAATTAAACGTATGGCAAGTTTTTCTTAATCGAACTTCAGTGTTTCAAAAATTAACCAGCCAATGAAATACTATGGCTTGCGTTTTTCATATAAAAACAAGCTAATTTTATAAATTTCTTCAAATAATATTTAACAATCTGATGTGGACAACACATGACTTTCTCTGCAGACTTATAACCACGTTATCTTTATTTTAAATAAATTTAATTCACGTTTAATTCAATTTTCGTTCCCATTTTGGTAACTGGACTTATTTCCAAAGGTGGCGTGGAGAAAATACGGAACAAACTAAAATATATCGAAAACGGCAAGTCCTAGCTTAATGGGGTTGGTCTTATTTCTTTCATCGTTAAAAATAACATATAAAACAAGCATTTAATGCATATATTTGAGTATACGTAGTTTCTTATTTTAGATTTTGACGATTTTTGTGGGCCATTTTGCAAAAAAAAGGCAGGTTATTTTTCCGAATCGTACCAAAATCTAATCAGCACCAGGGTAACCCACAAAAGCCTTATCTACCGAATTTTGTGAAATTCGGTCCATTAGTTTTTCAGCTAGAGTGGATACAGGCTTTTGCGGGTCATTTCGCAAAAAAAAGGCGGGTTCTTTTATCCCGAATCGTACCCAAAACTAATCAGAACCAGATTCGCCCACAAGTGATTTACTAACCAAATTTTATGAAATTCGGTCAATTAGTTTTTTAGTTAGACCGGATACAAAATCTGCACAGACAGACACACACACACACAGAAGTCACGCTAAAAATAGTTTTGTCGTATTCTAGAGGTCTCGAAACGCGTAGATCCGTCGAAAACTCGATTTGCGATTTTCAGCATGATGACAATACTTTCCCTATGTATTGCAGAGAAAGTAAAAAATCTGATGTGGGCAACACATGACTTTCACTGCAGACTTAAATTCATATTTCCTTTATTTTTTTTAATAATTCATTAGATTGAGTTTAATTGCACCAAATAACACTAAATTTGTATTTTTAATTCAATTTTTATTTTTATTTGGTAATTGGACATTTTCCCGAAATCGGCGTAACAAAAATGCAAGAAATCTCAAATATCTTGAAAACGGTTAGTCCTAAAGTATAATGGGGTGTGTTATATTCTTTCCTCTTTAAAAATTGCATAAAAACAAAAATTCATTTAATATATTTGAGCATATATAGTCTTTTGTTTCCGATTTTGGCGATTTTTGTGGACCATTTCCTAAAAAAAGGCAGGTTGTTCTTTTCCGAATCATACCAAAATCTAATCAGCGTCAGATCGACCACAAGTGATTTATCTACCAAATTTTATGAAATTTAGTCGATTAGTTGAGTTAGAGTCAAAATATACAATTTTTACGGACTATTTCGCAAAAAAAGGCAGGTTGTTCTTTTCCGAATCGTATTAAAATTTAATCAGCACCAGGGTGCACAAGTGACTTTGTACCAAATTTTGTAAAATTTGTTCAATTAGTTTTTCAGTTACAGTGGATACAGGCACTTTTTGAGGGCCATTTCGCAAAAAAAGACTGGTTGGTTTATTCCGAATAGTATCCAAAACTAATCGGCAACACCTGGGTCATATCCAAGTGACTTACCTACCAAATTTTGTGAAATTCGGTCCATTAGTTTTTGAGTTAGAGTGGATACATACATTGCACAGACACACACACACACACACACACACAGACGTCACGCTAAAAATAGTTTTTCCGTATTCTAGAGGACATGAAACGTGTAGATCCGTAGAAAACTCGAGTTGCGATTTTCGACATGATATCAATACTTTCCATATACATTACCATGTATTGCAGGGAAAGTAAAAAATATAATTTAATATGCGAAAAGTGACAACAAACGCTATGGTACATTGCCTAGAAGTAATAATGCAACGTCATCCTATACCTACCAATGCTGGGATATGTTCCCTAAAGGCAGCCACTGCCAGATGATGCTGGGTTCAGGTAAGAGAACAAAAGCTTTTCCAGATACTCTATTTCGGCTATAGTGACTATAAAGGAGCCACATTGTCCATCGGCTAAGAAAGACGTCAAATACGCCATAACTTCCGTTCCAGAATACCATATTATATACTATAGAATACCATATATTAGTCTGTGGTCCCCGCTATTACTCGAGATATAGAGACCATGAATGTAGAGACTCTCTAACCTCCCTGTAGCTGCCCTCCGATTTGGAAAAATTTTTATAGATAGACTTCCAACACCCAACTTCCAAGGAATCCGATATATGGTGGAATAATTCCGCAATTTATGGCTTGCTTATACCACTAAAACTAGGGGTTTGCAGTCACGTTTCATGTCACCTTCTTTTCCATATTATTTGAAGAATGTAATAAAACGGGCTAGTTATATTCATATAGAAAATATACTTTCCATAATTATATTCGCTGGTTAATTTTTCAAAAACTTAAGTTTGATTAGGAAAGCTTGTCAGACGTTGATTTTGTTTATTAGACTCACTGATGATAATTTCAAATAGACTTTTCATAAATTTTTATGAAGAAATATGTTCTTTGGTGATTTTAGTATACATTGTACAGAAAATTATGATCTACGTAATTTCAACCCTGCAGTTAGCCAAAATTTAATTTGGAAATTATGTTTATCATGTATATTCGGGTGTTCTACAAGCTACATTAACTTTAATACTAATGTTAATAACTTGATCTTGCTATATACTTGCTCCTTTTACCGAGTTATATATTTTCAAAATGGTTGCTAAAAGAAAGTTGAAACACTTTTTTTAACACTTTACAACAAAGTTGAAAAGTGTTTATGACTTTGGTCATTCTGTCTGTCTGTCTGTCCGTTAGCACGATAACTGCCGTAAAAATGACTTAATCAAAATGAAATTTTAGTATGTTGTTCAGACGGTCTGTAGAAACTATGGGAATATAAATGAATAATATCACCCAATTAGTTTTGGATTGAACCCGGGTCGAAAAAATGAAATACATTGAGCCCTATGGGACCTAATTTTTCAAACATTTTTTAAGCGGATTTAAAATTCACAAATTGCTTCGAAAATTTTAGAAAATATTCAAATTGTTCCATAAAATATATAAACGAAAATTCAGCAAAATATATTCAGTAGTTTTTAAAATAAAAGTTAAAATAATAATTACACATTTATATGAAGCGATCACGTGACCAATATATGAAGAGATCACGTGACCCACTTCAAAATAAAATCTTGTGTCAAAATTGTGATTTTTAAAGTTCTTTTTAATTCATATTTAGTGTTGTATCCGTCTTAAAACCGCTTTTTTTTTTGTTAAATTCTGTGCATCTGCATACTGAAACAACGCAATTGCAACATATTTGAGTTTAAATGATCATCCAAATTTAATTATTTCTACAACGAGGCGTATTTTTCACTTATGGAAAATGTAAACAGCGAAATATGTAGAATGAGTTGTATAAGAATTGCTGCATTTCTTTAACGCAAAATTATTTAGCTCATGGAGTCTGCATAGCTGATATGAATGAAATATTCATTGATTTTACAGAGAGAAGGACGATTTTTTCGATGAAGTTTTAAGCATAGAGTTTAATTTCTTGTACCTCCATGGTCTTAAGTTTTAAATAAAATAAATTATTATAGTATTGTGATGAATGAAATAAATGGAAATATGTTTATGAATGAAATGCTACTTTTATAGAGAGTGACTTTTATAGGCGTGTTATATTTAGATGGCGTCATTTGAATATATTTCAGTTGTTTTCGAAGAAGTTTTCAAATATAATAAATTATTGTAGTATTATAATTTTAAAAACATTACCTAGGAATGTATCGCATTAAATTTCACAAATTGCTTCGAAAATTTTAGGTAATATTCAAATTGTTCCATAAAATATATAAAAAAAAATTCAGCGAAATATATTCAGTAGTTTTTTAAATAAAAATTAAAATAATAATTACACCTCTTATATGAAACGATCACGTGACCATGATATGAAACGATCACATGACCCACTTCAAAATGATATATGGCATCCATCTTGTGTCAAAATCGTGATTTTTAAAGTTCTTTTTAATTCATATTGAGTGTTGTATCCGTCCTAAAACTACTTTATTTTTGCTTAAATTCTGTGCATCTACATACTGAAACAACGCAATGACAATATATTTGAGTTTAAATGCTCATCTAAATTTGATTATTTCTACAACTAAGCCTATTTTTCACCTATGTAAAATGTAAACAGCAAAATATATAGAATGAGTTGTATTAGAATTCCTATATTTTTTTAACACAAAATAATTTAGTCCATGGAGTCTGCATGGCTGATATGAATGAAATATTAATTGATTTCATAAAGAGAAGGACGATTTTTTTCGATGAAGTTTCAAGCATAGAGTTTAATTTTTTGTAGCTCCATGGTCTTAAACAAAATGTTTAAATAAAATAAATTATTATAGTGTTGTGATGAATGAAATGAATGGGAGAAAGTTATGAATGAAATCCTGTTTTTATAGAGAGATCAAGGCGTGTTATTTTTTCTATGACGTCATTTGAATTAATTTCAGTTGTTTTTGATGAAGTTTTCAAATATAATAAATTATCGTAGTATTATGATAATTCTAAAACCATTACCGAGGAATGTATGACATTTTAGAGATGTTTAAACCAGGCAATTTATATTTCAATGCCGTCATTTGAATGAAGTTCATTTTTTTCGATGAAGGTTTAAGTTTTCAAATATAATAAATTAATGCAGTATTGTGATAAGTTTCAAAATATTACCGAGGAATGTATTGCATGTTAGACTTGTTTAAATAAAATTGCATTGAAGTTGGAAAGTGTTTCATAATCAATGCTTTAAGCATGATTGATCTTTCTTGTTTTATTTCTCTCATAATGCAATCTACTGGATTTGAATTGATGAATTGCACGATTCTATTATTTTATTTTTTGAAAAATTTTTATTGAAATAATCGTTAGATTTTTTATTTGTTGTAATAAAATTGCAGATTATAAACTGTTCAAATTCGGTGGATTATTTTTTGCTTTATTAAAGATAATCTAGTTTAGGATTAAACAATAATAACGACATTTGCAGAGATATAAATAAAAGCAGTTTTTCATCATGAAATTAACATTAGGATAATTTTTTTTTCAAAAGGAAATTTGAAAAAAAAAAAAAAAAAAAAAGTGTTGTTCAGCAACAGACAAATCCTTTATCTTCTAGAAACGTGGGTTATTGTCTCATACAATCAATTTAATAGAATCTTTAATTTTAGCGTATATTACTCTGTCTATTACATTATTCAATATATAAATTCATGCGCTGTACTTCCTATACGTAGGCCATGACCACTCATTGCGTCACGTTTATGTAACAAAAATTGTAGTATATTTCTATTAACCGCCTCTTTATTCCTCCAAATTACGTAGAATCTTATTAGAGAACATTTTATAAGAAATACATATCTGAGATAATGTAGATTTTTATAAGAAATTATATTCTTCAAATCCCAAGCAAATTTACAGTAATTATATGTTTCTTTCATAATAAATACTCGGTACTTTTTCATTTCGCCGGCGCAGGCGATAAAGTTGCCAAAAATACTGCAACCGGCCATTTCTTATCAGTCACGTCTTTTTCATAATACGTCAAAAATGGATGAAAAACGAATGAAAATTTGGGATTTGCCCAGAACAGAGGAAGAATCTGTCAGATTCTTTCAAGCGAAAGGCGTTTTGTCTAAAATTGCTACTTGTGATAATAATCATGAAATGAAATTGGATTTCGGAAACGAAATTCAATGGCACTGCAACTGTGTGTTGTCGCCAATAAAGTCTGCTTGGCGAAATTTGCGCCGGCGAAATGGTAAAATGCCAAATATTCTAATCACGGAAAGTGCTATCAAACTAGGGTGGAACGTCAATTGAGAACTAATTATTAAAAGAAAGAATTATATACTCGATAGGTAAACTATAAAACTTGTATGTAAACTACAAAAACTCTGTTTTTCAAAATTAAAAACTATTTATATTATGCTAATAACAGCATTTTGGAGATTTATGAAAACTGCGATGCTAAAACAGTAGGCGTGACTCCTGCCTCTGATAATAGGAACCGTACATGAAATTGAGAATTCACCGAATTTGCGTTACTGATAATTTGACATTATTGTAATTTTGAATGATTGAGGCATTTTATTAATAAAGTCATTTCATTTTAACTGACTAACATTTTGAATTTTAATATATTTTTTAAAAACACTTGAGTTGCATAGGAATTTAAGTACTCAAATAATCGAACAGAACTGTAATAATTAAATATACAGCGCAATTAGAAATTTATTTTCCATATTTTTCTAGAAAAATAGAATAAAATCCTTGGAGGATATTGCCAGTTCCCAATACGAATAATATTTAAATGAGGTAATTTTATCATATTTGAAAACCCTTTTTGCTATTAAAGAATGCCATAAATCAATGTTTAAGTTTCATGAATATAAACAATTTTTTTTTACAAAAATGTATGGAATTTAGAACTTAAGAATTATAAGTAATTTATTTCAATAGATAAATATTTTTGTATTAATAGGGGATTTAAAACATATTAGATTAATGTAAATGAAGCTACATGATCTCTGTAAGTAACTTAATATCTTATTATGTTATGGAAAAAAGCGAAATTACTCAGGGGAATAGCGTTTTTAATTAAATTTCAGGAATGTTTCATTATCGAAGGTTGCAGTATAAATGTGATTGCAGTTTGTATACATTACAAAACCACATACTTCACTCCTAACATTATCAATACACTTTTAGGACGCCTTGCGTGTAGCATATTTACTATATAAAGATTTAGTACTCAATTATGTACAGTTTAATCAGAATATAACTAACACAGAAATAAATAAATGTATTTAGTGCATATTTTGTTTGTATCGTCGTATGGTTATTCAACTGCCAATTCAAAGTCATATAAATATCAGTTGACATTGGATATAATAATAAATTAGATAAACATAAATTCCAGTGCAATGCGATTGTATGGTTGATTATTTCTATTATCCTTTATCAAAAATACGTTACACTACGTTTTAGCGAGGTTATTGCAGATTTGCTTAGTTTAAACTTCCTGCATTTTGAAGTCGTCTGCATAGTGAGACTGTTTTTGTCGGTGCTCACAGAAGTTTAAACATAGTGGCACATTGTTTCTGTACGATATGGCTGTACAATAGAAGTGGATAAAAGAATATTAAAACTTTTAGCAGTCCCCCCAAAATTGAAGTCTACATACTGTCCTACCGCCACGAGAAAGTCCCCAGACAGCAGACGTTTTGGTGGCGGTCGCTATGGAAACAGGTTATTCCACTGCATTTTAGGTGTGGCGGAAAACGCTTCTTTCGATTTTGCGCAGATAGAACCGACGAAAGTCGCATTTCGCTTTGTACTGGGGTCAATGCTAGACGCCCGCATTCTGTGATTTTTAAAGCTGTGAAGTAATTTGCACTATGTTGCACACTTTGTGGATATTGTCTAGTTGAAAAATGACTACATTTAAAAGTGGAAAGACTTTGCATTCGCAAGCACGTGCAATAATCCACAATGTTACGGCATTTTTTGAAGAGGAAAAAACCGCAAATTCTCTAAAAATACCAATTTCATATGCAATGAAGAGAACTGCAGAAGCGACAGGGGTTTCAGCATCATCAGTTAAAAAGATAAAATGTAAGGGAAATCGCTTAATGACACTGAGATAAGTATTTTATCTATTTGAACAATTTACAATTATTGCTTAAAGAAGCTATTTAAAGTAACACAAAATGAATGGAAAAAACACTGTGAACACATTGAAAAAATAGAGAATATTTATTGAAAGAAAGAGGGACTGATAGAAGATATTGTGAAGAAATTAGTGATAAATCTGTCGGATAGCGATTCAGACTCTTCTTCAAGTAAAAACATTTCAAATGATTCGGATATAGTAGATAATAGTTATTCCAATGAATGTGAATGAATATTTTATAATTGATTGAAAAGAATGAATATTTTAAAGTCATAATTTTGCTTATTTATCATTTATTTTTTTCTTTTTGCTGGCTAATAATTGTGTAACTTGCTGATTGAAAACTGTAATAAATTTCATTTAATTCGAAATTTAGTTTTAAACAAAATGGTATAATTCTAGTTTTAAATTGTAAGCTTTATTCTTCGAAAATCGCCCGAACCTAAAAGAAAATATCTAAAACTACTTTGTTCTAATAAATTGACGGCTTCCCGTAGCCTCTGTCGCCTATAATAAAAATTACTTTCTGAGTTTAAATGACGAGAAATTTTTAAGTTAATTTATAATGTAATGTTATTTAATACGAAAATTTTGTTTAACTGTCGGATAAAAAACATCTACTTTTTTCTTTTAGTACATCATGATAAACGAAACGGATTCTCCTCTTAACGAAGTGCGCTTGATTTGCCAAATGTTGCAGTCGATTTTAAACCTTTCTCCCTCCTTTCTTCGACTCGTCTACTTGCCGCAACCCTGTTCAGAGACTTTCTCGTGGCGGTAGGACAGTACGCACCACATAACAAACGGGGGAAGGTTGGCTTAACACTTAACTATCGCCATCTGGCTACTGTCGAAGAGATGTTAAAAGGAGAAGTAACCGTACAGGGGTATTCCCTTCGAGTAAAATTCCTTCTCGATGGCCATTGGGTTGATTTCGGGCAATGCATCTTGGGTGATGAAAAGCGATTCTTTGTGAAGGAGTGGAAGGAAATGGGTTATTTCTTTCGTAATTCAATGTGTTTGTGTGTTGTAAAACCACGTGGGTCGACTTTATTACAATTTTCAGTTGTTAATTTAATATTTTTGTCATTTCATTTACATGGCTGGCATGTATTTAATCGTGTATTACAATTCTGGGCTGTGTACATTTGATTTTCCGCTTGCGTTTGTCTTAAAATGACCGATTTGCTGAGTTTTTTGCAAACACAAAAGGTACGTGAATTATTTCGATCCTAAAAGTATTTAAAGTATTGTTTTATTTAGTATGCATACGTAATCGCAATAAACACCTTTAGAAATAAATGATCTTGTCGTTTAGATTTCTTATCATGATTATATTTACTCATTTGTATACTTAGAACACTTAATTTTACTAATCTTAAGCCAATTGAAAAGCTTGACATAAGCCAGTTGATTAGCTTGTTTGAGATAGAACTATTTTTAATTTTCTGTCTGTTCAGGTTGATTTGCTGGATGTGTTGAAGCAGATAACATTAGAATTAAAATACTTTTAAATTATTTATACTGTGATTTTCTTTTTATGTAAATATGTTTATATAATAAGTATGTGTAAATAAAAATTATATGATTAAATTTTTTTAGCTTTACTCATGTTCCATTATTTTCTTTCTCTTAATTTATTTTTATAGGAAATTTTTTTCTTGGTAGGAACCGTTATTGATTTTACAATTATTACAGGATTTTTCTTCTTAATTTCTGTAGTTTAAGTTACACTTTTGCTGAAAGGGTTTATCTGAAAGAAATTTGTAAAATATAGAAGAGTTTCCTTCTTAAAAACATTTCATCTGCAACTTATATATTGCAGTTGTATTATTAAAATTTAAAAAAAGAACGCTTCTATGAAGAGTATAAAATATGTCTGTGAAATAAAATCTGAGAATAAAATATATCTGTAGAGTGAAAAAAATTGCGGAATTTCTTACTCTTTATTTCTTTTATCTTATCATGTCAAAGGTAAGTGCATTTATAATTTCTATTTTATTAATATTACATATGAGTGCACTTGAATTTGAGTGTAAAAGTTTTTTTGTAAGATCATGCATGCAAAATAAAATTCTTATTTTAAGTATAATTAGATATGAAATAAAATATAATTTTATTTTACCGTAATATCTTTTAATGATAACGAAAAAATATCTTAAATTGAAAAAAAATTTATACAAGGACAAAGCATGCAAATTTAAATTCTTATTTTGAATGTAATTGGAGGTAAAAAAAAGCATTAAAACTTTTTTATTTTGCTTTAAAAAATCTTTATGTAAATGAAAATATGTTTTCCATTTAAATTGCATCATTTATCATAGGATTATCAAATCAAAGTATAAAAAAAAAAAAAAAACCCCGAGAAGAAACAAAGGAATCCTTCATCCCGGATTCTCGTCATATAACGTTGCTTTTCCTGCATGACAGACTTTCAGCAGTCGCGATAAGGCTGTTTACATTGGGTCTACGGAAGCTTCCCTTCTTTCTTTACGGTTAGAAATTCTTTGCTAATAATGTGCTACACACCACACCATATAGTGCGACTCCAACGAGAAGGCATTTGAGTCACGTGACTTTGGACGAATCCATTAGTTAAATTCAATGACAGGTAGAAACGTACTAGGAAGAACGGGTTTCCAGAATTGGCGCCTTTAGTGCGAATTAATAATGCACAATTTGTGCAGTACGAAAATGATTTATGCAGAACGATAAAGAGCTTTATATGTATAAGTACATTCAGTGTTACTGTTGGGATGTGGTGGAAATGTTTTCTTCATAATAATTAAAATTATATTATAATAAAACAATAATGGTCGTAAATGTTTTGTTAAAATTGAAGAGTTCGGTTGTAATACTTTTCTTGTAACTTAAACTATTTTATTTAGGAGAAATGCACAATGCGTTTCGTGCGTATGAATGAATGATTCATCTCCTAAAAGGAAAAATCCGATGTGAACAGCACATGCCTTCCTACAGATTCATATTTATTTTCTTTATTTCTTTTATAATTCATTAATTTGAGTTATGTGCACAAACTAGCACGAATAATTATTTGAAATTACACTGAAATTGCAGTTTTAATTCAATTTTTTTCCTGGAAACTTTCTAAAATTACTGAAAAAGTTAAAAGTTTAAAAGTTCCAAAAATTTGTTGGCTGAGATTCCCCCCCCCCCCCCCGTAATTTATGGGTTGCTCGCTTGTGTAATAGGACATTTTCTTTAGGAAAGATCCTCGATCCATCTATAAAAGGGGAAAAAATACCTTGACATACACACATCTTTATATTTTTATCATTGTGTATTTTACTTTTTATATAACGTTGTTTAATTTCTATAAAATACAAAGAAAACGCTTCAATCTAAATACTTTTGCTGCCATAGAAAATCATTTCAGTAAGTTCTATGAATCACATTTTATACAGTTACATATTTCATAAAGTATTAATATTTGTTAATTCTAAAATAAATTTCAGTAATTTAATTAATTTTAAATATGTTATCTAACCATTTTCCTTGCTTGTGGGCCAATATTCGGACAGTCAGTTCATCATTTGAGATTACATTGCATGGCCATGTCATCTAAGGAATCTATCACCCCCCCCCCCCCCCCGAGTTACAAAATTTGGAAAATGTAAAAATATATAAAAAATATCTGTTTTATATTTTTATATATATATTTGTTATTATTTTATAATATTTTATATATAAAATATTTAAAAAATTGTACCGCTGTCGCCGTTCTCGAAATCTGATTCTATACTTTCAGTTGACTCTTGAGTCATGTTCTGAAGATGAGTCGGCGCCTACCACAAAACTGATTCCTTCTATGGTTTCTTCCACTAAACTGTCAATTTCCCAATATTTATTTTCAACTTTTACTGCGTGCTCACAATATTTAATCCACTGCTCCTTTGTAATGCTGGCAAGGGCTGTCGGATGGCGGTGCATAACTTTTCAGAATTTGCTTCAGCCTAAAAAAAAAATCGAGTACTTTGTGGACCACATTTCGTTCCTTGGAACGAATTACTTTTACTTCTACAGACATTTTGTCGATAAAAGCACGGTTCACAAATATCAGATTCTAATTAATTAAATAAACAGACGTTAGAAGTTGGAACAGATGTTAGACATTTTCTTAGTCGCAAGCGCAATGCTAGTAAAGCATTCCAACTATTCTAAATTTCAAACAATTGGCGAAATACGCGCAGCAAATGCGATCGCCAAACAGGTTTGTGCGTTTGGCAACCCTTTCACTGTAGTACACAGATCGTCTGTTTTGCCAGCTTTCTTCCCTATAACGAAATGGACTCATCCAAGGTCATCTGCCAACTCATGGGAGCCGGACTATACAAAAACGTATTCTTCGATCTAACAAAATTAAAGCTGTTCTTATTCAGATCAGCTTAATCCTGGAGTATTGCCTAAAGATGATATAGCCATATTTAAACGACAGTCAGAAATATATTACTTTATGTAGTATTTTATTTTAAACACGTAAGTGGTAGATAAATAACCTCTTTAAAGTGTTCATACGTAAAAATACATTTATCCTAAAAGAACTCCCCGTTTTAGGGAGTATGAACTTTGCTATTGCAGATTTGCGTAGTACAAACTTCCTGAATTTTAAAATTGTCTGCGTTGTGAGATTTTTTGTCGGTGCCCACAGAAGTTTAAAATATACTGGCATATAGATAATTTCTGTACGATATGTCTCTTGGGTTTTCGAAACATCATATGGCTGTACAACAGAAGTGGGTAAAAGGGTATCAAAATATTATTTTCAAATTTACATATATTATTTCTTTTATAATTATATATGTATATAAACGTATATGTATGTATATGTATATATAATATATAAACATATATATATACACATATACAGGGGTTGAACAAAATAATATGAACATCTGTGCAATAACAATACTCGAAGAAAACTTGTCGTATACTTACGCCTTCTAGTATTGAAGGGTGCCACCTAGCGGGCGAGAATGTACACACATCAGTGTGTGAGTAGCAGTGATAACTGTCGGATGCAAAATATATTGCGGCGTTAAAACTTCGTTAAGGTTGACCTCTCAGATTTCAATAGAGGAATTAATGTTGGGGCCCGTCTTGCTGGAACCTTTGTAATGAATAAGGGAAAGACATCTGCCAAGCACAACAGTGGCCGACGGTCGAAGCTGACTGATAAAGACAGAAGGGCTTTGAAGCTGATTGTGGCCAGAAAGCACAAGACAACAGAATCCCAGACAACATCTGAGATAAACACACATCTACAGGAAGCTGTATCATCAAGAACTATCCGGCGTGAACTGCATGCGGCAGACATTCACGGTAGAGCGGTGATTCCAAAACCATTAGTTACACCATGCAATGCCTTGAAACGAAAATGGTGTCGCGAGCATAAAAATTGGACACAACAACAATGGGAGAATGTCATCTGGTCAGACGAATCCAAGGTACTTTAAACAAGAGGTAGGTCAGAGAGAGGGGGTTGCTTTTCGACCAGGAGAAGACTTGAAGCGTGACGTCACTGAGAAGTCAAGAATAGCGAACATAGAGATACGTGTATAAAGTTTAGAAAGTTCGTGTTTATAATTCGAAAAGGAGATAAGATCATTCTTAATTTTAAAAGAATAAAATTAAATGATCGCACTTATGCATAGGGCTACCAATTAAATATTATAATACATATATTATTTATAATAAAAGCTGAAATATATCGTGAAAAGTGTAGTAAATGTAAAAATTACATTTCAAGTGTTTTAATACAGATATGAATAAATATCTAATCATCGGATTTTTATAAACATAGTATCCATTATTTTAAACATCGATAATACTTTCTACATGCAATATAAATATGTATTCAACAATATCTATTTGAGTAAAAATTTCCACATACATATAAAATATATTGCTGACTATGAACAATCTAGTAGTTACATAACTACACTGCTGGCCATCCAAAATGCAACACCATGAAAGACAAGAGATATCAAAGCCAAATTTATTGGACAAAGAACATAAAGTACAAGGATGAATTGATTGAAATACAGCCCCGTTCGACTTGCGGAACACGAAGAAATCTGCATTTTGTGCAGCGGCCATGGCTGACACTAACTGCTGCTACACGCCTCGGCATTGAAAGAAAGATACTTTGGATGTGTTCTTGGGGTATGTCAGTCCATACTGCTTCCACACGTTGCCAAACTTCATCTGTCGTAGCAGCTGGTGGTGTTTGCTTGGCCAGTCGTTTGCCAATCATCGACCAGACGTGTTTAATGGGTGGCAGATCAGGAGAACGGGCGGGCCAAGGGAGCAGTGGAACTTGGTGGGCACTGAAGAAATGCTGAACGATATGTGACACGTGTGGTCTCGCATTGTTCTGTTGAAACTTGGCCGCAGGCAAGCCTTGAAGGTAAGGTAAGACAACAGGCTCCAAAACTTCAGAAATGCAGCGGTGGCTGTTGAGTGTACCGGCAATACGTATTAGGGGGGTGCGGGAGTAAAATCCAATGCCACCCCAAACCATAACGCCAGGTGAAGGACCGGTATGGCGATGCATAATGCAAGAGTTATGCACTCTCTCGCCACGGTGCCGCCAAACGCGGATACGATCATCGTGGTATTGTAGGCAGAATCGTGATTCGTCTGACAACACAATGTCGTGCCATTCGTTTGTCCATCTCAGGCGTTCAACGCACCACTGCAGCTGCATACGCCTATGGTCTGGAGTCAAAGGTAATCGCAGCAATGGACGCCTTGCTGAAATTGCCCGTCGCTGCAGACGATGTCGAATGGTACGTGCTGACACAGATTGTTGTGCAACAGACTAATTCTTCCGCTAGGGTTGTTGATGTTGCAGTGCGATCTATCATTGCTATGCGCACAAGATGCCTGTCCTCACGTTCGGTGGTGCGACGAGGCTGGTGTAATCGTTCCTGTCAGTTGGTCCATCCCTCCTGCACCCACTGATTCCATATTCGCATCACTGTGGCTTGATTTCGTCCAACACGAGCACCGATTTCTCGAAAGGATAATCCGCAATCTCTATAAGCTACAATTCTTCCTCTGTCAAACTCAAAAATGTGCTAGAATGGCTGCCGTAATCTTCGACGAGGCATACTGAAGCTTTCCACACAAAAACACAGGGTGAAAACAACATTCCTGTACTTAAAAACAGCCTTCTCTTCTCCCCTTATATAGCGCTTGTAGGTGGCGCTACTGGCGCACATGATTTGCATATGAGCTAAAATTCTAATCATTTGTATTTCCTATCGAGGTCTACGTATAGTGCAAATTTCATGCTTATTGGATTCTTCCTTCATGGTGTTGCATTTTGGATGGCCAGCAGTATATATACATCATTAAAAAGCGTTTTTCGGATCTTTGGAAAAGGGGGAAGTTGAGGGTTGAATTATTTTATTTACCCAACGAAAAGACGATGCATTTTGTGAGCTAGTAGAAGTATGATTCTTTGTGGATACGACAGTTTTCACAAAGATATTTTAAGCATGCAAAATTGATGTTAATAAACTTTAAAGAGTTTTAACATTTTAAAGCAATGTTCAGATGGATCATAAATAATAAATTAATACATACCATTTCTATGCCATGATACTGCTTTTACACCATTTAGAGGCTTTTCTTTGCTTTTTTCTGTCTACTAATTGTTGCATGGAAGTATTATTTAAGTGTTTAATGCGAATGGATGTTCTGATTCGTGAAAACAAAGTTATGGCTTTTAGTGATATAGAAGGTGAAATGTTTGCTAACTTTGAGTGCAAGTTCTTAATGACGCCTTTCTTTTTTTATATATGTATATGCGCCATGTATTTCTAAGAAAACATTATCCCATTTTTTTATTTCTTCTGAAAAATGCGCCGTTGGCTTTGAAAGATCGCCTTTTGTTAGAGCCTCAATCCAACCATTTTCTAGCACAAATTTCGCTATTTCTCCCAACGATTTGTCCGCTTTTTTTTGCTATGTATCCTGAAATATAACGCAAATCCTCCTTTTCAACTATATTGTTTTCTTTTATATTCGATATAGATTGAGGTTCATGACTGTCTTTGTTAATTGTACACTGTTTAAATCGTGGCTTTTTTAAAAATTTGAAGACTTCTGAAGTTAGTACTTCTGTAGATTCCTTTTCTGTGACACTGCATCCATACGGCAAATTAAAATTGCATTTTCCAAGGACTGAAAGTCGGAGTCTGTTTTGGAACTCTACAAGTGTAGGATGGTCGTAACCGTTTCCCATGATTTGATTGAAAAAATTTTCCAGCGCCTCTTGGTTAAGGCGACACGTGAGGAGATATTTAATACCACTATTTTACTTTTAGGTGTCGCCCATAGGCAGCAGAGTGTGAAATTTTAACCAGCCTCCCGGGGAAATGCCTTATGGCTCAGCCCTCTCCTTGTGATGGGTTCAACAATCTGCCACAGCATAAAGACCTGTGACATCACTAGACTTTACTTATGGCTTCAGAAGTGGTGCTAATGTGTCTGTTGGTGGGGATGGCCTTTATGGATCCTGACCCCCATCGCACGGTGGTCGATCTCTCCAAATTCAACTCGACGTTCACGAAACCATTTTTGGATCCATCAAAGCCAAACATCACCATTGGATTTCTCAGCTCTTTCAAGGTGAGTTCAGCTCTTAATCTTATTATTCTAAGACGGTTGATAGCGTAGAATGACCGATCTCTGTTTTTATTCCATGTTCTGCACATTCACGCACTTGCATGGGTTAGATCGTAACTCCCGTTTCTAGATGATGCCCTCCAAATTGAAAGTTTTCCTGGCAACTGATTATTTGTCGCTAGAGGGCGCATAACTTCCGCCGTTCTTTAATGGTTCTAAATACAAATTTCTGTTATAGGGTAGTATTGGATCTGATATTTTATTAGTGATATATATTTTAATTAATTATTCTAACGTATTTCTGTTAAAGAATAATACAAATAATCAACCATAGAATTGCATTGCATTGGCATTTTTGTTTATCGGATTTATTACTATATCAAATATCAACTGATATTTAATTGACTTTGGATTGGCGGTTGAATAACCACGATAAGGTAATATAAAACAAAATATGCATTTAATAAATTGATTTGTTTCTGTGTCAGTTGTATTCTGATTAAATTGTTCATAATTAAGTATTAAATAGTTCACATGATAAATATGCAACACGCAATGCGTTCCAAAAGTGTATGGATAAAGTTAGGAATAAAGTATGTGGTTTTGTAATGTATAAAAAGATGCAATCGCGTTTTACTGAAATCTTTAATACTGAAATTTTAGTAAAGTTTAATTCCCCGGAGTAATTTTGCTATTTTCTATAATTGAATAATATATTCTAAGTTATTTATAGAGTTCATGTTTCTTCATTTATATTAATCTAATATTTTTGAAATCCCCTTTATCTGTAAAATATTTATCAAGTAAAAATAATTATTCGTAAATCTTAGCAATCGAATCTGAATTTTTATGCACTCATTGCCATAAAAATTTGCGCAGCAAGAAGTAATTCTGGGATCGTAACGAAACTTGGCATGAAGTTACGTGTCAGGCAGATATGCAAATGATTAGAAATACAGTGCGATTGCACATTGCGTAATGCCACTAGAGGGCATTGCACTTCGTTCTTCCTGGCGCAGAAAAAAGGTACGTAGAGGCTTTTTGTCTGTACTTAATCTGTTGCAGAGCGACGCTTTTTCATTAGCCATGCCGTTACGCCGCCATCGAAGACAATATGATCGACTGTCAGAGTTCGAGAGGGTAAGAATCATTAGGATAATACAAGTCGGGTGGTCAGCTCGACCAGTAGCCCGCCACCTAGGCCGTTCTAACTTTACTGTGAGGAGGTGTAGAGACCACTGGACGACAGAGAGATCGCATACACGGCGGTCAGGTTCAGGACGTCCTCGGCAAATCAATATCCAAGAAGACCGTCACATCACCGGCACATCACCGCACAGCGCCAACTGCATCATTGTCCGCCTTCAGGACACAGGCAGCACCTTCACTACGGGCCCCTGTGTCTGTCAGTACTATCGCGAGGCACCTGTCTGCAGGACATTTGGTATCGTGGCGCCCATTACGTGTGCTGCCAATGACACCTACTCACTGTCGTCTCCGTTTGGAGTGGTGTCTGGCTCGACGGGATTGGACCGCAACCGAATGGAACCAGGTTGTCTTCAGCGACGAATCGAGATTCAATTTGTTCAGTGATGAGTACCGTGTACGTGTGTGTAGGCCCCGTGACGAGCTCCTCAATCCAGCCTTCGCTTTACAGCGGCATACCGCTCCCCCCAGCTGGTGTGATAGTATGGGGTGCCATAGCATATGACACCGGTCACCTCTAATATTGATCCACGGAATCATGACACCTCAGCGGTACGTTCGTGACATCCTTCAGCCACATGTGTTGTCACTCATAGCAGGGATCCCGGGAGGCATTTTTCGAAAAGGACAATGCTCGGCCACACAAAGCAAGGGTGTCACAGGAATGCCTCCATCACATTACCACCCTTCACTGGCCTGCCTGATCCCCTGATTTGTCATCGATCGAGCATGTCTGGGATCACTTGGGATGGCAAGTTTGACATCCTACGAGTTTGGTCGAACTAGAGGCGCGCTTACGACAACTGTCGAATGAGATGATGCAGGACACCATATGAGGCCTCAATGCCCGCCTGTATCGCATCGTGTATTCACACTAGAGGTGGCCCAACATGATACTAGAACCTCCATTCATTTGTAGTTTTCTTGTAATAAATGATCCTTTTGATTTGATTTTGTATCACTTACATATATTAATGTTGCACTCACATATATAAAATTTCGTTCGATTCTGACAACTCTTTCTTGGTCACCTGGGAACAAACACCGCGTGCTGTTGACACATTTCGGGCGCGGTAACCCGGTGGTTTGCGCGCTGGATTTGTACGCTGCCACAACTGCCGCCGTGTTCATGCGGAGTACGATCACGTTAAACATGTGCGTCCGTAAGTCCTTCCGAGAGGTTAGTGGTAGGGGAAGGAGGGTACGGTCCCTGTGGATGCCTCCCCCACTGGGTTCCGGTCTATATTGGGTGGTACTTCCTGGCCGTCCAAATGGTTACCTTACACCTTTCTGGTAGGTCGGACGGTCTGGGTCTCAACAACTCCTCTTTCTTGGTGCTCAAATTTTTATGGCAATGAGTGTAATAATTATGTTTATATTCATACAACTTTATTAAATTATATTACTCTTTAATAGCATAGAAAGTTTTCAAATATGACAAAATTACTTCAAGTACATTTTATTCATATTGGGAACTGACAATACCTAATATGGGTTTTATTCTACTTTTCTATGAAAATATGAAGAACAAGTAACTAATTATGCTATGTATTTAATTATTACAGTTGTCTTCGATTATTTGAGTACTTAAATTTCGACGGAGCTGAAGTGATTTTAAAAACACTTTAGAATTCAAAATGTTAGTGTTAAATTAAAATTGCTTTAATAAAATCCTTCTTAATCGTTCTAAATCACAATGTGAAATAATCAGTAACGTAAATTCTGTGAATACCGAAATTCGTGTAAAGTTTCTATGATCAGAGGCAAGAATCAAGCCTATTGTTTCAGGATCGTCATTTTCATAAACCGCCTAAATGCTGTTATTAGCTTAATATAAATCATCGTTTTAAAGTAAAAACAGCGTTATTGTAATTTACATGCAAGTTTTATAGTTTACATATTGAGTACAAGAATTTTGATTTTAATAGTTAATTCTCAATTGACTTCCCACCCTAGTTTGACGTCACTTTCTGTGATTTGAATATTTCTTATAAAAGAAACTTAACTGTAAACTTGCTTAGTATTTGAAGGATATAATTTTAAAAATCTAAATTATATCAAATAATATGTTTTTCTTATAAAATGTTCTCTAATGAGATTCTAAACACGTAATTCAGAGAAATAAAGTTAAAAAGAATTAGGTGGTTGATTGAAATGCACAACAATTTCTGGTACTTAAACGTGACTCATTAAGTGGGTATAGCCTACGTATAGGCTGTGCAGTGCCTGTAATTTATATATTGAATACTGTAATAGAGGAATATCTGTCGTAAAATCAAAGATTCTATTAATTTGAATGTATGAGACCATAGCCCATGCTTCTGTAACACAAAGCATTTGTCTGTTGCTTAACAACACTATGTTTTCCTCAAATTAACTTTTGTAAAATTATTAGCTTCATGTTAATTTTATGATGGGAAACATCTCTGCAAATGTCTTTCGTATTGTTTAAACCTAAACAAGGTTACTTTAATTAAAGCAAAACATAATCAACTGAATTTGAGAAGCTTACAATTTGCAATTTTATTACAGCAAATGAAAAAGTTAACGATTTTTTCAATAAAAATTATCGAATTACAAAATAATACAGTAGTGCAATTTGTCCAATTAAAATCCAACAGATTATGAGAGAAATAAAAAAAGTTTGATATTTCTTTCAGTAACCATTTTGAAAATTTATTCTTCTAAATTTATTTCTTTTGAAAATCTATTACCTCAGAGCAAGTATATAGCAAAATCTAATATAAGAGTTAACATTAGTATTTGTATTATAAGTTAATGTGGCTTGTAGAACAGCTTGAATATACGTGAAATCTAGTTTAAAAATACATGATTTCACAAGTAAATTTGAGCTAATTGTGTGGTAGCAATTACGTAGATCATAATTGTCCTTATACTAAAACTGTATACTGTTGTATACTAAAATCATCAAAAAACATATTTCTTCATAGAAATTTATGCAAAGTCTATTTGAAATTATCATTATTAAATAAAATCGACGTATGACAAGCTTTCCTTATCTAACTTAAGTGTTTCAAAAATTAACCACTCAATACAATAGTGTGTGATATATTTTCTATATGAAAATAACTAGCTCGTTTTATAACTTTCTTCAAATAATATGGAATAGAAGGTTAATATGTGAAACGTGAATGCAAACCCAATAGATTTAACGGTAAGAACAAGCCAAAAAGGTGGATTTGATCTACCATCTATCGAATTCCTTCGAAGTTAGGTGTTGGCAGTGGAATTTTTTTTTAAATCGGCGGGAAGAACTACGGCCCACTCGATTACGCAACGCCACACACTTGCTAAAGAAAGCTCTCTTTACTGGAAGCTCTCTTTACTCCGTGGTACACAACGCGGGTTACAGTCATTACTTGATCATATAGAGAACGGGTACATAGCCTATTTGAGAATAAGTAAGCACCAGTCCGATTACTTTTAAATAATAAACAAGATATTTTAAACAATATTTTGCACCCCCATGAAAAATTTCTCGTTTCGTTACTTATTACAAAATCAGATATTTTAAACAATATTTTTCATCCCCCAAGATTCATCAACATACTCTCCTTCAAGAGTGATACATTCATTCCAACGCTCCTCTAACTTTTCGATGCCTGTCTTGTATAACGATTTGTCTTTGCTCTCAAAATAGGCCTCAGTTTCGGCAATCACTTCTTCATTTGAGTCAAATTTCTTTCCCTGTAGAATCTTTTTGATGTCTGCAAAAAGCCAGTAGTCGCTGGGGGCCAAATCTGGAGAGTACGGTGGGTGAGGAAGCTATTCGAAGTGTAATTCATATAATTTAACCATCGTTTTCATCGACTTGTGACACGGGACATTGTTTTGGTGGAACAGCACTTTTTCTTTTGCATGTGAGGCCGTTTTTTCTTGATTTATACACTCAATCGATCCAATAATGCCATGTAATATTCGCTATTGATAGTTTTACCTTTCTCAAGATAGTCAGTCGATGAACAAAATATCATGCGCGTCCCAAAATACGGATGCCATAACCTTGCCAACTGACTTTTGGGGTTTTGGCCGCTTTGGACGACTTTCACCGGCTGCTGTCCACTCAGCTGACGATCTTTTTGATTCAGGTGTGTAGTAATGGATCCATGTTTCATCCATTGTCACTTACCGACGCAAGAAATCCTTCTTATCTCGCTTGACTAGCTCCAAACAGCGCTCTGAATCGTCAACGCGTTGTTGTTTTTGGTCTGGTGTGAGCAAACGCGGCACCCACTTCGAAAACAACTTGCGCATGCTCAAATTTTCGTGTAAAATTGTAAACACTGAATCGTCGACGCGTTGTTGTTTTTGGTCCGGTGTGAACAAACGCGGCACCCACTTCGAAAACAACTTGCGCATGCTCAAATTTTCGTGTAAAATTGTAAACACTGAATCGTCGACGCGTTGTTGTTTTTGGTCCGGTGTGAGCAAACGCGGCACCCACTTCGAAAACAACTTACGCATGCTCAAATTTTCGTGTAAAATTGTAAACACTGAATCGTCGACGCGTTGTTGTTTTTGGTCCGGTGTGAGCAAACGCGGCACCCACTTCGAAAACAACTTGCGCATGCTCAAATTTTCGTGTAAAATTGTAAACACACTACTTTCTGATATCTTTAAGGTGTCAGCTATCTCACGCAACTTCACTTTACGGTCTTTCAAAACTATTTTGTGGACTTTTTTTTTATGTTTTCCGGAACAACTGCCGATTTTGGGCGACCGGAGCGTTCAGCATCATCGGTGTTTGTACGACCGCGTTTAAATTCAGCATACCAGTCACACTACTTTGAGAAACGATTCCTTCAAAAAGGCTAATCCCAGCCCATTGAAATTTTATGACTTTTCTTATTTTATGAAAGTTACTGAAAACACAGAAGAAAATTATTCTAGATTTTATAATAAGAGAACAAATCATGGATCTTCTTATTTCGCGCAAATTCTTCGTAAATTGCTCGACGGTGCTATATTTTTAATCTTGTGAACTAACTGTGCGGCTAAGCAGTGTTCAGCAGTTTTCCTTTGCGGAAAGGTAGCGAAAAGTAACAAACGTCGTCAGTGATCGTTCTGCAGTAATAAAACACAAGATTTGTGTTCATCATGCAATAAACCCACCTGTTGTTGAGACCCAGACCGTCCGACCTACCAGAAAGGTGTAAGGTAACCATTAATAAACCCACCTGTGGAAAATGCCAAGAAGAACGGTGCATCAGGAACTCTTATTGTAGAAAATGTGTCGAAGAAGCATCCTAAATGCTGTAACTATGATGTTTTGGTTTTCAATTAAAGGTATGTTGTATTTTTTCTATTACGGTCAAATTGACCGCTGCCCGTCGTTCTAGTTAATTCAAAATATCTGTCGTTCTAGTGTTAAAAATTAGTAGTATAAACTAAAGTCTGAGATGCGTTTTATACCCATGGTATTAAATTGAAGAGAACACAAAAAGTAAACACGGAAAATTTAGCAACTGGATATACTTTTGATGATAAATTTCAGAATAATTTATGGCGTCACACGAATAGTCATCCAATCAGGTGTGGGGGGCTGCAGATCCCCAGATGGGGGAGGGTAGGTTCGAACTCTGAACCTTTCAATTACTGCTCCCGTACTATGCCATCTGACCCAAAAGAATCCTCGAGGGCCGAGGGAATAACCGACGAGGAGTAACGCAATGCTGCCCCTTCACACTCTCCTTTCTGGCGAGTGCTCGGTCGAATTTCAGTAAGGAGGGGGCCGGACAGAAAAACCCCAACGCGTCCCCAAGCTGAAACTCAGTCGGTGAGCTGAAGTAGGCGTTGTTGTTGAGACTCAGACCGTCCGACCTACCAGAAAGGTGCTGAAATAGGCGTTGTTGTTGTTGAGACCCAGACCGTCCGACCTACCAGAAAGGTGTAAGGTAACTGTATGGACGGCCGGGAAGTGCCACCCAATTTAGACCGGAACCCAGTGGGGGAGGCATCCACAGGGACCGTACCCTCCTTCCCCTACCACCAACCTCTCGGAAGGACTTACGGACCCACATGTTTAACGTGATCGTACTCCGCATGAACACGGCGGCATTTGTGGTAGCGTGCAAATCTAGCGCGCAAACCACGGGGATACCGCACCCGAGATGGCCAACAGCACGCGGTGTTCCGAGGTGGTCACCCACCAAGTACTAACCGCGCCCGATGCTGCTTGACTTCGGTGATCTAACGAGAACCGGTCTCATCGTGCGGCGTCGTGACGTCAGTCGTGGTTAACCGGGGACGGAGGGGAGTAAGTATGCGTCTACTGTAGTGCTGCCATCTCGTGCCGGGTCACCATTGTGGAGGGCCGCAGATTCTCCGATGGTGGGGGATAGGTTCGAACTCGGAACCTTTCGATTACTACTCCCGTACTATGCCATCTGACCCAAAAGGATCCTCACGGGCCAAGGGAATATCCGGCGAGGTTTTTTTTGTAGCGATGAGTGACGCAATGCTGCCCCCTCACACTGTAGTGCTGCCATTACGTCTGGGTCACCATCGCGGTGTTCGCTGATTGTGTGGGCTAAACCTGCCTTGCGGTATTAATGCCAGGATCCTCTGATTATTTGCGAGAGGGCACAACCCCCCGACATTTGTTTTTGTTTTGTAAACAAAAGTTAACTTTGCATAAAGGAATATTTATTATTTACAAGATATATATACATTATACTAATTGCAGAAACATTTGCAGAGTGATTCTGCACCAGGCTGATAAGCCCTGCGTACAGTCTAGACCAGTAGAATTCTAGGACCGTAAAAGTTCGAAGCAGTCGAAAGGAGGTTTCGACTGCGTAGTGAAACCTCCTTTCGACTGCTTCGAACTTTTACGACTTTCGACTGCTTCGAAGTTCAAGAGCAGGTCCCCATCGGGAGTCTTCAGAAGTCAGGCGTCCAAAACAGGAAACAGGATGCGGATTCCTCAGTTATAAGGTACACAGAGAAACACCGCTTAGAGTTCGTTTTGGTGCAGGTAGCATAAATGGCGATAGTTAACCGCCACACAGGTTTTACTTCAACCTTAATGTCATAAATAGATCGCGTGATCCCTAAATCTAGAAAATTGATTTCGCATATCAGGGGGAAATCTGAACAGTGTCTGAAAACACGGGATTGCTAAACTTTGGGGGATTAAATAAGGTTTTTGTAATGCATGAAAGTACGTAGGAAGATCATTTATTTTCACATCGATACGCATAAATTTGCAGTGAATCAATACCGTGTTTGAGATTCTTTGCCTATTAGGTCTAAATTGCAATGCCGCCTAGGTATTCAAGTCACTATAGTCTAAATCTAGGATTGAATTAGGTGATCCGGGTGAAGAGCGCAAGCATTTATATTTATTTTAACCCTCTAATGCATTAGAACCTCATATGAGATTGTCAGAGAAAAAGCGTAGAAGTAAATGTTATTTCTAATCATTTGGACATTCAACTGCATAGTAGCCTCATATGAGGTCAAAAAAATATTCTAAAAATCATCAAAAAATGGCCGCACTAGCCTTTCATTTTGTTTGCATGGGTTACAGCTTCTATTGTGCTGAACCGCCAGATGTGTTAAAACAACGAATTTTAGAAAGTGTTTCCCACCATTCAAATGAGCATAGCAAGTAAGTAAAAATATGTCCTTGTTTCTTACATCATTTTAAATACAAAAAGAAAAAATCTGGGACTTATCAGCTCAATTAAGGCTGTTTTGGCTTGAAACTTCAAACATGGTTTCCATGCAGTTATAGCTATTACAGCTCTTTCTGAATGCAAACCTCATTTGAGGTTAATGATATGATGCAACTTCCAAAAATATAAAATTATAAAAAAAAATCAATGCAAGTTATTATTATAGTTGAAATTTTAGTGTGTGTGTATGTGTTGTATATTGTATGTATATCTATGTGTGTGTGTGTGTGTGTCATTGACGCACCCAAGGGAGGGGTTTGGTCAAGAGTAGGTCTTATTTTAAACGATATATAAAATTAAAACCTAAGCCATGGGGTATCAAAATATGGGTTCGTGTTGGAGTTTCTGGCTATCTTTATTGTTTCGAAATATTTCAGAGGGCAACTGGTGGAAGAATGCCACCGTCAAAAGAATATGGCGCGGCTGGTGATGTAGTGTTACGCTTGTGCCATGCTGGAAAAAATCATAAACTATATTGTGATAATTTATTTCCATTCCGTTTATTGGGGAATTAAAACACAGAAAAATTAATTTTTTTGGAACCATTCGAGCTAACAGAATGAAGAGCGCCGAGAAAAAGCTGAAGGATATTAAATCTCCCATGAGAGATGGAAGGGGCTCAGATTCTGTAACTACTTCTGAGGAGAACATACAGTGATTCAGGGTGAACAGGGTTGATAAATCTATTGTGTACGTGGTGTCATCTTTTGCTGGGAGTTCAACCAACGGACAAAGCAAAACGTTTTTGTCATGCAACGAAGTCCGTTGTTGAAATAGATAGGCCACACTCAGTGCACATTTATAACCTTCATATGGTAGGTGTGGACTTAATGGACTCACTTTTGGTACTCTATCATCATTCCCAAAGAAATAAACGGTGGTATATGCTAATTTTCTTTCACCTTATGAATGTTGCTGTTAATGCCTGGGTTCTCTGGAGAAACGATGAAAGAGCAACTATGATTTATTTGAATTCAAAAATAGCATAGCATCAAGGAACCTCATCATTGATAACAAAGAAAAGGGGTCGACCATCCGAAAGCGGTTCTCCTGCTTCCGAATGTCAAGTTAAGAAAAGAAAAGTGTCTAGTCGCAAAAGAACTGAGATATGAAAGTGGCAAACATTATCCAAAAAAGTCTGATGGTAAATTTGCTCTGAAGTGCAAGAATGAAAACTATAAGAGTAAAACGCGATATATTTGTGACCGCTGTCAAGTAAGTTTATGTTCAGAATGTTTTGAACACTTTCATGAAAATTGATTTTTTTTCCTAGTGGGAAAACAAGTCTTGGTTTTTATATGACAAAATATATTGAGAAAATGTTTTTCCAGTAAAAAAAAAGACAATTTCTCATAAATGTTTTTAGTACTATCACTGTTGATATGTTATTAGTAAATGTAACCATTTTTGCATATAAGCCTATACCTGTAATTTCTTAAACAGATTAAAAATCAATTTACTCATCATTATTCTCATCTATTTAAAGATAAATTGTAAGTAAATAATTCACGCATGAGAGGTTTAATTAAACTAGCCTTATGAGGGTCAGTTTGTTTTCTAGAACCACAATTACTTCTTAAACACTACCTAAAGCAAATATTTATTTTTCATAAAACTTTATAAAACATTATTTTCGGTAGATAAATGAACTTTTACTTTTAAAATTTCCTCTACCCCCCCCTTAACTTCCTGTCCTTACTCTAGTTCATAGGTTCTCAACGTGGGCGATAACGTCCCCTTGTGGGCGTTTGAGACTTTCAGGGGGGCAGTAGAAAACCCAGAGAAAATTAGGAGGCGTTGAGATCTGTACGGAGGGGCGGTGGGCAGATTAAAAAAATATAGTTTAAAAAAGACAAAAAAAAAAAAAAAACACGCTAATCACGTACTAACTAAAGCAAACTTTAATATTGGTTAATTTTTGTTATTGTATGTATTTTAATCATTTTTATCACGTGTGCGAAAATTCACATATTTCGGTAGTTCGGGAAGTGGATGAAAATTGAACTTAAAGATTCCATTACATTCAGATCTACATTAAATTGGATGATATAAACATTTTTAATTTTAGATTTGAATTAAAAATTTTCAAATCTTCCAATTCCACGTGAAATATCTCATATATAAATACAGGTAAAGTTAACAAAAGCCTGTTAATAAAAAATAGCAAAAAGTATGCTTGTAGCAATTCAGTTATAACAAGTTTTTGTTAAATAACGTGATTTTTACAGTCCTGCAAGAATTGACAGTATTATCTGTGCTTGTTCTAACCCGCACTCTGTTCCCGCATCACCCTTGCCCCCGCGCTTTACTTCGACGCCGGGTGTTATGAACGAGTCACTGCATGTTGATCTTATTCCTGTCGATGCGTGTTATATGTCTCCAACCTATATAAAGGCAGTGATTGTTCATTTTATTTTCATTAGCATTATCGCGCGCAATTGATGACAGGGTTTTAAAAGTTCACTAATACTACTCACGTATCTGTAAAGTAAAAACCATGTCGGAAGCAAAAAAGAAGCGGCGGCAGTATAATGTGGATTATATTAAGTACGGATTTATCGAAAATCCCACAAATCCATCATCGCCAATGTGCCTTATTTGTCAAAAAACATTTTCAAATGAAACGATGAAGCCTTCTAAGCTTCAAGATCATTTTAATAAAATACACCCGGATAAGAAAGACAAAGATGTGACCTATTTTCAAGACATGAAAAAGAAGTACGAAATTCAGCCAACTGTATCAAAACTTTTTTCATCAGCTTCTAAGCAAGACGATGACGGACTTCAAGCTTCGTACAATATCTCATTGTTGATTGCTAAAACATGCAAACCACATACTATTGGGGAAGATTTAATTTTACCAGCAGTAAATGAAGTAATAACCACTGTGCTCCATAAACCAGCTGCAGATATTATTCGAAAAATTCCTTTGAGCAATAGTTCTGTGAAAAGACGAATTGATGAGATGGCTGAAAACATTCTGGAATCATTGTGCAATCATCTGCAGACTTGTCAATTTTCAATTCAGCTGGATGAGTCCACTTTACCAACCAATGAAGCATTGTTATTGTCATACGTGAGGTTTATCAAAGATGAGAAAATATGTCAAGAACTATTGTTTGCTACGAATTTGGAAACAGATACTAAAGGAGAAACCATATTTAATACACTTGAAAAGTTTTGTGACGAAAAAGGAAATTCCTTTTAATAATATTTTGTCAGTTGCTACGGATGGCGCACCGGCTATGACAGGGCGTCACAAAGGCTTCATAGCGTGCTTAAAAAATAAAGTTCCTGACGTGTTTGTTGTGCATTGCGTAATTCATCGCCAGCATTTGGTTGCGAAAACTTGAGTGAACGCCTCCATACATCACTGCAATATGTTATCACAGCAGTTAATAAAATCAGAAGTAACTCGTTGAATGACAGATTATTTAGTCAGCTTTGCATTGCCAATGATGAAGATTTCAACCGATTGCTGCTTCACACAGAGGTGCGCTGGCTGTCAAAAGGTACTTGTTTGACTCGATTTTACAATCTGTTTGGGTCTGTGATAGAGTTCCTAGGAAATGAAGACACGGAATTGCGCGACAACCTTATCTCATCAAAGAACGATATTGCGTACTTGACAGACCTGTATAAATTGTTTAATGATGTCAATCTCCAACTTCAAGGCGACGACTTTAACTTGATTAAGACAAAAAATAGCGTTGCTGCTTTCGTGTCCAAACTGTTATTATACAGAAGAAATATCGGCAGACGCGAATTCAATAACTTCCCAAATTTATCAGCAGTATCATTCAAGCACGACGACTTGCTTGTTTACTGTCAACACTTGGAAAACCTTCACAGTGAGTTCAAGGAACGATTCCAGGACATTTTAAACATGGACATACCAGACTGGGTTTTGGATCCTTTTTCAAATGTCAACACAGCTGGATCATCCCAGTTAGAAGAACTAATAGAACTGACGACAAATGAGGAATTAAAAATTAAATTCAACAATGGCTACCAAGAATTTTGGCTGCAGAAGCCGATTTTACAACTGTACCCAGAATTATGGTCGATTGTTCAACGATTTCTGATAGTATTCCCATCTTCCTATTTAGCTGAACGTGGATTTAGTGCTGTAGCAACGTTGGTAACTTAAAAGAGAAATCGGCTCCATGTTACTGAACGCGGCGACTTACGGTTGTTTTTAAGTAAAATCGAGCCTGATATTGACAAACTCCTTAAAATGCATCAAATTCAACTTTCTCATTAGATAAGTTATAAATTCAATGTCTTTTGAATGTTAATAAAAATACTTTTCAATATAATTAAGTATGCGTTTTAATTGCTCTCATTGAAACAGTCTTCTTTAAACTCAGAAATAGGATAGGGTCATATCCTATCTTACGACTATAGTATATAATATTACACGTTTAAATATAATCCTGGCAATAGCTGTTTCAGATTCGCAAGTAAAAAAAATTGGGGGGGCCATTAAGAAAAAAAAATATTTTCAAAGTGGGCGGTGGACAAAAAAAGGTTGAGAACCTATGCCTAGTTACTTCGTTTTTCTGAAGACACGGTGCTTGCCCCTCCCCCCCCCTTCCCAAGCGCATTCTCGATTTACACTCTGTCATCTTATGAAACGAACCTTTCTTCTCATCTTTTCCTTTCTGCTCGAAGTTTAAAGGAGGGAATTTTTTTCCCTTCTGGGCACTTCACTAAACTCCAGTCCTTCAGACATTGAGAAGTCTGAGTGAAGGAATAATTACACTAGAGATGGGTTTCTATTAACTTAGCAGCTATTTTAAAGCTGCTAACGCTAAACAGCTGTTGCTAACAGCTAATACCGATTCCACAAAACTGCTAAAAATAACAGATCCTTTTTTCTTACTAGGAGGGGGGGGGGGGCCTCCGTCCCTTGTTTGCTGCCATTCGCAAACAGGAGCTTGCAACCCGCTACGCAAGCGTAATACGCGCAGACAGTCTTTGCCACTTGTTCGCTCACGCTCACCAACCCGCTGAACTCGCTTAACAGACTTTGTCACATCGTCCGCATAGGAAGTGTACGCCCTTCTGAAGCGTACCCATTCACAAGTCTTCGCTTAATCATTAGGGCTAGCCCGATAGGGTTCGAAATACAAAGAATTAATATATACTATAAAATAAAAAAAACAACAGCAAATAGACAAAGCTGTGCGGAATTTAGTGACTTGTCCTGTCTGGCGCATATTCTATAAGTAAAGATCTACAGACAGACTTTACTTTTTCATCAAATATATTTCTATTTCTAAATTGAATGACATTTAAAATATTATATAGTTTAATAACATATGATATAGTTTAATAAGCTATCTACATAGTCCATGTGACTTCTTTTATATTAATTTAATATTTTTAAAATCTCCATCATTTTCTACAAAATATTTATCTACTAAAAAATGGAGTTACTCATAATTCTTAACAATCTTTAAAATTTCTATGATTTTTTTTTTATAAAAATTATGTTTATATTCTTGCAATTTAAACATTGATTTACAGCATTCTTTATTACAAAAGAGGGTTTTCAAATATGAAAAAAAAAATAATAACTTGATCTAAATTTTATTCATATTTGGAACTGACAATATCTAATAAATGTTTCATTCTACTTTTCCATGAAAATATGGAAAAAAAAAGTCTAATTGTGCTAAGTATTTATTTACAGTTTTGTTCGATTATTAATGTACTTAAATTTCAATATATGCAACTGAAATGTTTTTACAAAATACTTTAGAAGTCAAAATGTCAATAAGTTAAAATGAAATTAAGTTATGGATATAAAACTCGTAATTACTGAAAACCACAATGTGAGATTATCAGTGACATAAATTCTGTAAATACTCAATTTCATGTAAGCTTCCTATTCCTATTATCAGACACAAGAGTCCCCACTGTTTCAAAATCGCTCTTCTCATAACCCTCCAGAAACAAAATGCTGTTTTTAGCATAATATAAATCATTGCTTTTAAATATAATAACAGTGTTTTTGTAGCTACAAGAAGTACATATTATATGAAATAATGTTGATTTTTTATATGAAAAAACATCCTTCAAATCTCCAGTAAACATTCAGACTTTTGAAATGAATATTCAAATCACAGAAAGTGCATGCATAGTGAATACATTAATTTTGATTTTAAACAGTTCCTAAATGACGTATTTCATTTTCTGTGATTTGAATATTCATTTTAAAAATTTGTATGCTTACTGGGGATTTGAAGGATATTATTTCATATAAAAATCTACATTATTTCATATAATATATACTTGTAAAATGTTCTCTTTCAGGATTCTAAAAATGTAATTTAGAGAATTGAAGAAAAAAAAATAAGGGTGATCCATAAAAATATGACAATTCCGTGGTTAAAAAGGTAATTCAATTAGTGGGCGTGGCTTACTATAGCTGTATACGTAATTTACATATTGGATAATGTAATACAGGAATATCTGTGGTAAAATCAAAGATTCTATTAATTGGAATGTATGAGACCTTAGCCCTCGTTAATAAAAGATAAAGAAATTGTCTGTTGCTGAACACTGTATTCCTCAAATTAACTTTTAAGAAAGCATTTTTGCCCCAAAGTAATTTTATGATGGGAAACTGCTTTTATTAATATCAACAATTATATTTTAAACCTAAACCATATTACATTGAATATTGCGAAGAACAGTGAACTAAATTTGAAAAGTATGCAATCTGTAATTCTATTACAGCAAATATAAAAGCTGAAGATTCTTTCAATAAAAATTATCAAACGATGAAATAATACAATAGTGCAATTTGTCCAATTTAGATCCAACACATCCCATTTAAATAGAACTAAAAATGTATAAAATATATTTCAGTAACCATTTTGAAAATATTATATTCTTCCATGTAAGGAGCATGTATATAGCAATATCTAATCCAAGAGTTGACATTAGTATTTGTATTACAAGTAAATACAGCTTGTAGAAGAGTCTGAACTTCACAACTAAAAATAACAAAGAACGTATTTCTTTATAGAAAATTAGGGAAAAGCCTATTTAACAATATCAGCGTATGAAAGCTTTCCTAATCAAACTTAAGTCTTTCAAAATTGATTTGCCATCTATCGGATTCTTTCGTAATTAGGTGTTTCTAGTCGGTCTATGAAAAATTTTCCAAATCGACAGACATCTAGTAACGGGGCTATGGTTAGATAGGTTGATGGATGATTTTCATTTACGCCACAAACGCCAGGCATATTGTAGGGTCATCTGGTATATAAAATGGCAAAGCATGATCACATAATATTCCATTCTAGGTGTCTTCCTATTTATTAGTTTAGTTGCTGCATCAGTATGTCATGCATGACGTCACAGGTGTACTATTCTATTGAAAAGAAGTAGTTCACAATCTCAGTTTTATCATTCATAGGATGCTGCGGACTTTGCGCTTTCTGATTTGTAGCACTGTCTCGGTCATTCAGTTGATATTAAAGCTGTTGTTGAGACCCAGACCGTCCGACCTACCAGAAAGGTGTAAGGTAACTGTTTGGACGGCCGGGATGTGCCACCCAATTTAGACTGGAACCCAGTGGGGGAGGCATCCTCAGGGACCGTACCCTCCTTCCCCTACCACCAACCTCTCGGAAGGACTTACGGACCCACATGTTTAACGTGATCGCACTCCGCGTGAGATATTAAAGCTGTGCACGTGATTGATTGTTGGTGAACCCTGTCTCCCGTACGACTACCCTCCGTCCTCGTATTGGTTTTTAATGACACATAGACATAGCCAGGATCTCTGGAGGCGAGAGAGAGAGTCGAAAACTGAATGGATGGGTTTCACCGTAACGTGTTAAATTCGTTTTCCAAGATGGGACCTATGAAAAATTAATGCAATTGTTCATTCAATGAGAACCTATACTATAGAGAATAAATGGACACTATAGAGATTTCATTGTTTAGCTAATGACCCCCCCCCCCCCCCCCCCCCAATTCGCCTGTCTACACAAATGAGTGCACCTAAGCACTCACGTGAATATATAACGTTTATATGAATTTGGATTCTTTGGCGGTCAAATGTCTCAACTGTAAGAGGGAAAAACTGTTTTTCGGGACATTTAATTTTTTAAGGATATTTTGCCTGTAACAGCACATGAGAGTGAATGAAGTGACTACAACATGTTACTAAACGTATGTGCTATGAATCACCATGGATAATTAATTGTGGATCCAGGTTTAATGCGTGCATTTGCATGGTTTAAGGTGTGTTAAATGCCGTGCCGTCAATACAGCCAACTTTGCCGAAGCACTGGTGTTAACAGTGTATAGTTCTTACCTTAGAGATATCAAATCTTCTGAAGTGATTTAGCTTAAAATTCAATGTTGAAAAAGTAAACAATAAATACTACTAAGGACCGGGGATTATACACAGACACTTGTTAAAGCAACTATGTACTTATTTACTATCCTGACAAGCAAACAGCAAATATTCCTAACGACCGCGGATTGTACACAGAGAATTGCTAAAACTACACATTTATATAACTGAAATACATGGCTGCTTGCTAGCCATAACAGACTGAATAGTACGCCTGGTAGTTAGGATATATACTAAATACCTAGAACGACACAAATAATACAAATTACGTACCAGTGGCAATGAAGTCCCTATCCTTGCGTACGCCATGCATCCTGCGAAACCCACAATAAACACAGGACTGTAGAAACTAAATGGGCTATTTCCCTCCTTTGTTCTAGGGAGGAAAAAAAAATGGATTTCAGTTCCAAAGCACTAGTGACAGAAACCTATGTGAGCTGTTACTATCTCACTGTTTCCTGTTTCTTTGCAATGCTGTTGCTTTAAATTGACTATAAAATAATTTCAGCGCCGTATTTAACCGAATTGACGCTGAAAGCGCAGAACATTTTGCAGTCCTAAAATTTATCTTTATTTGACTGTATATTTCCCTTTTTCTGTGTGCGCAACGTATAACATATAGCAATTTTGACTAAAAGATCTATAGAAAAGTGTTGAATTTAATTTAACATTGTAAAAATAAAACTTTACACGCTTGCAATAATACAGTAAATTCTTACAATTTTCATAATATTATTTATGGTTCGTATAGCAATACAATCCTATCGTAGCGTCTAAAAGCAGTGTCCTTATCATGTAAAACTTGATCTAAGAATTGGTTATATTCTAGAGTCTAGACCATAGACGTAGGCAAGAGGCATAGCCCCCATTGGCAAACAATTTAGATTAGACGCAGATGCAAATCAGTACTTTTGATAATAAAATTGTGAAACAATAGCCGCAAATAATATTTCGAGAACTGATAATAATTTTGTCTGTTAAATACCAATGTATCATAAATCTTAGATACTTTAACTAATACTTTAACAAATGCAATGACAACCATAAATGAGCATAAAATATATGATTCAGAAATTGAATATAAATAAAAAAAAATCTGACAATTCATAAAAATAATTAATCAGTTAGTTGTTCGATGTTTAAAATAGCATTTTTGTGACCCGCAAAATAACTGTTTTAATAATACAGATTTTTTGATCTACAGCTTTGTTAGACTGCGGATAACCACCCTATCAGCCAATTCTCCTGGCGTAAATCTCAACGGTTGCTTCGGGGGTTGAGTTTAATCTGTTCAATAAGATGTTTATAAAAAGTTTATAATTTGGATACACATATATTATTTTATTTTAGGAACTGGGGAAAAAGATCGCAGGTGCGGTGCCCCTAGCAGTGGACGTAGTTAACGAGGATCCCTACCTTCTTCCCGACCACAACCTTCGGTTCATTGCATATGATTCTGGCGAAGCCAACACTCCCTGGCCTATCCGAAAAATGACACAGATGAAGGAAGAAGGGGTTTCGGCTTTCATCGGTCCAGACCTGAGTTGTGAACACGAGGCCATGGTAGCGGCAGCCTGGGATATGCCAATGATATCATACGTAAGATATACAATAAAACATAGTTTTACTCATCTCATACTAGAACAGAAATTCCCAAAGCATGTGTGCCACACATTCTATCCGATTTTGATGAAAATTGATTTTTAATAAGTGGTCATTGTGTTGATGAAAAAATATCTTTATTAGGAGTAAAGCGTAAATTGAATTAATCCTCTTATTATCTGGCGTATTTGTAAACAAATCGTCTCTTTCATTTAATTGGAGCATAAACAGTGTTTCTTTCATAACTTTTTGGCAGGTGGGGGCGACTGAAATTTTAGGGGGACAAAAATATCTCTAAATGCTATGTCACATAGAAACCAAGTTAACATAAAATGGCTCCGGATGTGTGTGTGTGTGTGGTGGGGGGGGGGGGGGGGGAGATATGCCTGAAAGAAACACTGGGCATAAAGAGCCAGTCTCACTATTGATTGAGTGATGTGTCTTTAAATTTCTGAGCGAATTCTGCTCCCTCCTCTAAATATCTTGTAAACTTTGAATACAACTGAAAAAATATTGTTTTGCCGCCTTATTCACAAAGAACATTAATCTAATAATACTCAGATTTTCGCTACGTTACGTTTAAGAATATATTTCAACCAATTGCGCAGGATTGGATTTAATATTTTGCGGCCCAAAGCGACCGCTTGTCGTTTTGTCCGCCTACATATACACTCTTTTGCAAAATAAAAAAAACGGAGCACCATGAAGGAAGTGGCTGTTTTTATTGAAATTAAATATGCGTATAGCTCATACACAGGTAATGAATGATTACAAAATCAAGGCCGCAGGACCCATCAATAGTTAGCAATTGCACATTGAATTTTTAAATCAGTAATTAGTGAAATCCCCTTGACGGCAATGCCTGCTTGTATACGTCTAGGTAAGGAGTGATAAAGTTTCTTAATGTCATCCCGCGATACATTCTGCCAGGCATTCCTCAATTGTTGCTCCAGATCTGCTACTTTTCGGGGTGCCCAAATCTGACGGCCTAGCATGTCCTTTAAACTCCAATCTAAGGGTCGGC
This sequence comes from Amaurobius ferox, assembly GCA_951213105.1. Lineage (NCBI taxonomy): Eukaryota > Metazoa > Arthropoda > Arachnida > Araneae > Amaurobiidae > Amaurobius > Amaurobius ferox. Next base: position 97,418,813 of record OX578150.1, on the reverse strand, counting down.
TGGTAAATAGTAAAATAAGTAATTTACAGAAATGAAGTTTCAAAAAGAAACGGGCGATGCTCTTTGATCCCAATTGTGACGAATCACAATCGAGATCTGTCGAGTCGCGGAAATTAGAATAGGAACATCACTGGCTTAATTTAGAAGTTTATTTAGATTAGAATCATCGTCAGGCCTGTGCATCCAACCCATATTAATCCAAACAAATGCTTGTTTCAGGTATGTACTATAGAGATTTTGGTATGTAATTTTCAGAATAGTAAGCTACTATTAATACCATAGCGCAGATTACAAGCAATTGTAGAAGGAAGAAATGGAAAATTTATTAAGAAATCAAGTATTAACATGAACCATGAGGCAGGAATCCTGAATACACCTGTTGAGACTGGATGAAAGAAAGTTGAGATGCGTTCCGGAGTTGTCACTGGTAGATGGCGATAGTTAACACCTTTTTTGGAGGTTTAAAGAATTATGGTTAGCATTTCTTAACAATAAGAAATGGACAAAAAGGATCGGCATTTAGAAACGATGTGCACGCCTGGAATCAAAACCACAAATCAAGAGAGCATCACGAAAAGCAGTTATGAATTTCAGGATGTTTCAAAATTTTAAGGAATTGAAAATTTAGAATAAAATGTGAAATAAATTTCTTAGATCGGTCCTGTTCCCTCCCCTTTCGCATTTTCTTCATTCAATGGTATTTGATTGCTGAAATGGAGTTTGTTAAAGACAATTTGTCTTTCAGTAAACCATGTGACTTTACACACAATCAGTAATGAACTTTGTAATCGCTTAAAATGCAGCTCAAATCAAGATACATAAGCATACGCAACATCGGGAATCAATTATATTTCCATCTTTTGACTAAAAATCTAAACAAGAAAGCCCAAATAAGCATAAAGCTATGTCGACCAAATGGAATGTTTACATGCATAATCTTTTCATTTTGGTATACTAGCCGCCTTTGGCGACCAGCCTGTTCGCTACCCTTGAAAATTCTGACCGTGGCAAACTCGTTGGCGCGACCTACCAGAAAGGTGTAAGGTAACTGCTTGGAAGGCCAGGAAGTGCCACACAATTTAGACCGGAACCCAATGGGGGAGGCATCCAAAGAGACCGTACCCTCCTTCCCCTACCACAAACCTCTCGGAAGGACTTGCAGTCCCACACGTTTAACGTGATCGTACTCCGCGTGAACACGGCTGCAGTTTTGGCAATGGCGGGAATCGAACCCGGGCCTACCGAGTGAAATTCCCGCGCGCTAACCACTGGGCTACCGTGCCATCCGCGACAATCTCCATAACTTTATTTTTATTCGGCAATTTTGGGAATCGAACCCGGGCCTACCAAGTGCAAATCCCGCGCACTAACCACTGGGGTACTTCACCCTCCGCGATATTCTTCATAACTTTCTTTTTATTCACCCAATTTAGACCGGAACCAAGTGGGAGAAGCATCCACAGGGACCGTACCCTTCTTCCCCTACCACCAACCTCTCGGAAGGACTTACAGACCCACATGTTTAACGTGATCGTACTCCGCGTAAACACGGCGGCAATTTTGGGAATCGAACCCGGGCCTACCGAGTGCAATTTCCGCGCGCTAACCATTGGGCTACTTTGCCCTACGCGACAATCTCCATAACTTTCTTTTTATTCATCCAATTTAGACCGTACCCTCCTTCCCCTACCACCAACTTCTCGGAAGGACTCACGGACCCACATGTTTAACGTGCTCGTACTCCGCGTAAACACGGCGGCAATTTTGGGAATCGAACCCGGGCCTGGTAACTGGTTGGACGGCCAGGATGTGCCACCCAATTTAGACCGGAACCCAGTGGGGGAGGCATCCACAGGGAACGTACCCTCCTTCCCCTACCACCAACCTCTCGGAAAAACATACGGACCCATATGTTTAACGTGATCGTACTCCATGTCAGTGGCGGAAATCGAACCCGGGCCTACCGCGTGCAATTCCCGCTCGCTAACCACTGGGCTACTTCGCCCTCCGCGACAATCTCCATAACTTTCTTTTTATTCACCCAATTTAGACCGTACCCTCCTTCCCCTACCACCAACCTCTCGGAAGGACTCACGAACCCACATGTTTAACGTGATCGTACTCTGCGTGAACGTGGCGTAAGTTTTGGCAGTGGCGGGAATCGAACCCGGGCCTACTGAGTGCAATTCCCGCGCGCTAACCACTGGGCTGCCGCGCCCTCCGCGACAATCTCCATAACTTTCTACATATTCACCCAATTTAGACGGGAACCCAGTGGGGGAGGCATCCACAGGGGCCGTATCCTCCTTCCCCTACCACCAACCTCTCGGAAGGACTTACGGACCCACATATTTAACGTGATCGTATTCCACGTAAACACGGCGGCAGTTTTGGCAGTGGCGGGAATCGAACCCGGGCCTACCGCTAACTTCCCGCGCGCTAATTTGCAATTTAAAATGACCATATGCTTAATTCCATCATCCTCATTCCATTGTTTCATTGTTCCATCATTTAAAATATCCATAAAATTAAAATATCCAAAAGTTAAAATATACATTTAAAAAATCCAGATCGTCCCATCATTTAAAATATAAATATAATAATTTATATAGAGCAAAGGCGCTCTATTCAGAACCGTGACGTCACCTCCACCTTGACGTCCCCACCCACCACCTTCCCTGCTTCAGCGGGGGAGAAACGAAGCGGTACGCCGAGCGGAACGCCGAGAAATATAAAATCATGACGTCTTTAAAATTGCCACCCTGAAGGCAATTTTCATTATTTCTGGACCAGATTGGACTTGTAAGAATGCCAGATGTTTGACCTTTCTGAAAATGTAAATTATTAGTCGAAATTATGAGTACTTTTCACGATGCGAGAATTTAAAAACCAAAAATCGTTTTCTTGAGCAAAAAGTGACTTTTGTTTTAAAATCTTTAAAAAATATTAGAAATCGAAATTCAGATTTGAAATTGATATATTTTTACTCGAAATTCTCTGCTCTTTCCCCGATGGTGTGATTTGTTTTTTTCTACGATGTCTGGATCGTGGAGAAAAAAGGGCAAAAAGGGCAAAAAAACGGTCGAAATCGCATAAAACATTAAATAAATAAAAAAATAATTAAAATTTTAAAAATCGGTTTTCACGTGTCCCCTTCCCTCCCCCCCGGGTCTCCGATTGCCAAATTTCGTAGCTCTCCGACGCGCGGTCGCGAAACGTATAGTGTATAAGACAGACACACAGACAGACAGACACACAGACATTGCCTTTTATTATATAGATATCCCGTTGATTTCCGAAACGTACTTACATTTCTTTATTACTTTCCTTATATACATAATGTATAAGGAAAGTATTGTGACGGGGTCGAAAATTCGAATTCGAGTTTTCGACGGGAGAGCACGTTTCAAGCATCCCTGATCACGAATCAAACATTTTTGGAGTGATGTGTGTGTGTGTGTGCGTGCGTGTGTGCGTGTGTGTGTGCGTGTGTGTGTGTGTGTAGGGGGGGGGGAGACGATAACTAACGAACGAATGGACCGATTTGAACCAAATTTGGTACAAAATCACAATCCGTAAACACTGGAAGCCTATTGTTTTTATACGCAATCGAATGTTCAGAACCCCCCTAAATTTTCGAATGAAATTTTGAAAAAAAATCGTCAAAAAATCAAAATCACTAATAAAGTTACGCAAATGGACATTTCTTATGTAATTTTTCATTAGAAAACGATTGACATAAATTTTAGATTGCTAACACGAACCGTTCTCGAGATATTGTACATTTTTAAAAAAAAATATCAAAAAGTCATATAAAAAAAAATATTTCCTATTGATAAACATGTTCACTTTTCATATGTAATACCGTGCGATAAATTGGGTGACATCATTCTCGTGGATCTAGCTCGTTCCATTCATGAAAAAAGATACTCTGAGTAATAGTTTTGTATTTGAACGCCAATAGTCATTTATCTGCTGTAAGAATAACTTATTTCTTAGTGCATAACGCTTGGCGAGATTTTGGCGACGAATTTGGCGGAATGTCGCCAACTTGGCGACTTTTTGAAATGTTGCCAAATTAACGAATATCTCGCCAAATGGATAAAAATGACGCTAAATCAATGAAAATGACGACTAATTGTCGAAAATTCAATGTCTTGGAAAGAATATTAGTATCTACTATAAGAAAAACCTATTTTTTTACTGTAAAAATAGTAAATTCATTACATTATATAAGGAAAGTCATGTGTTGCCCACATCAGATTTTTTTGATTTGTGCTACCGCTTACGTTGTACATGCAACGTAAACTGCAGTTTAGCAAAAGTGATTGGAGAAAATCCTCATCAGGGACTTCGTACTTTCTTATTGGACATCAGCTTTTCCATCATATCCAATACCACCTTTCAGAAATGTTTAGTCATTGATCATTTTGTTTCCATTGTTATATATATCTACCATTGTCTATTTTATTCACACTTTTTAGCCTTTTAGCTTATGCACTTGTTATTCATTGCTTTTAATGGTAGTTTGATACCATATGTCCATGGGCAGCATATCCTTCTTGGATCTTATGCCAGAAAACTTTTATCAACCGCAGCTAACGTTGTAAACCAATTCATTACGTTTTGTTTTTCTCTCAAATCTGTAAAAATTATGTGAAAATATTTTAGAGTTGAACGATGATTTATAATCAGTGAATTGCGTTATGTTGGAAAATTCCATTTTCATTTCTCGAAATAATTCAATGAAATTTACTCAGTAAGTACTCATGCTATAAAAAACTACTTTTCTGGCAATGGAGTCACATGGATTTTCTGGACGACGTTCTACGCGATGTGTCTTTTGATTGTTAGGGTAACAGTATGTTACAAATATGCATAAAAATTTCTTGAACTGCACAGTTCTAAATGAAATTAAACCTAGCAAATGAACAAATTTTAAGACTTCAGACTCAAATTTTATGTTTAAACTTAAAAAAAAGCACTTAAAACTATTCACATATTACAACTACCAGAAAAATAAATCCAGAATAATATTTATAAAATAAATTGTTTTTCAATTATGATCCTGCCCTCTTCTAGAGAAAGTTCAGTCTTGTCTAGCATAATAGCTGCTCCATGTTTGAGCGGCTGTAGAATAAATATTTCAATTACCCAATACGCACAGAATACTGTATTTGGAAGGATCCCTTCCACAGGAACCAGTGTCAACATAGGTGTTAGCACAGACCTGTCACTCTGGATAGTTTCGTTTTCGCGGCGGCCATTAGAGATAGACCAAACATTGGGTTGGCGCGCTCTTGGCGATGGTCTGGTTTGATTCGAGCCCTTGGCGATGATCTGGTTTGGGTCCAAGCCGATTTTCAATGTTATAACCCTATTTCGCTCGGCGAAAACTTAGAACAACAGACTAGCGTGGTTTGAGTAACCGTAACGTGAAAAAGGATTATTTGTTAAGTGTTTAGATCATTTTATAGAAATGGATTGATAAAAGAAAACTGGTTGCGTTACAGGGTATGTAATTTATGTTTATTAAAATTGAAATAATTTTAGTTATCACCATCCTACATACGTGTTTATTATAAGTATACACGTGTTCATAAGTATACACGTGTTCATATAAGTATACATGTGTTCATCATACGAAATTAGTGCTGTGTTGTTATTACTGCCGGATTAGACTAAATTTTAAGAGGTAGTGCTATAATTAGTTAAATATTTTCCGTATTTTTATAAAATGTGAAATAATTGATATTTGGATAGCTTTTTCTTAGTTGAATGTGATATAGTATGTGTATATATTTATGTAAAATTTTTATTAAGTGCCTTATGGTGAAAAATTCCCCCCCCCCCTCGGGTAATTAATGATTGAGTTCCACAACTTCGATAGTGCATTTATGTAAATTTGATATTTACTATATGAATATTTTTATATTAAAAAAAAAAAGTCTATTATCAGTATCCCAGAATAAATTAAGAACGATCAACACGCTAGTATACTTTTTAGACTGAAAGTATTATATAATATTTCAGTCTTTTGAGTATGTTAGCTTGTAATTTTTTGTGCATTATGTTTTATAGTGAGACAATGCAATGTGTGTATTTTTTAATCTATTTTATGATTATTTGAATTAAATATATAACTATGTTTATTTAAATATTCTTAAACTAATGAATATATTTATGTTGCAGATTAATGTATTTTTAAATCCTGATCCTTTCTATAGTTTCAAAAATTATAAAAGTACAGTCCTCAACATTTTGTTCCCCTCCCGTTTTAAAAAAAATCGCCAAGCGAGCGATAACGCGCCAAATCTGGCAGACGCATCGCACTTCAGTTGGTCCATCTGACTAGCGCTAGTGTCTATGGGACATCCCATGTTAGAAATGTTGCCATAGGATCCTATGGGAGTGAGCCTTCTGAATATAGTATTCTGTGGGTGTTAGGGCGTAAAAACAAAATACTTTTCAAATTCCAAACAAATTACATATATTTTCAAAATGCAAAATACCTTTAAAAAAATTAAACATTGCTGTGTGTTGGACAAGATTGAAGTTTCGATGCAAAACAACATTTGTCATACGTTTTATTGGGAATAAACAAACCTTTTGTGTCTGTTACATATTAACATTAAAATTTTAAAAATATTAGTATGTATTAAAATTTTTTGACTTTAGGCTAGAAATTTTAAATCTTCAAGATAATAAAGTAAACACAAAAGAAAATAAATACATATATAGGAGAACACATTTCCAATTAGCGACATTTGGCGGTTTTCGAAAATCAAAATTTTGAGATCTCGCCTGTGCGTGGTATAACTGCGTCCAAGAAATTGTCTGGCTTCATAAGATATAAATTAGAGATTGTAATTGCGGGCATTTTTTACATCCCGTGATTTCAGTGATAAAATTTTTTCAATCCTGGAATACCGCAGGATTGGAAATTTCACTTTACTTCATTTCAGGGTCTTCCCGAGAGCCAAGCAGCCCAAGTGACCACTTGGGGCTTCAAAATTCTGTACATTATTTTTATTGGACTTATCTTGAAAATTTTTAAAGACTTATTAATGCATTATACATCACAGAATACTATATTCAGAAGGTTCACTCCCATAGGACCCTATGGCAACATTTTTAACATGGGATGTCCCATAGACACTAGAGCTCGTGAGTTGGACCAACTGAACTACGATGCGTCTGCCAGATTTGGCGTGTTATCGCTCGCTTGGCGATTTTTTTTTAAAACGGGAGGGGAACAAAATGTTGAGGGCTGTACTTTTATAATTTTTGAAACTATAGAAATGATCAGGATTTAAAAATACATTAATCTGCAACATAAATATATTCATTAGTTTAAGTAAATTTAAATAAACATAGTTATATATTTAATTCAAATAATCATAAAATAGATTAAAAAATAGACACATTGCATTGTCTCACTATAAAACATAATGCACAAAAAATTACAAGCTGGCATACTCAAAAGACTGAAATATTATATAATATTTTCAGTCTAAAAAGTATACTAGCGTGTTGATCGTTAATTACTTGATCCTTAATTTGTTCTGGGATACTGATAATAGACTTTTTTTTTTAAATATAAAAATATTCATGTAGTAAATATAAAACTTGCATAAATGCACTATCGAAGTTGTGGAACTCAATCATTAATTACCCGAGGGGGGGATTTTCCACCATAAGGCACTTAATAATAATTTTACATAAATATATACACATACAATATCACCTTACACCTTTCTGGTAGGTCGGACGGTCTGGGTCTCAACAACAACAACATACAATATCACATTCAACTAAGAAAAAGCTATCAAATATCAATTATTTCACATTTTATAAAAATACAAAAAATATTTTTTAACTAATTATACCACTACCTCTTAAAATTTAGTCTAATCCGGCAGTAATAACACAGCACTAATTTCGTATGATGAACACATGTATACTTATATGAACACGTGTATACTTATGAACACGGGTATACTTATAATGAACACGTATGTAGGATGGTGATAACTAAAATTATTTCAATTTTAATAAAACTAAATTACATACCCTGTAACGTAACCAGTTTTCTTTTATCAATCCATTTCTATGAAATGATCTAAACACTTAACAAATAATCCTTTTTCACGTTACTCAAACCACGCTAGTCTGTTGTTCTAAGTTTTCGGCGAGCGAAATAGGGTTATAACATTGAAAATCGTCTTGGACTCAAACCAGACCATCGCCAAGCGCTCAGACCAAACCAGACCATCGCCAAGAGCGCGCCAACCCTCGATTTGGTCTATCTCTAATGGCCGCCGCGAAAACGAAACTATCGAGAGATAGTTTAGATCTGTATATTAGTCTGTGTTATACATTAAACCTAATCTAACGGTTTCTTAGTATCTTATATAATTCTACATTTTATTATTGGGTATTTGCGTATGAGTTTATAGTGCTTTTAACGTTTTGGTACAAGCTGTTTTTCGAAATGTAGTTGAGCATATTGAGGTCATGATACTATAATTCCCATGGTGCGCTTTGTTATACTCGTATAACCAGGACCGGATTATCCATTTGATCAAGGTAGATTCGAATATTTTATATCAAGCACAAGCCCCCTCATAATATTCAAACTCGGGGGCCAAAAATTCCATTCCAGAACCTAAAGTGAAAAGACTAATGTATATGTTAGTCATTTAATGAATCCGTATTTTTTTTTTTAAATTTTTAAAACAACATACACGGTCCGATAATCGATTTTACGGATTAAAAATATTTGGATGTGTGAAGTGTTAATGTAGCATTAATTGTTTAGATGAAACCTTTCTATGGAAGGTCGCTTGGGGCCTAAGAAAACCTCGGCACCCTACTGCTTCATTTAAAAGAAGACATGATTTACGTGTTGATTTATTTGTTATACATATTAGATATGTAAACGATAATAGCATGTTGAGATTTTACTATAACAAATTTTTGGTATAACGGAATTTCGGATATAATGAACATTTTTATAAAAGGCTATATTTTTTTGTACTTATTTGCGTTTGTAATGAATACTGAATATGACAAAGATTTTATGAAAAAAGCATTAGACAATAGTGAGCAGTCTGAAATAGCACATGTGTACTTTGACATGTGTACTGGAAAATGTAACTGGCTGATATTGAACAAATTGTATATAAAATTTATAAATAAAAGCATCCTGTATTAATAAGTGCATTGCATTTGCCATACTGTAAGTATTTGAATAAAATAAGTTGGTATGCGGAACATTGATGTTCTCATGACGTCCTTCGCATTTTGACCTCTCTATGGAAAATAATTGCAGTTTTAAATTCTTAGTTTAGGCAAAGCGCATTGCCGTTAAAGTCATTATTGAACAGCTCGTATCAAATTATTTTAATACATTATATTTGGTGTCAATCAAGAGTAATAAGGGATAGGAAAATTATGTTTCATGAACTCCTGAACACAATTCAAACACTTTCCATAAGAAAGTTGGTATTGTGTTACTACATTCATGTGTATTGTATAAATAAAAATATAGTGTTCCCCATGCCCTTAACTGGTAGCTTATCACCATACCTTAAAACCTGGATGAATTGATTTACAGGCAAAGTATTACTTCTTACCATAAAAAAATGTGAGATGAACTTTCGAAATAATCCAACATGGTTTCTTGGACATGGGTCTTACTAATGATGCGGCTTTCTGTTAAAAATCGTGTATGGATAAGTATTTCTAGCATTTTAGAGTCTCCCTGATTAACGGATTAAGTTCTAAAATGACTTTAAAAAAATCGTGACATAATTTAATAGAAAGTTCTGTGAAAAATGGTTCTTATGGACATAAATGGCTAAAATAGTTGAGATGATTTTTCCCTTCTCTGTTCGTTACAACAGGTGTTTTTATTAACAACATATTTTAAATTGGCAGTCCTTTTCAGCGTTGTGCAGGTTCCGTTTCACTCAGGGGAAAATGAAATGAATTTCATATATTTTTGGGTGGAGCTAAAAATATTTGCCACTGATTACAGTATTCCGTTTCCTACAGGTTCCGTTTCAAGCAGGTTGGACTGTATCTGTTTCTAATACATTGCATGATTAAAACACAAAATATTAGAGTTTTAAGACTTTCGTAGCATTATTTATTTTGGTAAGGAATGCTGTAGAAGTTGAGTACGTTGCTGGTCTCGCACTCAACTGCCACAGCACGTGCTGTGGCAGTACGTAATGTGGCAGTACATGCTGTGGCAGTACATGCTGTGGCACGTTGTACACTTTCAGTACGTTGCTGGTTTCGTAACTCCCCTCTCATTTTGACGTCTCTTTGGGCAAAAATTGTAGTTCTAAATTCGCAGTTTGGGCATGACGCATTTCATCTTAATCATTATTGAAATATTATAATCAATAATGTTTCGTATAAGTAAATTAAGAACTCATGTACATACGGCTATACAATTTCCTGTTTGAATACATTATACAAAATAATTGAACGGCTTAGAATTTGTGTCTTATAAGTTGTGTGATTAAAACCTGAAATATCCATAGTTTAATATTTTCATATCATTAACCAAATCATTTAACTAGACAGTTTGTGTTTCTGCTTTTATTTTTGAAGTTAAAATTTAAGATAGAGAAATGTAGGGGAGAGGTCGATACTTTCGGGAAAATATATTAAAAAATTATTTTATGTGTATTGAAATATTGAAGAGCAAATGAAAAATAACAGAAAAAAATTTAGAATTATGGGATGTGAAGCACAATTGTATGCACATGCAAGTAAAATCAGTCCTCTTTTCTATTTTCAAGCGTGATATGTTGTATAAAGATTCTGTAGAGAATCATAAAATTCTATTTATATCTATTCTATTTATATAAACTCTATTTATTCTATCTATTTTCTATTTTCAAGCGTATTATGTTGTATAAAGATCCTGTAGAGAAACATAAAATTTTATTTATATCTATTCCATTTATATAAATTCTATTTATTCTATATCGTTTCTATATTCAAGAGTAATATGTTGTAATATCTAGTCTACAGAATCATAAAATTATAATATATCTATTCTTATTCTATCTCTTTTCTATTTTTAAGCGTAATATGTTGTATAATCTAGTTTAGATAATCATAAAATTCAATTTATATCTATTCTATTTATATACATTCTATTTATACTATGTATTTTCTATTTTCAAGCGTAATATGTTGTATAAAAATTCTATAGAGAATCATAAAATTCTATTTATATCTATTTTATTTATATAAATTCTATTTATATAAATTCTATTTATTCTATCTCTTTTCTATTTTCAAGCGTATTATGCTGTATAAAGATCTCGTAGTGAATCATAAAATTCAATTTATAAATTCCATATAATTTGAAATTTCAAAATACAATTATATTTTATCAATAAATTTACATTGAAGAACTTCTGAAGGATGCATGTAGAAGAATTAATAAAAATATTGCTTTTTTTCCAGGCAATTCGATTTTTTTTTTAAATTCCGCTCGAACGATTAATTCAAAATTTTGCAATCCCGTAAAATGACGCTCTTTAAAATTTAAACTGCAAATTTTAATCAGAATCAACAAGATTCTAAATTTTTAAGACTGGTCAATTTGTTGCACAAATGTATTAATATAAATGATTTCAATGCAAAAATATATATATATATATATATATATATATATATATATATATATTAAGATTATGTATCAATCTTAGTTCTTTATTTCTTTTTGCAAAAGTACCATAAAAATATCTGTATTCTCATGCATTTCTGAAATAATGAAAATCTAAGTTTCTTTGATTAATTTTCATTCCATGCAATTATTTTTATTTTATAATCAAAATCATCTGACGAAATAACCTAGTACAAATGCATACATATCATGCATTGTTTCAGATTTGACATGTATATACACACACACACACACATATATATATATATGTGTATTCATACCTTACTTCTTATTTTTTGGCTCTCCTCCGTTTCTGTTCTTAACACATTCCGTACTTAACGAACTATTTTTAATGTGACGTCTCGGCGTATGAGTCTATGTATGTGTCTGTGTGCAATGTATGTATCCACTCTAACTCAAAAACTAGTGGACCAAATTAAAAAAAAAAATATTGGTAAGCGACTTGTGGGTACTTTGGTGTTGATTATGTTTTTGTACGATTCTGAATAAAAGAACTAGCTTTTTTTTGCGAAATTGGCCGCAAGGCCGCAAAAATCGTATGCATCTACTTTAGCTGAAAACCTAATTGACAAAATTTCACAACATGTGGTAGATAAGTCACTTGTAGGTTACCCTGGTGATTATTAGATTTTGGTACGGTTCGCAAATAAAGAACCTGCCTTTTCTTTTGCGAAATGGCCCGCAAAACTAGTCAAAATAAAAAAATTAAGTACTCTTAGATGTATCAATTAAATGCTTGTTTTAAAAGTAATTTTTGACGGTAAAAAATAATAAAACCCACCCAATTACTCTAGAACTAGCTGTTCACGAAATATTTAATTTTTTTCGCAATTTTGCTACACCTGTTTCGAAAATACGTCCAGTTAGGAAACGAAAACTGATTTAAAAGTGTAAATTCAGTGTCATTTCAAATAATTATACGTGTTATTTAGTGCAATGAAACTCAATTTAATGATTTATTAGTGAAATAAAGAAAAAATGAATGCCAGTCTGTAGCTGCTCACATCAGATTTTTTGCTTTGCGGATGGGGGGGGGGGGGGGGGGGGCAATACGTTTCTGGTTAATTGTTTGCAGATTGATTTCCTTGTAGCCTCACCTGTTTGTATGACTTTGTCCCAGAATATTTAAAATTGTTGCTAGCACCTGTTGCTAATGTATATTTGTGTTCTTCTGTGAAATAAATATTTTTTTAATTTGTTCTTATCATCTTGACGTTATATAAGGGATCTATTGATTCCTTTGATTGTAAATGAATTTTTGACTAGAGGCTTGTGATAAGAATAACTTGAGCAACGTATAGAAAGCATAAATAGAAAAATAATGCAACATACAGCTGTTTCGAGGATACTTTGGATCCCCTTCGTTAGTGCAAGAAAACCAACAAACCCAAAGTCTAAAGAGCCAAGTCAAGACGATAGATTTCGAGATGCCTGTGCCAAAGCCACTTATCCCTACATTGAATATTTAAAGAATGTCCAATTTTACAGTGATCCTGAATGTTGTGCTTAAATAGATTATTTAAGCTATAGATACGAACTTGCAAGAGCAATGTATGATACGCAATGATAAGTGCATTCAACGTTCAGACATTTTGAGAACCCAACAAGGAAGGGGGGGGGGGGTCAAAGGGGTCTTCAGCCTCTGGTTGTTGTTATCTTGAGCTTTTTTAAGTAGCTGTGCGGATTGTAGGTCCTCTAATGGGAGCCCGTATTGTAGGTCCTCTAATGGCAGAGGTGGCAGTCCTTGATATAGAGGAGTTGTCGCATGAGGAGAACGGAGAATTACAGCCTGGAGCAGAAGTTAAAGTTAAATTTAGGGTGTTAAATTTGGGGGGTGCCCTGGTCTTTTTGATTAGATATTAGTTTAATGATGCAGAACGTTTTCTGCATCGGATCAATGTTAGATTTAAGGACATCTATGACTGCCCGAAGGAAGTCTTAAATGTCGGAGATATTAAAGTAACTTTCTAACTCTGAAAAATTTGAGATATTCTAAAAAACATTAGAGGTCTGGGGGGGGGGAGGTTATTTAAGGTTCAGTTGACGTGGTGTCCACCTGCTCTTTGGAGTTTCCTGTCTCTGTCTTTGGGACACAGTCGTCTGAGCGGGGATATTTACGTTTTCGGGGAGCTTTGGAAAGTTTTCCTCATCTCGGGTTGGTGGTGGTTTAGATTTTGGGGTCCAGGATTCTGTGGTTTAATAAATTTGTGTTGTAAGGGTTTTTTGGTCAGTTTCGAAAGTTGGCAGGGGGAGCTCCACCACAATTGCCACATTTAGCCAGGGTACCTCTAGGTTGCTTGCAAGAACGAGTTTTATGATCTTCGTCAAATTTAAGACATTTAGGTGAGAGACTACAGTTGTTCGACGAATGGTTGAACAATTGACAATTAAAGCACATGGCATAGCCCTTGCTTTTGAAAGCCTGAATGTTGATTTTCATATTTAGTAAGCCGTCTATTTTGTAAATCCTCTCCCAGTCCTCGGCCGGCGCAAGACAGACCAAGAAGATGGGAAGGGGGACCTATCTCTCCTACTTTTGAGTTGCGAGACCCTGATTGGTTAGTACCCTTCAGTTGCTAGTGCATCATTGAGAGTTCCAACGTCAGTGGTCGCTGACATTCCTTTGATTACTATTTTTTAGGCCTATTTGACTTTAAATTAATAGAACTGAATTTTGATTTTTAATTGGATTAGGTGACCCTGAATACTCCTGTAGTACTCAACGGACGCAGGAGTAATCCGAATCACTCTTCCCATTAGCAGTCCCTGTACAAGAGAATCTAAGATTTGATTAGGTCCATATATGAGGGCTCCCCAATTACTTGAGGAATTCACATAAAAGGAGGAGACTTTAGGAGATTTAATTTTAGAGTCATTAGTATCTATTGAATTGTCCTGGTTTTTCAGGGGCGTAAATTTATTTTTTAGCAGAGGCATGGTATCCAAGATCTCAGTGGGGCTAATCCCCATGTTTTGTTTCCTACGCTTATTGCGTGGAAGTTGAAAATCTAAGCCAAAAGCTTGGACTATCCTGATATTGTACTACTCATACAACTTGTCCTCACCTACTGCATTCCTATGTTCGATGATATACTGGGTGGCTTGGAAGGATTTCCTTGCCACGAGGATCTCAGGGGTAGGGGTATCTGCTAACAAAATACATCTGAGGTTATTCTTACCAACAGCTCTTTGATGGAGGCAGCCTTGTCAGTGTCCTCTTCGATGGCTATATCTGCATTCATGATTCTGCATGATCTATCATACAGTTTGCAGTGCCTGTAGATGTCATATGCTTCCCATTTGGATTCCTATGGGGGTGTATCTCATGTTGGCTGTGCATATGTCCATGTACGATTTGAAGACAGAGGGAGGCTTCTTTGCTTTCCTTTCCTTTTCCTCTTCATGGGCCTCCAGCCTCCTACCAGTCCGCCTTTCCTTGGTTATTTCTTCCATAGCAATATGCTTTTCTTTTTCATGCCGTTTTTCAAGCAATTCTCGTTCCTTCCTCTTTCTCGCTGTTTTCTTAATCATCTAAGAGCATATGTTCTTCTTTGTTCTTGGGGAAGTACGGCCTATGGCTGGTACTCAGGTTGTAATCGCTCAAGTACACCACTCCACGTGCTAATACAAATTGACTCCATGTGAAAATCAGCAGCTCTTCGCAGACACGTCTGCACAGGACCACTGATGGTCTCCGTTGATATGAGATTGTATATAAGATGGTTCAGAGTTTTCCCTATATCTTTCTACTTATTATGGCTTTCAGTAGAATTGTGATTTCTGTTCAATTTAGTAAAAAATTTAATACAATATTGCCTAAAAGCAGGAAAAATTGTTCTACATTCTATTTTTATTGCTTTCCATAGTGTTGTATACCGAAAATTTTTTAATCCAAGTTGTACACGAAAAAATTTGTTTAAAAACATCGTAAAATCTTTTGCAAAAAATTTCCAGCTGAGTGTGTATCTTTCGTTGGTAGTGAAATTTTATATTTCGCATTTTGACATACACATTTTGATAAAAAAAATAATAATTGCAAACATGTTTTTATAATTACAATAATTTTTGTGTTAATACAATTTTAGAAAGTTGTTTGTTTCCATTAAATGTATTTTTCTTGCAATTTTTCACGTTATATCAAATTTTGTATGTGCAATTTGTTTAAAATGTTATTCAAATTACTGTATAATATGTAAATTTACAAGTTTAAAATCGAATCCAAATGCATAGCAATTGTATCGTTGTAATTATTGAAGCTCTTCAAAAGATCAAGAATTTTTTTTTTTTCAGCAGCGAGAACACACATCTCATGGGAAATAGAGCAACCGATCGAAGAACTTAACAGCAGGTTTTCATGCTGCAATTGCAGTTAACGGTTATTTCATGCTGTTGAGCTCGAAACCTTTCCATGGATACTTTATCTGTAGAGGGCGTGTCGTCTTTATTTTTGGAAACGCCCCTTTCTGTCACTATTTTGTGATTTTGAACTTCGGCTTTGCTAAATTGCCGAAAAGGGCCTTTCCAAGCATCAAGCTGCGAGCCCTGCTGCGGGTAATTGTACCCCCCCCCCCCTTCCCATCTGTTGACCAAACAGGTCACTAATGCAAGCAGATCTTCTATAAAAATTCCCCAATGCTGTACAAAATCTTTTAACTGACTTTAAGAATTTTACCCAAGCTGGTAACTCACCTACCATTAAAGCAAATGCCGGAACTTGTGCAAGTAAGCACCCCCTCTCTGATACTGACGAAGAAGGTTTTGTGAAAGTCTCTAAAAGGCACTCTGCCAGAGCCGCTGTCAGGGCGCTCGCTAAGACTTATCATTGGGGGGGGAGAGCCGATAAAATTGCCAAGTCAAGTAATGATTTTTACCAACATAAGTAAAGTCTAGGGAGGTAATTTTTTTTTTTTTTTTTTTGCACCGATAACACATTTTATATCGATATTTCATTCATCGATATATCAGTATGATTAATGTATCCATAATGTCTCTCAATACTCAAATATCTTAAAGGGTTTTTTTTTTGCATAATTCTGTATCATAAAATTGCCAAAAGAGAAAAAAATTTACTGTAACCCTAATTTGATCCTCAGATTTGACAGATAATCAGAAAAACTATTTGATCAAATTAGGGCCTTATCAACCAATTTTGGCATCCTTTCCAAGTGATGGTAAAGACAGATTCAATCCCCATTGGTATAAAGAATTTCAGTACTTAGAATACAGTACAATTAAAGATTGTGCATACTGCTTTGTGTGCTTTCTGTTTCCTCATGGAGTAGGTCAAGAGAAGAGTGAAGATGCATGGTCGAAGATTGGAGTAAGAAATTGGGGGGGAAATGAGAAGCAAAAGCTGGGAAAGTTACAAACTCACTTTTCATCTATTGCACAAAGATCAGCACTCCACAACTATTGTAACTTTTTAATAAAGGAGCGGCACATTGATGTGCTTCTTGATCAAACCAAGAGATTAACTTTGATAGAAAATGAAAGAGTACAGTTTCAAAACAGAGAAGTAGTGAGAATCTTGCTCGACACATGCAGGACCCTAGGACGTCAAGGGATAGCATTTCAAGGATCAGGATCAAATGATGGTAATTTTGTACAAATAATATCGCTGATCTCAAGATATAACCACATCTTGAAAACGTGGTTTGATGAAAGAGAATTATGGCGGTACCACGTGAGTTACATGAGTCCTGAGTTACAAAATGAGCTCGTTGCTGAAGAAATAGAAAAAAAAATTGTTAAGGAGATTAAGAGCTGTGATTTTTTCTCAGTGATGGCTGATACCACACCTGACAGTTCACAAAAGGATATGCTTTCGATTGTTGTCCGTACTGTCGATGAAAACTGCAAAACAAGAGAACGCTTGCTAGACGTTTCTGAATGTGCTGAAAAACAGGTATTGGAATGGCAAAGTAAATTTATGAGACTTTAAGAAAGAAAGATATTGACACACCCTCACTGGCTTTTCAGTCATATGATTTTGCAAGTTCAATGTCAGGACAGTTTAATGGAGTCCAAAAGGAACTCTCAGAAATCATAGGACATCATATACCATACATTCCATGCCAAGATCACAGACGTAGAACACAGCTGCAGTATCAGCATTATTATTAGAGACTTATTCTACGCACTTGAAGCATTGTATGTTTTCTTCAATTCAAGTACTAACCGTTTCCGACAGTTGAGGAATAAGATCAAAGAAGTGAAGTATGCCCTTCTTTTGAGAAATATATCTAGTACTAGGTGGACAGCCAGAGCAGAGACTATAAAAGCTATAAACACATCATTTGCACCTAGCCTATCTGTATTAGAAGAAATTTCCACACAACAGGAATTAGATTGTGCTACAAAAGCAAAAGCGCATGGGTTATGCAAAAAGATGAAATCATTTGATTTCATTTTTATCTTGTTTTTTATGAAAAACATTATGTATAAAATGAAAAATTTGACAGAAACTTTGAAAAGCCCTGATCTGAATTTGATTGATTGTATTACAGTTGAACAGTCGAAAACACCGTAATAATTTTGGAGGAGATTAATGTTAACACCACAGAAATGGACAACTTGATCACAAGTGCGGAAACATGTGTTGGAAACATTAAAGTTGATCCTGAACATGACTTTCAACTGCACCATAGAAGACGAATGAGACCGAGAAGGATTGAAGAGTATGCTGAAAATGAAGTAAACATAGACCTAAAACAATGCTATAGAAAAGAGTTCAAGACTGTCCTTGATACACTATGAAGAGGCCTTAAAGACAACGTGGTTGCTATGAAGACAACTATTTCTCCACTACATTCAATTTTCAACTTTCCCTTGAACAAGGATAATCTGACAATCGAAGCAATTGAAGAGGCTGTTACGATGTTCCCTCCAGCTACTAGGTCTCATATGCATGCTCTACAAAGTGAGTTAAGAAGTCTTCGTTAACATATGCAAGGAGGAACATACATATACTATCAATGGAAACATTGAAGAACGTAATGGTTCAATTCAAAAATGCTTTAAAGCTGGCTTTCAAAATGTGCCAATTGACTTTAACAGCCGGTTATGGAGTCAGCACAAATGAAAGAGCCTTCAGTTAGCTAAATATTGTGAAATGTTCCTTGAGAACAACAATGACAAACATGAGGCTTAACTGCTTCATGCTTTCGAAGTGCGAAGCAGACTTTGGAAACGAAATCAACTTGGAAGATGCTGTAGAAAGGTGGTCTTGCCTGAAGCAAAGACGAATACGTGTCTATGTAAAATAAGTTAAACACAATAAAGCCTTTTTTTTATCCATATTCCATTTATATGGATCTTTGGAGTGTATATCATGATAAAATATCATCCATCATTTTATCTAAAATGTACCAAGTCTGCCAACTTGGATCTTGATTTTGCCAACTGTACAGGGATTTCTCAACATTCGGGGGGGGGGGAGACTCCCCCCTGTCCCCCCCCTTAGCGAGGGCCCTGGCCGCTGTTAGCTTCCCCCCCCTCCCTCGTCACGGTCAAGCAAGTGCTCGACCCTGAGGTTCCTGCCCCTGACGCAGAAAATGTTATCGACGCTCCTGTTAAAGAACGCCGCCCTCCTCCTATATTTATCGTGCCCAGCCCTACTTGGTATGATTACTTAAATCAGTTAAGACTTGAGGCCCCCTCGATTGAGAGTAGCCTTAGAGGTAACCTCGTCAAAATTGACGTAAAAAACAGGGACGAGTTTATTCGCCTTCAAAGAACGACAAAGTCTCCTTCAGAACCTTCCTGCTCAATGAAGATAGGCCACTCAAAGTGGTTATTAGGGGTCTTCCTATACCCACCAACCCTGACTTAATTAAAGAACGCCTGGAAGTAGGAGGATTTAGAGTTAACAGTGTCACTCAGCTATATAAAGGATTAAAAGCGCGTAAAATTATGATGCCCCTCTTTTATGTCCAACTGGACAAGAATCAGGACAATCTAAAAATTTATCAAGTAATCAAGCTATTAGGTCTTGCCGTCAAGGTTGAACGCTACAGAGGGCGCAAGGGCGCCAGCACTCAATGTTTTTCGTGCCAGCAATGGCACCATGCTGCTAACACGTGTCACCTTCCGCCCAAGTGCGTTAAATGTGCAGGAGACCACAGGTCATATGAATGCCCCAAAAAGCCGGAAACTAAATGTACTTGTGTCAACTGCGGTGGTGAGCACCCTGCGAGCTACCGCGGTTGCCCCAAATTCCCTAAACCTAGGATTCAACCCCAAACTTTCACCAACCGTTTAGCAAATAGCCAAAAATCCTACGCTGCTGCCACGTGCAATCATGTTAATGACTTCCCTGAATTGCCCAACAAAACTAAAAATAAGGATCAAATTGTGAACTTCGACTCTAGTAAGCCCCCCCCCCCCCCTCGAAGAGGATGATCATTTTAGAGATGACTGGCTGGAGGTGATTGACTTGATAGTTCGTTTCGAAAGGAACGGCTATCGGAGAGATTTCCTTCAGCGAGCCCTCAGAGCTGCTCTCCCCAAACTCAGGGAAACCAAAACCATAATTGATAGGATATCGATCTTATACGATAGTATCTGCGATCTTGCTAAGTCCCCTTAGTCTTGTCCGTTGTCAGGGTTTTTTGGGACTTGCTCGTCAGGCCCTATTTTTCTCCCTTCTAGAACTTGGTTATATTTTGTTAAATTCTGATAGGTTAGGCCTGGATCTCCCTCCCTGTTGGCTCCTCCCCCTGTCCCGCCCCCCTGCTGCACTATAACGCGCTCATCGTCTCAAGACTGAGTTCCACGGAACTCACCCCGTTTTCCAAATTTTCCCTTTTCTTCTTGGAGTTATATCTCCTTTTCCAAATTAAGCGACACAGAAACCCAATTGGGACTTGTCTCAATTCGGAATCATGTGCTCAGCTATGATCCACTGGATCCCTACCATACTTAAAAGTCTTTATTATGATTCTCAAACCACTTATTATGATCGGAGGTTAAAGCAAGCTATTTAGCTTTGCTAGGTACTCCTATAACCTACCTTGAGACCTTTGCTAAATTGTATACAAATTTTACACCGGCTGTGTAGATGGACTAGGTACAGATGCCGTACCATTCCTTTTCCATTCTTTGGTAATTTAGGTGAGATTCTGGCAATCCCCACTTTGATGGGGAGACCAATTCATTTTGGAAACCCTTTCCCTGTCGTAATAGTGCGTATTTGGTTTTGATTTGAAACGGTTCATTTCAAGTGTAGATGTTGCTGAAGAAGTTAACCAGCTTATACAGTTAGTTTACTGTTGTTTTGATTTTTTTTTTTTTTTCATTTTCTGAAAAAACTGCTTTCGCTTTCAGTGTTGCTAAAAAGCACCAGGGAATGTTTTCAAGTAAATTGGGATTTAGTTTTCCGAGAGGTAGACCGACTGTAGGCAGAGTGGAGGTGTAATATAGGATTTTTACTTTTCTATTGTGCAGTTAATTTTATGTTTCTTATGCACTGTGAGTGAGGGATGTAAAATGGGAAGTACTCAAGATTTCAGTTCAATGGGTTTACATTGTATTTAAAAAAATGTTATTGACATTTGCTTTCTTTCGTATTTTATCAATGTTAACATTTTTTAAATTTTCTGATTTTCATGTTGCGCCCTCACAGCCGACGTAAGCTTATGCTTTTTGTGTCACGGAACACCTGTTGCCCAAATAGCTTTTCAAGTCATTCAGTAATTATCATTAATACCAAAGAGATTTTAATCGAATCTTTTCACTGAAACTCGAAAACTTCTATTTAAAGAAAGTGATTTTCTATTATATATTTCCATTGATTTTCTGTTTCTATTGTCTAACACGCATCTAGCGCATGGGGCTGCCTATTGAAATGGAAGAAATGCTGTAAGGTTATACTACAGTGCCTAGAAGTTACTTTAGTGCACTGTAGTTATACGGTAACCGGCACACTAACAGAAGTGTGCTAAACCACAAAATCAGTGGCATTCAAGGCAAACAATCCTTTGAGAAACTACTGTGAAACTGCTGTATATTGAAATGTCGTTTAAACATTTTAACTTATTTAAGTACACATGCCGCTTTATTATCAAAAAATGATGTATGCGGACATGCATTGATTAATCAAAAAGGTTAGTTTAATCATAGTCACCTTTATTTAGATAATAGTGGCTATGGAGCTACCTTTAGCTAGATAAACGTTACTGTGGAGCCACCTTTATTTAGATAAAGGTGGCTATGGTTTAAGTGTCCATTATGCGACATAAAATTTCTACGAAAAGTTTCTAATCACGCTGCACATTTAACTACTTGAGAAAATATTTGCTAACCAAATTTAAATGAAATGTTGGTTCGATATATTAGGTTATATTACATTTTCCTAGATGGGCGTGCCAAGATATTAAAGAAGTAGACTCAATTAATGCTCTAAATAAAATGTATATTTTATTTAGAGCTAAATTTTGATAATCCTCATTTTATACAAATGACTCTGCAGTTTCCCACACTCAATAATTAAAAAGAAAAAATTCCTGCACATTAATAAAAATTCAAGAGCGTATATTATCGACAGTAGGCTAACTGTGACATTTTACTGGTTAAAAGGTAATTACATAATAAATATAAAAATAATCTATGTATTAACCAATAATAGGTAATTTAATATAAATGTTAATTATTATTTATTAAAATTTGATAATTTTGTTATTTTAATTAATAGTAAATCTGCACCCCCCCCCCCCCCCCGCACACACGGAAACATACTAAAAGCACATTAGATTATTCTGTTAATTCGCGCAATTTTCTAATGGATCAATCTTTTGCATGAATAATAATAAAATGAAGATCAGGTACTTTTAAACCTATTTCCTTAGTTTTCAATTACTACATATACACTGAATATGGTGAAGCAGCTGGGTCATATATAAACCTATTTCATTTAGATTATAAACTATATTTCTCTGACCTATTTGTAGTATAATCGAAAAATATATTCAGCTTTAAATATTTATCTATTGCCCATTAACAAGTTTAAAAACCCTCCGATACACATGACTCCTTTATTTTCAGCTTTGTTATCTATTGTTTCTATAAAAGCAATTTCTAAAAATAGATAAGTGAAACTGGGATTCGTTTCAACCAAAGTTCAACAGAAAATGGTTATTTTTTAAAAATGCTATAAAACTTTTTTAGATCTCTAAAGTACTTATGAAGGCTTGTGGAAAATTACTAAGTGTAACGTATGAATTTCTAAATGCGAGCGATATAAATACAGTGACCGCCGGTTATAAGATTCAGTGGTTATAAGAAACAGCCGTTTATAAGACCCAAAACGACAGAAACAAATACAAACTTCATTTTAACATTAAAATTGTGTCGCTTATAAGAAACACGATTCCGCTTATAAGAAACAGTTTTCTACAGAAAATTTGTTGATTTCCTTGCGACGCGGGTGTAAAAAAGAAAAAAATCCATTTGTTTAAGGTTAACTGAAGGACGAGTTGTTATCTCTTGTCTCTGGGCGTACGGGGAGGGGGTGGGAGTTTGCTATGTAACAAAGGATGACAGAGAATTTCTCCGTAGAAAGGCTTAGGGGGAACAACCCCAAACCAGTAAGAAACGAGTTTTAATCTTTTGGCAGTTAAGGAAACATACTGATAAGGAAAGGCATCTCTGCTTATGCACTCAAATAAGATTCGTACAGCTTTAGTTAGTCATTTTATGTTTTGCTAGTGGAAGCATGTCGCAAAAGAGAAAAACCCTTACTTTGCTTGAAAAGCAAAGTTTACTTAAAAAGTATGATTCTCTACCTCTGTGTAGTCAAAGAGAAGCTGCTTCTGCATTAGAAATTCCGCACTCAACATTATGTAAAATCCTGAAAGGCAGAAATGAAATTTTGACGCCAAATTGTAATCTTCAAAGAAAACGGAAACGAGAAGGAAAGGCAGCTGCTATAGAGGAAGCACTCTTACAATGGTTTTCTAACGCCAGATTAAAGAACGCTCCTATCAGTAGGGCAATTTTACTGAAAAAAGCAGAAAATTTTGCGGAAAAATTAGGAGAAAAAGAGTTCCGTGCGACTGATGATTGGTTAAGCCGCTGGAAAGAACGAAATAACATTGTGTACAAAAAAAATTATGGAGAGAAGCAGGACGCGGACTCCGAGTCGGCATCTTCATGGATTACGCAAAGCTTACCACCTCTATTAGAAAAATACGCTCCTCATCAAATTTTTAACACTGACGAGACTGGGCTCTATTTTAGAGCGATGCCCGAGTATACAATGATGTTCAAAAATGATCTATCCTCCGTTGGAAAAAAACAAAAAGATCGAGTTACAGTTCTGTTAACAACAAATATGACGGGAACTGTAAAAAAGAGCCCTTTAGTTATTGGCAAAAGCAAACGTCCGCGCTGTTTAAGTGGAATAAAAAAATTGCCAGTGATCTACGAAAATTCAAAGAATGCCTGGATGACAAGTAGAATTTTTGAAGACTTTTTGTTAAAGTGGCACAGGGAACTGATGGGAAGAGAAAAAATTCTTTTAATCCTTGACAACTGTTCGGCTCATCCTGTAGTACAGCTGACAAACATTGAACTTTGTTTTTTGCCACCCAATACAACTTCCATCATACAGCCTCTTGACCAAGGAATTATTAAAGCATTTAAAACCCTGTATCGGTCAAATTTGCGACAGAAAATAGTAGATGCAATTGATGAAGAGAAAGGATCGGCTTGCGAAATAAGCAAGAAAATAACCTTGCTTGATGCTATCCATATGATCGCAGGCGCATGGAAAAATGTTTCTGACATATGCATTTTTAATTGCTTCCGTAAAGCAGGATTTTTGAAAAATAATGTTGACATACCAGCAGAAGATGTAGAAGAATTAGAAGCACATTTCGAAGAATGGATTCACATCGATGAAAATTTACAAACATCTGAAGAAAAAAGTGATGATGACATAGTGGCGGAAATTCAGAATGTTTGCAATGAAGAAGAAAATGAAGACGACGTTCCACAAGAAGAAAATTTTCCTACAGCCAAACAGTCGCGAGAAGCCCTAACTATAATTAGAAAAACTCTTGAACATAGAGGGGCATCAGAAAAAGTTTATGGACTATTTTATGATTTAGAAATGGATGTACGTAAACTAATCACAGACTCATTAGCACAAACAACACTGGATAAATTTTTTGCTGTTCCTCAGTAATAGATTACGGTATGTATGAAAATGTACTATGCTCTTATACATAAATGAACGACCTATGAGTTTTACTTTTTATTCTTATTTAATTACATACTAGTATATGCATACATATAGATAATATTTTAAGTTGTAAGGCTTAATTCGTAAAATAAGAAATATTTTTGAATGCAAAACTCAATTTACAAATGTATTATGTATGTACTAATATTTTACTTATATACATTTATCTTTTAAATTCTGTAAAATTGTGTTCAATAGTTAGTATTTACAATGGAAGAACGATATTTAAAAAATTTCCGGATTTAAGAAACAACTGCTTATAAGAAACAAAACGAGCGAAACGAACGTGTTTTTTATAAGCGGCGGTCACTGTATATTCATTATTCCAAGCGAGCGATAACGCACCAAATCTGGCAGCCGTACTTTGTTTACGTCGTAGTTCAATTCGTCCAACTCACGAGCGCTAGTGTCTCTGCGGCATCCCATGTTAAAAATGTTGCCATAGGGTCCTATGGGAGTGAGCCTTATGAATATAGTATTCTGTGAAACGGGTAAAGTCCTATGGCGGGCCCAGGACGGGCTAGTCCTATAATCTCCAAAATTGAAAGAACTGAAATGCACCACAAGAGAAAACGTCACACCGAATTTCACGTTACTGTGATAAATGAACTTGATTATTTTAGACCTTAAATGTTTGAACGAACACCAGATCAAGTTAAATAAAATTTTAAAAATACCAATATATCCTAAGCTCAATCTCTCTGAAAATCAAATGACTTTTTGTGCATACCACTTGCAATAATCACACCAAATTTTACACACATTCTTCAAATAATTCCAAAGATATCGGTCATTTCATTTGCATTAAATTACCATTAGTTTCAATGTTAACTACTCAGCTGTTGATCTCTTATTTGAAACCAGAGCCGTCTGGCGGAAGTGGTTTTTAGGGAATCCGGTTTTCGTCTCGGTCGGCATACTATTACTTCCAGGCACTGTGCATTTCAGTTCTTTCAATTTTGGAGATTATAGGACTAGCCCGTCCTGGGCCCGCCATAGGACTTTACCCGTTTCACAGAATACTATATTCATAAGGCTCACTCCCATAGGACCCTATGGCAACATTTTTAACATGGGATGCCGCAGAGACACTAGCGCTCGTGAGTTGGACGAATTGAACTACGACGTAAACAAAGTGCTCTGCAAATGCAATTTATTGTAAGCTGGCCTTATCCGGGCTAGCCTGTCTGCTTGAGTAATAATGATAAAGTAATATTTAACAAAATGATTCAACGAAAATTTTTATTATGTAACTTTATTCAACAAAATTATTACTGGTAGATAAAGATTTTTTTTATAAAATTAAAACTATATTTTGGATTTAGATTTTCCAAGCAGCCTTGAATTCGAAACTGCTCTACATGATTTCATGAGCTCTAAAGCCTTGAAAATAAAAACGAATCTCGAAAAGTACATTAGAAATCTCAAAAAGTTTTAGGGCATTTTTCTAAAATGGATATTATTTTCTGTAAAACATTAGCAATCTGTTAACTTTATTAAGTCTGAATAGAATATGTAGTAGGCATGGCTTAATGATGCCTTTTTCTGCAATTTTCAAGTTTACGTTTCAGAAACACTTCACATCAGTGGCGTATTTTGAAATTCAACTTTGGGGGGATTTCAGTTTTAAATATCAATCTCAATGGATCCAAGTTAGAGGTCTGCACGGGCTCAGGCCTGGCCCGTTGGCTTTAGCCCGACCTGGTGCACGGAATCGGAAATGGCCCGTGGACATTGTGGGGTACGTTCTACTACATTCGCGTGAGGTGGAGACGGGTCAAAATAAATAAGAAAGCCATAAATAGATCAAAATTGAAACAAAAAATGAAATTACATATAAAACATAATTTGAAATTAGTGGATAAAAGTCTTCTTGTCCCATGTTAAATAATAAGTTTGCTCTGTACGGAGAACGCAGATGGGCAAATTAGAACCGGATACAAAAAAAATCATAATTTCGTATAAAAAAATTGAATACTTATTTATTCGACGACATGCCGAAGTCAAAATAAAACATTGCTCTTCGCAACATTCAAGTCGCTTGAAACTACGGTAACAGAAAATATGTTCTGGTTTGGACATAGCAAAATAAATATACGGTGCCTATGTACCAGTTGTCATATTTCGTAACATCATGTGATATATAAATTTAACAGGGAAGAAATACATTCCAAATTTAATTTTTAGAGAAACTATCATTCGGTTATTATCATTGGTCAAGTGCTAGTTGTAATTTGTTATATTTTTAAATTTATCACAAAAAAATCTCTTTTGCACTATGATTGCTTGACTGGTGATGAAAATATGAAATCCAATAGAAATAGGTACTATTTTTTATTTTAAACATTAACTGATATTTTATTTTGAATCAATATGAACGGAAGTGGGTTCTTGGACGGATGAAATGCCTGGCGTTGAATGCTTTCATCACAGACTAATATTTGCAGACATTTCAGTCGCTACAGCAGCGCCGTCCACCGCCAACCAAAATTAAATCCAATATAAATGTTGGCACGCTTGGCGATGGTACAGTGCCTAGAAGTAATACTTCGTGCAGATAAAGTTCTAAACAAAAACTCTGTGGTTTGTGAGTTGTATTTTGTTAATGAATTTATTGATTGCAATTACGTAAGGTTCAAATTCCAAAAGGTTAAAATATACCGCAAAATACCAAAATTGCAAATTTTAGCTACTCCGGTTCTCGAGTTATTCTTTTAGAAAAGAGTATATTCCTAAGGCGAGCCCAAGATTAGTCCGATGAGGTTCAAAATCTGAAGAATTAAAATATACTCCAAATGAAAATTATATACTAATTTTAGATTTTATAGATGTTTCGGTTTTCGAGATATTCTAAAAAAAAGAGCACATTCTTATTTCGGGTCTATGGCGGGTTAGCCCGATAACGATTCAAATCCAAAAATTCAAATATACCACAAAAGACAACGACATTATGAACTTGAAATTTCCAACTACTTCGGTGCGGTTATCGAGCAATTTGCAAAAACTGAATATATTCTTATGGCTGGCCAAGATGGGTTAGCCCTATAAGATTTAAAATCCAAAGAATTAAAATATGCCACAAAGGACAATGATATATAATAAATTTAGACATTCTAGCTGTGCTAGTTTTTCTTTTAAGTCTGAAAAACGAGTTCATTCTTGTGTCGGGACCAAGACGGGCTAGCCCGATAAGATTTTACATCCAAAGAGTTCAAATATATCTCAAGAGACAACGACGTGCTAAACTTGGAATTTTTAGCTTCTGTGTTCCAAAAATATTCCCCCAAAACGAGTACATTCCTAAGGCGGGCCGAAGACGGGTTAACCCATTAAGGTTCAAAATCTAAAAGCTTAAAATATACCCCAAAGGACAATGATATATAAAGTATTTTAATTGATCTGCATGAGTTATTTTAAAAAACGAGAACATTAATATGTCGGGCCCAGGACGGGCTACCTCGATACGATTCAAAATCGAAAG
The DNA here is from genome assembly GCA_951213105.1 of Amaurobius ferox. Lineage (NCBI taxonomy): Eukaryota > Metazoa > Arthropoda > Arachnida > Araneae > Amaurobiidae > Amaurobius > Amaurobius ferox. Next base: position 97,390,376 of record OX578150.1, on the reverse strand, counting down.
TATTAAACTTTACCCCAAAAGAAAATTATATACTAAATTTTGATTTTTTAGCTGCTTCGATTTTCAAGCTATTCTTGAAAAACCAGTACATTTCTATGTCGGGCCCAAGACGGGCTAGCCTGATAAGGTTCAAAATCCGAATGAAATAAAATATACCCTAAAATATAATTATATTCTAAATTTAGGCATTCTAGCTGCTACAGTTTTGGAGTTATTCTTAAAAAACGGGTCCATTCTTTTGTTGGGCCCAGGACGGGCTAGCCCGATAAGATTTTAAATCCAATGGGTTAAGATATACCTCAAATGACAACGACATTCTAAACTTAGAATTTTTAGATGCTCAGTTTCTCGAGCTATTCCTCGAAAACGAGTTAATTTCTAAGGTGGGCCCATGACGGGTTCGCCCAATACAGTCCAAAATCGAAAGAATTAAAATATACCCCTAAAGAACAGGATATATTAAATTTAGGTTTCCTACTTTCTCTGATTTTTAAGTTATTCTCTAAAAACGGGTACAGTGCTATGGTGAGCCCAGGACGGACTAGCCCTATAATCTTCAAAATCGAAAGAATTGAAATGCACCAGAAAAGAAAATGTCATACCGAATTTCACGTTACTGTGATGAATGATTATTTTAGACCTTAAAGGTTTGAACAAACACCAGATCAAGTTAAATAAAATTTTAAAAATACGAATATATCCCTTAAAAATACGAATATATATATATATCTCTTGTTCGAGACCAGTTCCGTCTGGCGGAGGCGGTTTTTAGGGAACCCGATTTTCGCCTCGGTCGGCACACTATTACTTCCAGCCACTGTACCCTAGGTCACAGAATACTATATTCAGAAGGCTCACTCCCATAGGATCCTATGGCAACATTTCTAACATGGGATGTCGCATAGACACTAGCGCTAGTCAGATGGACCAACTGAAGTGCGATGCGTCTGCCAGATTTGGCGCGTTATCGCTCGCTTGGCGATTTTTTTTTAAACGGAAGGGGAACAAAATGTTGAGGACTGTACTTTTATAATTTTTGAAACTATAGAAAGGATCAGGATTTAAAAATACATTAATCTGCAACATAAATATATTCATTAGTTTAAGAATATTTAAATAAACATAGTTATATATTTAATTCAAATAATCATAAAATAGATTAAAAAATACACACATTGCATTGTCTCACTATAAAACATAATGCACAAAAAATTACAAGCTAACATACTCAAAAGACTGAAATATTATATAATATTTTCAGTCTAAAAAGTATACTAGCGTGTTGATCGTTAATTACTTGAACCTTAATTTATTCTGGGATACTGATAATAGACTTTTTTTTTTTAAATATAAAAATATTCACATAGTAAATATCAAATTTACATAAATGCACTATCGAAGTTGTGGAACTCAATCATTAATTACCCGAGGGGGGGGGAATTTTCCACCATAAGGCACTTAATAAAAATTTTACATAAATATATACACATACTATATCACATTCAACTAAGAAAAAGCTATCCAAATATCAATTATTTCACATTTTATAAAAATACGGAAAATATTTTTTAACTAATTATACCACTACCTCTTAAAATTTAGTCTAATCCGGCAGTAATAACACAGCACTAATGTACTTATATGAACACGTGTATACTTATGAACACGTGTATACTTATAATGAACACGTATGTAGGATGGTGATAACTAAAATTATTTCAATTTTAATAAACATAAATTACATACCCTGTAACGCAACCAGTTTTCTTTTATCAATCCATTTCTATGAAATGATCTAAACACTTAACAAATAATCCTTTTTCACGTTACTCAAACCACGCTAGTCTGTTCTAAGTTTTCGCCGAGCGAAATAGGGTTATAACATTGAAAATCGTCTTGGAACAAACCAGACCATCGCCAAGAGCGCGCCAACCCAATGTTTGGTCTATCTCTAATGGCCGCCGCGAAAACGAAACTATCGAGAGTGACAGGTCTGTATAGTAGTCTGTGCCCTAGGTATTCCAGTCGCTATAGTTCCAACCACAGAATATTACTTTCTGATGAATGTACACGTATAAACCGCTACATTGGAAAAATTTGTTGATAACTCAATTATTTATTAATGGTTAAATCATAGTCCCCGTTACAAGATGTCTGCCGATTCGGAAAAATTTCCAAAGATAGATCGTAGTAATGGGGGCTACGGACCGGAGACACCAAACTGCGAATGAATCCGATAGATGGCAGATAAATTCAGCCGTTTGAGATTTGTTCATGCTGCTAAAGCCATAGCTACAGTGCCTAGAAGAGACCTTACTTCTAGGCACTGTACCATAGCGTTTGTAATCTCGTTCCGTTTATTAACATTTCTATTTCACATAATTTGAATTTTTTTTAAAAATCAGCCTGTTATTTTCATATAGAAAATGTATGACACATTATCACATTGGCTGATTAATTTTTGAAACATTGAAATTTGATTAAGAGAGATTGTCAAACGTTGATTTTGTTAAATAAACTCAATATAATTTGATATAACTTTCCTCTAATTTTCTATGAAGAAATATCTCCTGTGGTATTTTTAGTATACGTGTTACAGCAAATTATGATGCATTAAATTTAGTTGTGAAGTTCTATATCATTAAATTAGTATTTACCTATATCATTAAACTAGTATTTACCTATATTCAGACTGTTCTAGAAGTTGTATTTACTTGTAATACAAATACTTATGTTAACTATTGGATTAGATATTGCTATATACTTGATCCTTTCACCGAGATATATAATATTTTCAAAATGGTTTAAAAATATATTTTACACTTTTTTATTTCCATGTTAATGAAATGTGTTGGATCTACATTGGAGAAATTGCACTATTGTATTAATTCATCTTTTGATAATTTTTATTGAAATAACCTTCAGTCTTTATATATGCTGTAATAAAATTACAGATTGCATACTTTTCAAATTCAGTTGACTGTTCTTTGCTTTATTCAATGCAACATGGTTTAGGTTTAACATGTAATTGTCTTTGCAGAGTTATTAATAAAAACAGTTTGCCTTCATAAAGTTACTTTTGGGCAATTTATTTCCCTTAAAAGTTAATTTGAGGAAAACAGTTTAAGTAACAGACAGTTTATCTTCTATTAACGAGGACTACGGTCTTATACATTCCAATTAATAGAATATTTAATTTTACAACAGATATTCCTGTATTACAATATTCAATATGGAAATTGCATGCACAGCTACAGGTAAGCCACGCCCACTCAAGAGTCGTATTTTTTTTACCACTGAATTGTCATATATTTCTATGGACCACCCTTATTTTTTTAAACTTCATTTGTATAAATCACGTTTTTACAATCGTGTGAGAGAACATTTTACAAGTTCATATTAAATGAAATAATGTAGATTTTTATATAATAATATCCTTCAAATCCCCAATAAATATAGTCTTTTAAAATGAATATTTGAATCACAGAAAGTGCATCTAACTAGGGCGGACCGTCATTTGAGAAATATAAAAATTAAAATGATGTGTTTATTATATAAACTACATAAACGTTCTTATTTTATTTTAAAACAATGGTTTATATATTATGGTAATAATATCATTTAGTTTCTGTGGGTTTATGAGAACTGCAATTTTGAAACTGTGAGCAGAACTTTTATGTCTGTTAATAGGAAGTTTACTTGATATTGGGTATTGACAAAACTTTCATCACTGATAATCTCACATTGTGGATATTAATTAAGCCGTTCTTGACGTTTGTCTTTCAACATAAGAACAAATACATTTTATAGCATGAAAACAAAATATTTATAATCCACTTATATTTTAAAAGTATACTATTTATAAAAATAACCAATGGTAACTTCCGCATAAAATCATACAAAACTCAAAATTCTTTAAAGTGCTGTTCCTAGTCCCAAAAGGAGGGAACAGTTATTGATCTGATAAACACTTTTTTCTGCTTGTCCATTGTATGTACTAGGCATAGACTAGTATTCTGTGCCCACATCAGATTTTTTTTATAGTTTGAATTCCTTTTCTATAAAAATAACTCTTACTGACATTTTTGTACATATATATACACACACACACACATTGAGAGGGCATATTTTAAGCAGACGAGGGAAGAGTTTTGCGGGGGAAATTTATCTGAAATTAATTAAAATGCAGGTTTACAATATCATCATGGAGAGATTTGCCAAAAATGTTTCAGTGGTTGGTGTGAACCCCCTTATATATATATATATATGTATATTGAGGAGATAATGTTAGTTTGACTGTGAAACAAAAATGTGGCTTTATAACAGCTTAGATGTAACTTCGTAAGTGTTTCACATCCTTTAGAAGGCAATGTTTAAAATTCAACCTGAATTTGAGAATAAATTCACGAAACTCTGGTAATATTACTTTCCTTATATACATAATGTATAAGGAAAGTATTGTCACGGGGTCGAAAATTCAAATTTGAGTTTTCGACGGGAGAGCACGTTTCAAGCATCCCTGATCACGAATCAAACATTTTTGAAGTGATGTCTGTGTGTGTGTGTGTGTGTGTCAGTGAGTCTTTGGATACGATAACTGACGAACGAATGGACCGATTCGAACGAAATTTGGTACAAAAATCACAATCCGTAAACACTGGAAGTCTATTGTTTTTATACGCAATCGAATGTTCAGAACCCTCCTAAATTTTCGAATGAAATTTTGAAAAAATCGTCAAAAAATCAAAACCACTAATAAAGTTACGAAATAGATATTTCTTATGTAATTTTTCATTAGAAAACGATTGATATAAATTTTAGAACGCTAACATGAACCGTTCTCGAGATATTGCACATTTTTCAAAAAAATTATCAAAAAATCATATAAAAAAAAAAAAAATTCCTATTGAGAAATATGTTCACTTTTCATATGTAATACCATGCGATAAATTAGATGACATCAGTCTCGTGGATCTAGCTCGTTCCATTCATGAAAAAATATACTTTGTGTAATACTTTTGTATTTGAACACCAATGGTCATTTAACTGCTGTAAGAATAACTTATTTCTCCGTCCATAACGCTTGGCGAGATTTTGGCGACGAATTTGGCGGAATGTCGCCATCTTGACGAGTTTTTGAAATGTTGCCAAATTAACGAAAATCTCGCCAAATGGATAAAAATGACGCTAAATCAATGACAATGACAACTAATTGTCGAAAATTCAATATCTTGGAATGAATATTAGTATCTACTATAAGAACAACCTATCTTTTTAATGTAAAAGTAGTAAATTCATTACATTATATAAGGAAAGTCATGTGTTGCCCACATCAGATTTTTTTATTACGTAAACTGATAAATCAAAATTTTTAAAAATGATAAATATTACGCATATCATTATATTAAATAATATTTTGTGTATTCTACACATGAATAGATTCAAAATCATGAAGGTGATAGAATATCTAAGAAATATCGAAGCACTACTGAAATATTTAGTTTCAAACCCTCAAAATATACTTTTTAATACTTTTTTCTAATTTTTAAATTATGGATCAAAGGTCAGCAATCTTTCTACATTGTTAATTTATACTTCTAACATTTTATATAAACTCAAATTTAATTTCTCAGCAGTTATTGATGTTTAACAGTATTGGTACAATTAATTTTGAAAAACTAAGACCAAATTATAGAGTTATTGAAATAATTTTTTAAACGACCAATTAAACATTTCGATTAAAAATATTAGGCTGTGAATTGTTAAATTCACCAACGGCCATTACTTTAATTGGATGATGCATTCATGATTTTCATTTATGAGCTTTTAAATTTTTTGAGCTGTTAAATTTTTTGTATACCGCATATGTATCAATTAAAAATGCTTGGTGTTCATAATTTGATAAGGCATTTAAATTTTGATGTGAAATTTGCAATTCAATCATTTTCTGTTTTAACTTTGCAAGAATATTTTAAATTATTTTCACTATGAATTATGCAGTTTATAAGGGTAGTTTAAACATGATACCATATATACACATGAAATTAGGTCATAACTTAAATTATAATTTCATTGGGCAGTTAGTCTGAAAGTGAAGACAAATCAAAAGAATTTTAACCTGGATGCGAGGATAAATGTAATAGGATATGTGGACAAAAGTATCTATTTACTTTACTTTATAATGAAAGTTTAAGAGTTATGCAGCTGTATTAATGAAAACCAAAGGTGCTCTCTTAAAAACAAATTGCTTATATAAGATACATTGCAAAAAAATCTGATATGGGCATCACATGATTTTCCTTATATAATGCAATGAATTTACTACTTTTACAGTAAAAAAAAATATAGATTATTTTTATAGTAGTTATTTATATTCTTTCAAAGATATTGAATTTTCGTCAATGAGTCGTCATTTTCCATGTTGTCATCATCAATGAGTCGTCATTGATTTAGCGTCATTTTTATCCATTTGGCGAGTTTTTCGTTAATTTAGCAACATTTAAAAAAGTCGCCAAGTTGGCGACATTCCACCAAATTCGTCGCCAAAATCTCGCCTTTTGATAATTTTTTTTTAAAATGTACAATATCTCGAGAACGGTTCAGTGTTAGCGTTCTAAAATTTATGTCAATCGTTTTCTAATGAAAAATTACATAAGAAATGTCTATTTGCGTAACTTTATTAAAGGTTTTGATATTTTGACGGTTTTTTCAAAATTTCACTCGAAAATTTAGGGGGGTTCTGAACATTCGATTACGTATAAAAACAATAGGCTTCCAGTGTTTACGGATTGTGATTTTTGTACCAAATTTCGTTCGAATTGATCCATTCGTTCGTTAGTTATCGTCTCCACACACACACACACACACACACACACACACACACACACACACACACACTTTCACACACACACAGACACACTTTCACACACACACAGACATCACTTCAAAAATGTTTGATTCGTGATCAGGGATGCTTGAAAGTGCTCTCCCGTCGAAAACTCTAATTCGAATTTTCGACCCCGTCAAAATACTTTCCTAATACATTATGTATATAAGGAAAGTAATAAAGTGATTTTCAAGAAAGCATGGCCCTTTTTTTTCTACAATTTTTATTTCAATCAGTATCAGGCATGTTAGCGAGAAGCAAACAGTCAAATATCAATTGAGATATGTCATCAAAACAAACAAGATGGCGTTCGCGCATGCGCAGAAATATTCAGGAACCCGAAACTTGCAAGTGCAGCGTTTTTAATAAATCGATAATCCGCGATCTGTAGACTCTAGTGTTGTATGTGGCTTCACTAGATAATTATTGCAGTTACAGATTAATGTTATGCTATTCTGTGATTGCAGTAATGCACAACTTGGGAGGACGAGCTCATTTATAACAAGAGGTAATAAAGGAAGTTCGGAAGAGGAAATTTCGGGTTTTTATGTGAGGATGGTTTTTCAGTAGTCGAGTTTATTTCCACGGTTCTTGAGTTCCGTTCGTTTACTCCAGCTTTATGAAGTGATGTGGGGTGCCCATGGAGTATTGAAACTAATTATTCGCTATTGATTATAAAGGAATATTCATATTGTGATAATTCATTTTAATTATCTGAGTGTCGCATGTAGACTTTATTTAAAGTAAAATAACATCATTACATCACAATTTACATCGTAATGAGAAATGACATGTATTGTTTCATTTTAAAGCCAATATAATTTCTAATGTACAAAATTTCAAGCTGTAAATCCATTTAGAAAACAGAAAATGAAAACTGTTTCAATTTAAATCCTCACAGCGCTGCCCATGGGGAGCTAAGGGCACAACTCGAATCAGGGTGCGAGATCTAGAAAGGGCAGGGGGCCATTACCATTTATACCTGGGACCCCAATACTTACTTTTTTTTTAATGGAAAAGAATATATAGCAAATTTTTAAATAGAGGAAAACCAAATATAGTGAGGGGGGGGGGGGGGCGAAATATAGTGTAATATCGACAACTTAACGATATTTGGGAAAATGTCGCCAAGTTAACGAAAATTCAATATCCCTGACAATTAAATTTAATTCTTTTGATAATCCCTGTCGCTTTGTCTGAAATATTAATATTGCAATCTTAAGTAAGGTAACCTTTAAGCCGTAGTGTTGTTGTTGTTGTTGAAACCCAGACCGTTCGACCTACCAGAAAAGTGTAAGGTAACTGTTTGGACGGTCGGGAAGTGCCACTCAATTTAGACCGGAACCCAGTGGGGGAGGCATCCACAGGGACCGTACCCTCCTTCCCCTACCATCAACCTCTCGGAAGGACTTTCGGACCCACATGTTTAACGTGATCGTACTCCGCATGAACACGGCGGCAGTTTTTGGCAGTGGCTGGAATCGAACCCGGGCCTACCGAGTGCAACTCCAGCGCGCTAACCAATGGGCTACCGCGCCCTTTAAGCCGTAATGTGTTACAATTCTGTATTGAAATTTTAGAAATACACTGAAAACTTCGTAAATATTTATTTTTCGGGTTGCCACACACGCGCACACATACACATACACACACATATATGTATGTATGTATATATATATATATATATGTGTGTGGTGTGTGTGCGTGATTAAATTCCTGTAATTTAGAATGCAAGTTAATTTTTGCTATTCTTTAATTAATCTTCTCTTAATCTTTCTTTGTTAATATAATATTTATCTTAGGAAAAACAAACACAAAAAGGAAATATTAAATTTTCTTGGAGTACTCCTATATATCGACTAGCTCACCTCACTTTGATAACCCAGTAAAACCTACCTGTCACACAAACAGTGACATGGCAGGTGTCACACAAACAGTGAAATGACGGGTCTCACGCAAACAGTGAAAGTTAATATATTCTGAATCAAGAATACTAAATTATTAATTGCCACGAAATGACAAGGCGGGTTATCAGAGAAATTATACATAATATTATATTTGTTCCACAATTTTGAATATTACCTCAATCCGGTGGCATTTGTAAAATTCGCCAACATGGCAATAATATGCCATATATTGCTGGTATTTAGATGGTTTAAAATTATTCGTGCTCCGCCCTGATTTTATGGAGGAAAACCGGGCGGTTTTTATTCCAAAATTGCCAGTCCTTATCAGAGAATTATCGGAGCAAACTGTCACCCTGTTCAATCGAAGTACGGGCACGTTAAATATGTAGGTCCATAAGTCCTTCTAAGACGTTGGTGCTGGGGGATGGAAGGTACGATCCCTGTGGATGACGTCTCCCACTGGGTGAGAGTGTCCCGGCCGTTCAAACAGATACCTTACACTTCTGAGTAGGTCGGGCGATCTGGGTCCAATAAGAAGAATTATCAGAGATTCACTCTTTACGAAATTAACATGGTTTCAACCATATCACGGAATTACCAGAATTTTAACCATACAACGAAATTACACCAGGATTTTAACCAAACCAGTTGAAGTATCCGAGTTTCTCTTATAGAATACAGGAATCGGTAAAAATATAATTTTTTTTTTTTTTCTGCAAATTCGAGAAAGTAAAATACATCTAAATCAATAACCGTTTCGAGCATGAAAACGTTCCATAAAACCGAAGAATAACATTAAATGTTTGCATTACGTATGAAATCAGAAATTGTACTTCCCTAAGGGCGTATTTCTCGACATTCCATTTGGCACTTATGAGTCTTGTAAATAGCAAGAAGATTGAAAAAAATTAAATAAACGTCAAGATAAGAAATCTAATTAAGATTTCTTATAATAGTGGATTCTACAAATATTTCCTTGAAACTTTTTTAACTAACGTTAAAATATCTGCATGTTAAAATGTGTTTGCATATTCAATGAAAACATTAAGGGGGAATTATCAGAATTCTCAATGATATCATTGATTATTCCGTTGTCATACTATATAATTATGAGCCTCTGTCTGTTTGCTCCACTTGGCGACAAATGTAGCGCAATATCGCCAACTTGGCGATATTTGGGAAAATGTCGTGAATGGAAAATGTCAGTCAGTCACGCCGATAAATTAGATGCATTTAGTTAATTTGTATTTATGTATACTATTTCAATACTTATTACATACACCGAGTATTTCAAACTGTCATTTTTTAACGCAGCCAAAATAATACGTTTAATGGGGAATATTACTTTATCCTATAAAAAACAATGCTATGAAAATCTTATTTTGAATACTCTCGTGTTCTAATCGTGCGAATTATAAATAAATTCTATTTAGTTGTAGGGTTTTCCCATAATGAATTCACACATAAAATTTTTTATATATATTCACATAAAATTTCATATGTATTTACGTATAAAATTTTATAACATTTGTTAATGAGAAATCGTGCCCACACTTTCGATTCTTTAATTATATCCTCATTCGATTCTTTAATTGTATTCTCTTTCAATTCTTTGATTGTATCCTCTTTCGATTCTTTAATGCATCGTTTTTCGATTCTTTTATTGTATCCTCCTTCGATTCTTTAATTGTATTATCTTTCGATTCTTTAATTGCATCCATTCTCGATTCTTTAATTGTATCCTTTCTCGATTCTTTAATTGTATCCTCTTGCGATTCTTTACCTATATCCTCTTTCTATTCTTTAAATGTACCCTCTTTCGATTTTTTAATTGTATTCTCTTTCGATACCTAAACTGTAGCCTCTTGCGATTTTGTAATTGTATCCTCTTTCGATTCTTTAATTGTATCCTCTTTCGATTCTTAATTGTATCCTCTTTCGATTCTTTAATTGTATCCTCTTTCGATTCTTTAATTGCATCCTCTTTCGATTCTTTAATTGTATCCTCTTTCGATTCTTTAATTGTATCCTCTTTCGATTCTTTAATTGTATCCTCTTTCGGTTCTTTAATTGTATCCTCTTTCGGTTCTTTAATGGTATCCTCTTGCGATTCTTTAATTGTATCCTTTCTCGATTCTTTAATTGTATCCTCTTGCGATTCTTTACCTATATCCTCTTTCTATTATTTAAATGTACCCTCTTTTGATTCTTTAATTGTATTCTCTTTCGATACCTAAACTGTAGCCTTTTGCGATTTTGTAATTGTATCCTTTTTCGATTCTTTAATTGTATCCTCTTTCGATTCTTTAATTGTATTCTCTTTCGATTTTTTAATTGTATCCTTTCTCGATTCTTTAATTGTATCCTCTTGCAATTCTTTACCTATATCCTCTTTCTATTCTTTAAATGTACCCTCTTTTGATTCTTTAATTGTATTCTCTTTCGATACCTAAACTGTACCCTCATGCGATTTTGTGATTGTATCCTCTTTCGATTCTTTAATTGTATCCTCTTTCGATTCTTTAATTGCATCCTGTCTCGATTCTTTAATTGTATCCTCTTGCGATTCTTTACCTATATCTTCTTTCTATTCTTTAAATGTACCCTCTTTCGATTTTTTAGTTGTATCCTCTTTTGATTCTTTAATTGTATTCTCTTTCGATACCTAAATTGTATCCTCTTGCGATTTTGTGATTGTATCCTCTTTTGATTCTTTAATTGCATCCTGTCTCGATTCTTTAATTGTATCCTCTTGCGATTCTTTAATTGCATCCTTTCATTGTATTCTTTAATTATATTTTCAATTAAGCTGATAAACGTTTTCGATGCAAAATCAATCATTCCATTTAGCAATGGCAGTAATGAAGATAATTTTTCAGTTGAAATGAACTGAGTGAACATAGTTTTAGATTTAGCGCGGTCTTCCAAAATCAAATTTCCGGACGGAAATCTACGTCTCCTAAGATTCTTTGCTTGGTACAAATAGAATTCGAAATGGAATTGAAACCCGACCCTTGCTTTGCTTTTTTAAACGTCATTTCAAGATAGAGAATACACGAAATCTCAAAGTTGAGAGTGAGAAGTCAAGGAGCAAGATAAAGAGAGTGTATTTGTAGAATAAATGGATCGTTAAACCTTCATAACAAAAATATTTGGAGTATCATTTTCATACCTTCTGAAATATATCGTCAAAATTGTAAAAAGTTTCATTCTTAAGTTGGCAACAGCTTAGTACTGCCGATAGATGCATTTGGCTTATCTGTGGTAATATAAATTATTTTGATGACATTATCATCTATAGCGTAGTTTAAATTATCAATTTCCCTTATATACGACATACAAGATGTATACCCGAGGTGTGGGACAGCCCAATGGTTAGCGTGCGGGCATTGCACTTGGACGACCCGAGTTCGATTCCCGGCTTTGCTCAAAACTGTCCCCTTTGTCACGTGGAGCACGGGCACGTGAAATATGTGGGTCCGTAAATCCTTCCGAGAAGTGGGTGATAGGGAAAAGTGGGTTCGGTCCCTGTGGATGCCGCCTACACTGGGTTCCGGTCTAAACTAGGTGGCACTTCCCGGCCGCCCAAATAGATACCTTACACCTTGTAGTAGGTCCGGCTGTCCAAACAGTTACCTTACACCTTTCTGGTTGGTCGGACGGTCTAGGTCTCAACCTTCTAGTAGGTCGGATGGTCTAGATCGAAAAAGAAGCTGTATCACAGTTTATCTTATGGAATATATGTTGCGTAATATAAGATGTTTGTGTGTGCGTAGTTTGTACCGGGAAATTTAAGCATCGTACAGCCATGAAATTTGTTACACAGGTACTTAAGGACCTGCGGAAGTGCACCTCAGCGTTATCATTAAATTTGAATTCGTTATTTGGTTATTTTCTGTTTTAACATTTTCACACAGATCGACCTAAAATATTATCACAGAGTTTCCGTCTGGACATCATCGGAAAGAACGAAGAACGCTTTTTCCGATGATGTTTGAATTGTATCCGTAGGATAATTCCTTCGTATTTAATTTTTGTTTAAATACATCGAATTTGGCATTTTTTAGGTTATCTGATAGATTGCCGTTGCATCCAAATAACTAAGATTAGCACAATTCTGGAGTTTTTGTCAGAGCTTTGTTATATATAAAAATGAAAATTAATTCCCAAATGAATTGTAATTTAATTTGTACATATTTTAAAAGTAAAAACACTTCGAACGATGAAATACTTTTTACTCGTACAAAGCGATTCAGTCATATTCATTTAATATTGAACAATAACAAGAAATCTATATTCTCAGTCCCAATAATTTTAACAATTTTGTACTAATATAGTTTTCCAATTTTCAACTAAATTTTGTAATTTCAAGCGTTCAAAAATTTTATTTCATTAGTCTTCACCACCTTCTTAATACAAAAATTTAGTATGTTTATTTAAATGGCGATTCCTCACTGGAGTTTCAACTTCGTCATTTGCCGGATTAGCCAGATCATACAAGAAACGCGTCAATTAATTTCTCCCCATCAAAGTTTCCAATGCTTCCAAAATTCCCGGTTTATTCCCCAAAATTCCCGGTTTATTCCTCAAAATTCCCTGGTTTATTCCCGCTTATCAAAATTCCCGGGTTTTTTGCAACTCTATGCACATGACTACAAAAACGTGCAAATACCAAAGTACAAGAAAATACAAACATTTAAGCTCTGCCGATGTCTTATTACTTTCCTTATATACAAAATGTATAAGGAAAGTATTGTGACGGGATCAAAAATTCGAATTCGAGTTTTCGAGGGGAGAGCACGTTTCAAGCATCCCTGATCACGAATAAAACATTTTTGAGGTGATGTCTGTGTCTGTGTGAAAGTATGTGAGTGTGTGTGGAAGTATGTGTGTGTGGAAGTATGTGTGTGTGGAAGTATGTGTGTGTGAGTCTGTGGAGACGGTATCTCACGAAAGAATGGAGCGATTCGAATGAAATTTGGTGCAAAAATCGCAATCTGTGAATACTGGAAGCCCATTGTTTTTATGCGTAATCGAATGTTCAGAACTCGCCTAAATTTTCGAGTGAAATTTTGAAAAAATCATCAAAAAATCAAAACTTTTAATAAAGTTACGCAAACAGACATTTCTTATGTAATTTTTCCTTAGAAAACGATAGCTATAAACTTTAGATCGCTAGCACGAACTGTTCTCGAGATATTGCACATTTTTAAAATAAATTTATCAAAAAATCCCATGAATTAAATAAAATCTATTAACTCTTGAGAAACATGTTTTCATATGTAATACCATGCGATAAATTTGATGACATCATTCTCGTGGATCTAGCTCGTTCTATTCATGAGAAAAGATACTTTGAGTAATACTTTTGCATTTGAACGCCAATAATCATTTATATGATATAAGAATAACTTATTTCTTCGTCCATAACGTTTGGCGAGATTTTGGCGACGAGTTTGGAGGAATGTCGCCAACCTGGCGACTTTTTTAAATGTTGCCAAATTAACGAAAATCTCGCCAAATGGATAAAAATGACGCTAGATCATTGAAAATGACAACTGATTGACGAAAATTCAATATCTTGGAAAGAATATAGAATCTACTAGAAGAAAAACCTATTACTTTCCTTATATACATAATGTATAAGGAAAGTATTGTGACGGGGTCGAAAATTCGAATTCGAGTTTTCGACGGGAGAGCACGTTTCAAGCATCCCTGATCACGAATCAAACATTTTTGAAGTGATGTGTGTGTGTGTGTCAGTGAGTCTGTGGAGACGATAACTGACGAACGAATGGACCGATTCGAACAAAATTTGGTACAAAAATCACAATCCATAAACACCGGAAGCCTATTGTTTTTATACGCAATCGAATGTACAGAACCCCCCTAAATTTTCGAATGAAATTTTGAAAAAATCGTCAAAAAATTAAAACCGCTAATAAAGTTACGCAAATAGACATTTCTTATGTAATTTTTCATTAGAAAACGATTGACATAAATTTTAGAACGCTAACACTGAACCGTTCTCGAGATATTGTACATTTTAAAAAAAAATTATCAAAAAGTTATATAAAATAAAAAAAGATTTCCTATTGAGAAACATGTTCACTTTTCATATGTAATACCATGCGATCAATTGGTTGGCATCATTCTCGTGAATCTAGCTCCTTCCATTCATGAAAAAAGATACTTTAAGTAATACTTTTGTATTTGAACGCCAATAGTCATTTATCTGCTGTAAAAATAACTTATTTCTTCGTCCATAACGCTTGGCAAGATTTTGGCGATGCATTTGGCGAAATGTCGCCAAATTGGCGACTTTTTGAAATGTTGCCAAATTAACGAAAATCTCGCCAAATTGATAAAAATGATGCCAAATCAATGAAAATGACGACGAATTGTCGAAAATTCAATATCTTGGAAAGAATATTAGTATCTGCTATAAGAAAAACCTATGTTTTTTACTGTAAAAGTAGTAAATTCATTACATTATATAAGGAAAGTCATGTGTTGCCCACATCAGATTTTTTTGTTTAAGTTGTAAGGTGGTGGAATGAACACGCATTCATCTTTTTAACAAAATTAACAAGTTTATTCTTAACACGTATAAAATCATAAAATAAAACACCATTCAACGTAAATTACGAATCATGAAGGCACATTTGTCATTTATTTTTCCAAGCGTTTACCCAAAGTTCTTTAGTATAAGGTTGAACACTCAGCTATGCAACCAATGAAAAAGTCGTCAGATTAGCGTAATGGGAATTGAGATTCATCATTCGTGATGTCATGATCCAGAGTAAACTTTGAGAGAAGTTGCTGAAGCACACGCATTATTACAGTTAGAACAACAATAGAAACGAAAAAATAACCTAACCATAAGTCAACATGGAAAATAAATAAATAACTATAATAAAAAAAATGATTTAGACTGGGGTAAAAAAGGGGGGAGGGTAATATAAAATAAAAAAATCTGATGTGGGCAGCACATGACTTTCCCTGCAGACTTATATCCACGTTCTCTTTATTTAAATTAAATTTATTTCACTATTAATTCAATTTTCGTTCTCAGTCGGTAACCGGACTTATTTTCAAAGGTGGCGTAGAGAAAATACGAAAAAGTAAAATATCTCGAGAACGGCTAGTCCTAGTGTAATGGGGTAGGTCTTATACTTTTCGTCGTTAAAAATTACGTATTAAACGAGCATTTAATGGATATATTTGAGTATACCTAGTTCTTTAGTTTAGATTTTGACGATGTTTGCGGGCCATTTTGCAAAAAAAGGCAGGTTATTTTTTTCCGAACGATACCAAAATCTAATCAGCACCAGGGTGACCCACAAATGACTCATCTGCCGAATTTTGTGAAATTCGGTCCATTAGTTTTTTAGTTAGAGTGGATACAAAATCTGCAGAGACAGACAGACACATAGACAGACAGACAGACACACACACAGACATCACGCTAAAAATGGTTTTTTCGTATTCTAGAGGTCTCGAAAGGTGTAGATCCGTCGAAAACTCGAGTTGCGATTTTCGACATGATTCCAATACTTTCCCTATATATTACCATGTACTGCAGGGAAAGTAATAGTTATTTAATTTTGAAGTGGCAATATCCAGGCTTAAAGAACTTGCGCAAAGATTTTAAATTGTGCTGTGTACGCAGGATCCAGTAACGTCCAATTAAATTTATTGCAGTAAGATGACAGTTGAGAGTTAACAAATTCCCTCCCTCTTGAGAGGGTGAGAACAAATTTAATCAGTCACTCTCCCGGACCAGCATCCCACTTTTACCTTTTCAGCTACACACGCCACGTCCCAGCTCATGCTTGTCTGTCTGCATTAAAAAAAAATTATGATTGCCAGTTCCACAGTGGCCAGTTACACAGTGGCTCGTGATTTCAGGAATGGTGATTTATGACACTATATATAGCATTCTAATTGCTGCTCTAAGTCTTCGGACGAGCCGGATGGTCTGGGCTTTCGACTATATATAGCTTGGCCAACGGCCCTACCGTGCTGAAAACACCGGTTCTCGTTAGATCACCGAAGTCAAGCAGCATCGGGCGCGGTTAGTACTGGGGTGGGTGACCACCTGGGAACACCGCGTGCTATTGGAACATTTCGGGCGCGGTAACCCGGTGGTTTGCTCGCTGGATTTGCATGCTGCCACAACTGCCGCCGTGTTCATGCGGAGTACGATCACGTTAAACATGTGGGTCCGTAAGTCCTTCCGAGAGGTTGGTGGTAGGGGAAGGAGGGTACGGTCCCTGTAGATGCCTCCCCCACTGGGTTCCGGTCTAAATTGGGTGGCACTTCCCGGCCGTCCAAATGGTTACCTCACACCTTTCTGGTAGGTCGGACGGTCTGGGTCTCAACAACAACTATATATAGCTTGGGGCCGTACCGTGCTGAAAACACCGGTTCTCGTTAGATCACTGAAATCAGGCAGCATCAGGCGCGGTTAATACTTGGGTGGGTGACCACCTGGGAACACCACGTGCTGTTGGTACATTTCGGGGCGGTAGCCCGGTGGTTTGCGCTCTGGATTTGCACGCTGCCATAACTGCCGCCGTGTTCCTGCGAAGTACGATCACGTTAAACATGTGGGTCCGTAAGTCCTTCCGAGAGGTTGGTGGTAGGGAAGGAGGGTACGGTCCCTGTGGATGCCTCCCCCACTGGGTTCCGGTCTAAATTGGGTGGCACTTCCCGGCCGTCCAAACAGTTACCTTACACCGTTCTGGTAGGTCGGACGGTCTGGGTCTCAACAACTATATATAGCTTGGGGCCAACGGCCGTACCGTGCTGAAAAAACCGGTTCTCGTTAGATCACCGAAGTCAGGCAGTATCGGGCGCGGTTAGTACTTGAGTGGGTGACCACCTAGGAACACCGCGTGCTGTTGGCACATTTCGGGCCCGGTAGCTGGGTGGTTTGCGCGTTGGATTTGCACGCTGCCACAACTACCGCCGTGTTCATGCGGAGTACGATCACGTTAAACATGTGGTTCCGTAAGTCCTTCCGGGAGATTGGTGGTAGAGGGTACGGTCGCTGTGGATGCCTCTCCCACTGGGTTCCGGTCTAAATTGGGTGGCACTTCCCGGTCGTCCAAACGGTTACCTTACACCTTTCTGGTAGGTCGGACGGTCTGGGTCTCAACAACAACTATATATAGCTTATGACATCATATATTGGGCTGATCGGAGAAAGTTATGCAGTATTGACTAATGCAGGTCGTTTGATGGTTAAAACCTCCTTCAAATTATCCTACAGATGAAAATAGATATCTGCAGTAAAGGTTTGGTTATTTTCTAACAGTTCATAATAGACTACACTTTCCATATCCCACAACATACAGAGCAAAACGTTCTTTTGATGCAATCCTGGCTTTGCTGTGGGAGTAGGCTTCTCTTTTGGGCTCAAGCATTGTCTTTTTTGTATGACAGTAGCATGAAGGATCCACTTTTCATCACCAGTCATAATTCGACTTATAAAGGCCTCTACTTCGTTTTGTGAGATCATTGAAGTGCAAAGTGATGCTCGGTGTTGAGAGTTCATGTGGGACCCATAAACCAGCACGACAAGACTTGCCTATTCATTTCAAATGTTCCATTGCTGTTGATTGTGCACAATGAAGCCTCTCAGCTATTTCCTTACTGGTGAAACGTGGATCTGACTCTACCATTATCCCCAATTCATCCTCATCAACTTGCCTTGGCCGCCTCTGTCTAGGCTCGCCCTCAAGATTGAAATTTCCCTCTCGAAACATTTTAAACCATCGTTGGCATTGACATTCACTGATAGCATTTGGATATACTGAACAAATCTTCCGAGTGATTTCTGCAGCATTTCCCTGAAGCTGAAATTCATAAAGCATGATATGGCTGATATGTAGCATGTCCTACGACATCATTTGTCTGCAAATAAAAAATGAATTATATGGAAAATAAAGTAGGAAAAGAAAGGGAATGAGCTAAAGATTATAGCAATTATAAAATTTGCGATTACAGAATCAATTTATTGGACTGTCATGCACTTAATTTCTGGTAAGCTAAAATCCTGCATTACGTTCCGATCAACCCGATATATCTTATGACACTATATTATGACGTTATAACTAGTTATTTCTGCCATCCTATGTTTATGGACGATTGTCAAATATGGATTAAATTATAAATATCGAATATTAAGTTTCGTAACTTAACAATTATGTGTCCATTCCCCCCACAGAAATGCTCGGACCAAAAAGTTTCAAATAAAGACATCTACACCACTTTCGCCAGGACAAGACCTCCCAGTTCCAAAGTTTCCAAATCGCTCATTTCACTTCTCAATCATTTCAAGTGGGCACGCTTGATTCTTCTTGTTGCCAACCACACGACATACATGCAAGTTGCTGACGCTTTAAAAGAGCTGGCCATCAAGCATGGCATCAACATCGTACAGACGTTCTACTTGCCAGGAGATTACCTGACGAAAGACAATACAACGTTGAAGAATATTGTTTTAGATACGTACCATATTACGAGGGGTAAGTAACCTTTTTATCATGTGTTAGTAGGGTCGGATTATGATTTTATGGGCTCCTGAGCTATAGGAACTGAGGTTCCAGTGAGGTACTATGGGTTGCAGTCACTGTGAGGCACAGGGCCTTGTTGATCCTCCAGTATCTGGTGCCTTTTTAACCACCAACTAGTTTCGGATCCCGCAGCTAGCGGTCATTAAATATACCAGCCAATTTTTATAGTAATCAGTTCTTTAGCAAGTTCTGCGACCGCTACGTGACCACAGAAGTCGCAAATCTTATTTTCCTAGGTTCTAGAGTCAGGTTACTAGTTTTCGAAATAGAGTAATTCTAATTTCGATATTTTACATTTTTGGACTACTATAAAAATGTCTAAAGAAGACAAACCATGCACCAAGAAAGATGTTATTCACGCAATGCCGATATTTGCCGATATTTTTTATATGAAATTTTAAAAATGTCTTTGTGATCTGAAAACTCCAGACTGTCTGTGGAATATTAAACTGTACTTCTCAAAACTAGTTACAACAAATTCTACCGAAGCAGGATATGAAACCCTCTTGAATCTCAACCAACCATTCTATCAGCTACAACAATCCGCAAATGTAATGAATTCCATTGAAATTGAATATTTGACATTGAAAAATGCTCCTATATGGAACGAGATCTGAAGCAGTCGATAACAACCTAATCCACTCGCTATTGTACTATATTTTAGTTCGGGAGCCAAGTGTTTAACGATTACTTTTAGTGTAAAAACTAGGGGACTTTGCCCCCTGCTCGCTACGCTTCGCTGGCTAGATTCCCGAGTCGGGAAGCTTTGCCTCCCACTCACTGTACAGAGCTTGTTTCGCGAACAATTTCAAGCTAAACTAACGTTTAAACGTTTAATGTAGTTGTGTTTAACGTTGTTAACTAACGCTCTAAACCCACTATGTGGGTCCCACGGTCTGGGGGTCTTCGACATAGATCTTGAAAATATAATCAAATCTGCTAAAAATACAACATTACTAAATATAAAAATATTAGAATGTATGCCCGTCATACGACGGAATTCAAAATTTGCAAATCATTACCTCCCATTTGGCATCATTTTTATCAATTTGGCGATGGATTTGAGATTGCTGCAGAGTTTCCCGCTCAATTTGCAGCCATATGCTTCGGTGTTTTCTTTTCGAATTTTTTTTTTTAAAGATTTTTGATTTTGACGTCCTCGCCACCTTCTCACTCTTTCTCTGTTTAACTGACGTTTCTTTTCTTTTCTGTCCTCTTCCTTTTCCATTGGCCAACACGTTTGTGAAATAAAATTTGTTTTGAATGTCAAAAACTGGTTTTTTTTTGTTTTAATCTTTTTAAATGTAAATTTAAATCTGCTGACACCACTCAAAGGAAAAAATAAGAACAAAAGAAAAAAAAATCTGGTGTGGGCAGCACATGACTTTCCTTATATAATGCAATGAATTTACTACTTTTGCAGTAAAAAAAAATAGATTATTTTTAGTAGTTATTTATATTCAAGTATATATATATAGTAGTTATATAGTAGTTATTTATATTCAAGATATTGAATTTTCGTCAATGAGTCGTCATTTTCCATGTCGCCATCGATTTAGCGTCATTTTTATCCATTTGGCGAGTTTTTCGTTAATTTAGCAACATTTGAACAAGTCGCCAAGTTGGCGACATTCCACCAAATTCGACGCCAAAATCTCACCATGCGTTATGGACTAAGAAATAAGTTATTCTTACAGCAGATAAATGACTATTGGCGTTCAAATACAAAAGTATTACTCAAAGTATCTTTTTCATGAATGGAACGAGTTAGATCCACGATAATGATGTCACCCAATTTATCGCATGGTATTACATATGAATAGTGAACATGTTTCTCAATAACAATTTTTTTTTTATTTTATATGACTTTTTGATAATTTTTTTGAAAAATGTGCAATATCGCGAGAAGGGTTCAAGTTAGCATTCTAAAATTTATGTCAATCGTTTTCTAATGAAAAATTACATAAGAAATGTCTATTTGCGTAACTTTATTAGCGGTTTTGATTTTTTGACGATTTTTTCAAAATTTCACTCGAGAATTTAGAGGGGTTCTGAACATTCGATTGCGTATAAAAACAATAGGCTTCCAGTGTTTACGGATTATGATTTTTGTACCAAATTTCGTTCGAATCGGTCCATTCGTTCGTCAGTTATCGTCTCTACAGACTCACTGACACACACACACACACATACACACACACACACATACTTTCACACACACACACATACACACACACACACATACTTTCACACACACACACACACACACAGACATCACTTCAAAAATGTTTGATTCGTGATTAGGGATGCTTGAAACGTGCTCTCCCGTCGAAAACTCGAATTCGAATTTTCGACCCCGTCACAATACTTTCCTTATACATTATATATATAAGGAAAGTGAAAACGAACCGCGTTCAAGCAAATATTTAATTAGCTGCGAAGAACGAACCGGTTTTTAATATGAAAACTGAATTCAAGCAGCAGTGAACGTGGGAAAGTCAGTGGGCGATAGGAAAAATTTAGTGTTCACGTGGAGGGTTAAGAAAACTGATGTGGGTTAATATCTAAATTAAAATGTTTATCCGTGATTGAAACAGGTTTGGCAACATTTTGTAGCAACGTTACCCAGAGATAGATATATAGACAAACAGATAAATCAAGGTGTGTATATTATTAATGGTCTTGTCTCCGGCAGATTTGACCACTTAGATTTATTTGCGGCATATATGGATTTTCTTATTTAGGGTAAAAAAATAAAGTAAAAATAAAATCAAGCATTGAATAATATTCATATTCAGAAGATTCTATTGGATGCAGATATAATTTATGATTCCTTTTTAAGCATTTTTTCAACTTATACGGGTTTCCGTGCAGCTTAAGATAATTTGGAAAATTGTTCGATATTATTAATATTTAGCAAACAGTAGAATTCGTTCTTAGGGATTAAATGAACTCCTTCCACTTTCTTTTATTTTAATTTGAAATATCAGTTCTTATTTTTCGATTTAGGGCATTAAATAGGGCGATAAAGTGCAATTTTGGAATGGGTATTTCTAGTAGTTTCCCAGAGTTTACGGATTGCTTTAAGGGTTTTGATTTTAACGTGATGTGGAAGGTAGTTGAAACGGGGGCTGGGGGGGGGGGGGGGGAGGAAATGGCATCGGCTAAGGATCGTTGAATTTCCTGCGTAACATCAAGTACCGCTGAGTCCAGATCATCGCAGGTTTGAATTTTGGAGATTTCTTTTGAATTTTTTCCAGTTGATGGAGGAGGGGGCGTCCGAAATGGGGAGGAGAGTATTAAGATGGAGGGTGAGAAGGACGGGGAGATGGTCAGAGCATAATTTATCAAGGGTGTTTGTAGTATAAGGGTAGTGAATGTTTTTTAAAAGGACAAAATCTATGGTGGAGGAAGTGGCAGTTAGGGAAAAGTGGGACACCTTTGAAGTACGCAATGTGTTCTTGTTTTTTGGAGTCCCCAGTCAAATGACTTTAACCCCCGGTATGAGCCAATATTTGTACCCATGACATCATGAGACACCTTTGAAGGATGAGCGCCTTGCGATTAAATAGAGTAAAAGTTATTTTAAAAAGTGCAATCTAAAAAAGATATTTTGTAAGTTTTCTTGTCCTTTGCAAGCATAGATACTAGTTTATAAATATAAGTAACGTTTTTTAAAAACTGGTAATAAATCAAAAAATCAGAAAAGCTATTTAAAACCTTTGTTGTCAAAGTTGAAGCACTGTAAAATCACAAAATGGAGGTTAGAAATTGGGTTTACAATTTGAAAAAGTTTGTTTAAGGGTTCGTCGTCGGTTTTCAGTATGTCAGAGAGTTTGAAAAGGTTTTGAATATTGCTCAGGTTAAAGGTTTGCTCCAACTCCTGGAAGAATTTTAAAAATTGAAAAAATGAATTAGATGTGGGATTTAAGGTTTGAGGGTGGTTTATGGCCTCCGGTTGCGCCTGGGCAGTGTTCTCTCCGGCTATCCCTGTAGCCGTCGCGGAACAAGCCTGCGCTTCAAGGAGGGGGGTGAGATTTAGAGGGTAAAGTGGGAAAGTTGGAGAGGTAAAGACCGGGGGGGGGGGGAGTGTTCGAAATTTGAGTTTTTTGACAGGTTTGTTTAGAGGCCTGGAACTTGTTACGGTTCCACGGGTTTTGAGGGCATTTACGAAAGTTGGCGGGATGATTTCCTCCACAGTTGGCACATCTGGCCGGGGTTTCTCTGATTTTTGTACAATCTCTGGTAGGGTGTCCTTCCCCACATTTTAGACAACAGGGGGGAAGCGAGCATTGGTCACTATGATGGTTGAACATCTGACAATTGTAACACATTTTAATTCCTTTAGAGATGAAGTTCTGAACTTTTAATTTGTAGGTAAGGAAGATTATCGATATCTAGGATCCTCTCCCAGTTCTCAGTCGACACTAGGCCTACCAAGAAGATGGGGAGGGGGGATCTGTCACGTCTGTTTTTGAGTTGGGTTATTCGGTGAATTTGGAAGCCTTTGGAAAGAAGGACGGATTTAATTTCGTCAATATCGGTATTTATGGGGAGTCCCTTGATGACAATTTTTTTAGGGCGGTCACATTTTAGGTTGATTGAGCTGAAGGGGATCTTTATTTGGGTCAAGTGAGCTTGTACCTTCCTGTAGTCCTCAACGGACCCAGGAGTGATCTTGATCACTCTTCCCAGAAGAAGACCCATGACATTACTAGAAAGCGATTTGTGTAGGTCAGCTATGAGGGCTCCCCAATTAATTGAGGAGTCCACGAAGAATGAAGCGACTTTTTCTTTGGGGGGGGGGGGGGGTCTTCAGTCATGTCGACTGGAATTGAGTTTAAATTTTCAAAGTTGTTTGCAATTGGGATGGGATCAGTTTGGACCTCAGCAGTATCCTCATCTATTTTTGGTCTTTTACTATTGGGTTGGGTAGAAAATCCCTCAAGTATGTTAAAATATTCGTGCTTGTAGCGTTCATAAAGAACGTTGCTATCTTCCTTACTGATCGATTGGGACATTTTGTCAATAATTTGGCAAGTGTCTCTAGACATGAGGGTGTTGTAATCAGGGTGGCTGACTAACAGAGAAGAATCAGCGATACTACCTGCAAGCAGTCTGTTTGTTCAGCATCTTGGCTTCCTCGTAGGGGATGTTAGCTTTTTCAAGTTCCTTGTCCAGTTTGGTGATGATGAAGTCGTAGCAAATTAGGTGTCTTTCAATCAACAATTCCAGATGGTCGTTTCCACTTCTTATAGGTCTTTGAAGGATTTCAGGAGGCTCTTCCTCTTGGTCGTCGTGTTTGTGGCTGGGATGGCAGTATCAGCTGGTAGTATCATCAGGGTCCATCACGTCAGAAGGAGAATTGCATGTAGAAAAATCCATCCGATCAGGAGAGAAACAGTATCGCTTGTACCCGACATGCTTGATCACTACTGGATATCACATGCCCAAGTATAAGTACACTGTAGAAACTCAAAGTGGTGAGAAAGTAGAACAGAAGTATGCGACCGTACACCGTGGTGTCTGTCTGTCCACTCAGCCTGGAAATTCGAAATTAACATAGTAATAATTGAAATTTTACATTTTGTAAAATATATTATATACTTATTTCTGGTAGATGAAAATACCATTTATTATATAAAATAATTTTTCCAATGAAGATCGAGTTACCTGAAAGTATATATCTGTTTGGACTGCCGTTAAAGGCCCAACTAATTAAAATTAAGTACCGATTTCGTTCTTGGCAACTATTTATGCAACTGTCTAATGCAACTATTTACCGACAAGCTATAGCGTCTGGCTTAGCTCCGAACATGCAAATCTGAAAACTAAAGCTTATCATTTATTTTATTTCTCTATCTTTCTATCATAATTTTGTTTAGCATGCCTACATGATCTCAATCTTTCCATCCATCTTTCTTACTCAATAATTACTCTTAATATCTTTGGTGATTTAGTGCCACTTATTTCTTTATAAAGGTTATACTAATATTTCACTATCATTAAAATTAATTGGTTTATGGACTTAATTTCATTAGCACGGTTGCATACATTAAATCAATTTCTTATTCAAACATTATACATGCATCTACATAATATACAACAATAGGCATTATTCAGTTATATTGATGAACATAAAGATGAATATCTTTCTCAATTAACATTTAAACAGTTTTACTATAATACAAATATCTAAATTATTTATAACACATGTCACTTTTACTCTTTAATTATTTATATGAGGTAATAATTTATTATTCGCATTAATATAAATATTCTCTCTCTACTTATTTCCCGAAAGGGATGATTCTTACTTAGAAGTCAATTCTTAGAACGTTTTGCATTCACTTATTATATACATAAGCTAATTAAAAGTTCAGACTCTAGATTGTAAGTTCGTGTGAATCGTCGATTGTCTGTCACAAATATGTATTATTACTTTCCGTATATACATAATGTATAAGGAAAGTATTGTGACGGGGTCGAAAATTCGAATTCGAGTTTTTGACGGGAGAGCACGTTTCAAGCATCTCTGATCACGAATCAAACATTTTTTAAGTGATGTGTGTGTGTGTGTGTGTGTGTGTGAAAGTATGTGTGTGTCAGTGAGCCTGTGAAGACGATATCTCACGAACGAATAGAGCGATTCGAATGAAATTTGATACAGAAATCACAATCTTTGAGTACTGGAAGCCTATTGTTTTTAAACGTAATCGACAGTTCAGAACCCCCTAAATTTTCGAGTGAAATTTTGAAAAAATCATCAAAAAATCAAAACCTTTAGTAAAGTTACGCAAATAGACATTTCTTATGTAATTTTTCCTTAGAAAACGATTGACATAAATTTTAGAACGCTGGCATGAACCGTTCTCGAGATATTGCACATTTTTCAAATAAATTTATCCAAAAAAAAAAAACATAAAAAAAATATCAACTGTTGAGAAACATGTTTACTTTTCATATGTAATATCATGCGATAAATTTGGTGACATCATTCTTATGGATCTAACTCGTTCCATTCACGAGAAAAGATACTGCGGCAGCAAAGATATCTGATCAAAGATGCCTTGGAGCCTGTAACCGAATTATAAGAACAGAGGGAAGCTAGCTTTTTCTCAGTGATTATAACGTCGGTCTTGTAAGCAGAGGGTTCCTGGTTCGGAGCCCGGCGACGCTCAATCGCCACAATATTTTGAGTAATAATTTTGTATTTGAACGCCAATAGTCATTTATCTGCTGTAAGATTAACTTATTTCTCCATCCATAACGCTTGGCGAGATTTTAGCGACGAGTTTGGTGGAATGTCGCCAATTTGGCGACTTGTTTAAATGTTGCTAAATTAACGAATACTCGCCAAATGGATAAAAATGAGGCTAAATCAATGAAAATGACGATTAATTGACGAAAATTCAATATCTTAGAAAGAATATATCTACTTTAAGAATAACTACTATAAGAATAACCTATTATTTTTACTGAAGTAGTAAATTCATTGCATTATGTTAAGGAAAGTAATGTGTTGCCCACATCAGATTTTTTTTATTGTTGAACTTTCGACACGGGAACTCCATCACAAAAGCCGCATCCATCTTATTATGATAGAGTGTTCTCCAATTGTTCATAAATGGCTTGATTATTCTAGACCGTCACGATGGGGCACAGTTCTTATTACTGGGGATTATTTTCACATGGCAATTTTGGAGTTCCCTTTGGAGACTAAAGCCAAAATTCGATTTCCACATATCCTCCACGGTGATTCGGCTAGTTGAAACCTTCCATCGTCAAATTCGGGGCATTTCATAACTCAGCCCTCAGCGTCTTAGAGCGAATGTCTTTAATTTGAATAGCAATGTAGAATTCCTATTGCAATTGGAATTTGAGATACTCTTAAGTCAAGGCTCAGTGTCGTATAATTACTTTCCTTATATACAATATTGTATAAGGAAAGTATTGTGACGGGGTCGAAAATTCGAGTTTTCGACCGGAGAGCACATTTCAAGCATCCCTGATCACGAATTGAACATTTTTGAAGTGATGTGTGTGTGTGTGTGTGTGTGTGGCGCCAATGAGTCTGTGGAGACGATAACTGCTGAACGAATTCACCGATTCGAAAGAAATTTGGTACAAAAATTACAATTCGTAAACACTGGAAGCCTATTGTTTTCATCCGCAATCGAATGTTCAGAACCCCCTAAATTTTCGAGTGAAATTTTGAAAAATCGTCAAAAAATCAAAACCTCTAACACAATTACGCAAATAGGCATTTCTTATGTAATTTTTCATTCGAAAACGATTGACATAAATTTTAGGACGCTAACATGAACCGTTCTCGAGATATTACACATTTTCAAAAAAAAAAAAAAAAAAGTCATATAAAATAATAAAAAAAAATTTCTATTGAGAAACATGTTCACTTTTCATATGTAATACCATGCGATAAATTGGGTGACATCATTCTCGTGGATCTAGCTCATTCTATTCATGAGAAAAGATATTTTAAGTAATACTTTTGTATTTGAACGCCAATAGTCATTTATCTGCTGCAAGAATAACTTATTTCTCCGTCCATGACGCTTGGCGAGATTTTGGCGACGAATTTGGTGGAATGTCGCCAACTTGGCGACTTTTTTAAATGTTGCTAAATTAACGAAAAACTCGCCAAATGGGTAAAAATGACGCTAAATCAATGGAAATGACGATTCATTGACGAAAATTCAATATCTTGGAAAGAATATAAATATCTACCATAAAAATAATCTATTTTTTTTTACTGTAAAAGTAGTAAATTCATTGCATTATATAAGGAAAGTCATGTGCTGCCCACATCAGATTTTTTGCTATTGAAAGGAGTCCAGAGTTTAAATGCAGATCAAATGATGTCATAAACTTCAGCGTAAATCCATTCCTTGATTTTACATGGTGCGGCATAGGCTCCCTGTAATACGGGATCTAATAAATAAAGTCGTCATTTTCGCAGAGAGGGCCGAAGCCTCCCACGAAGGGATACCTCTCTAAAAAAAACTACATGTTTGTAAGGGATTTTTACGTCGAGTGGCGAAAGCCTCGTTGGACTCTTCGCTCGAAGAAACAGGGGGCTCCGGACATTGCCTTTTCATTGTCCAACGTGGTCACTTCCCTACTCTGCTTCTTTTTGTTAGGTTGCTTTCCTTGACGTCATGAACACCTGCAAAGCTGTTTTTAGCCATTCTTGTAACATTCGCTTCTCAAAAAAAGCAACTTTTCCCAGGATGATAGAAAAGTTGAATTCCTATTCTGGGATTGAAATAACTCCATTTAAAACTTTATTTAAGTGCAAAAACAATGTCTGATCCCATTGGATCATGCCACTATTTGTACATAAATTCCAATCTTCTGCTTTTTTTGCAAACGCATTAATGACATTTTCTTGGAACTTAAGAGTTCTAATTTTTCATATTTGAAGAAGACTTGTAAGAGACAACAAAAGTTTGTATTTTTGACATGTATCTTGGTCACATGATACACAGAATACTTGTTTTGCTTGAAATGGTGTCTAGGACCATGCAGAATAGCCGTACTGTTTTTTTTTCTCTGGTGAGTAATCTGATAACTGATAAACAATTGTTAACTGAGATGACCATTCAGTTAACTTTTCAAACACATCCTTGACGTGTGCAAAAAGTTATACAATAAAATCAATGAATACAATAAAATAACTCATTGATTGTTTCAAAGCTGGTACAAAACTTGTTTAGCATAAATGTTTAACAGAAAATGAAAATCGCAACAAAATTTCTCACTTCTACGAAAGAAAGCTTGTTGGATGAAAGTTTGTTCAAAAGTACATATAAAATTAGTTAAAATATATAAGGTATCTTCATGTGTGTATGCCTGCATTCTATAACTATTTATTACCAGACACATGGGGTGGTTTGTGTGAAAAGGTGATGGTGCACCCCGAAATATCAATTCTGGAACAACTGAGGAATGCCTGGCAGAAGGTATGGCAGAATGACATTAGGAAACTTTATCACTCCTTACCTAGACATATATAAGCATGCATTGCCGCCAAGGGGGATTTCACCAATTACTGATTTGAAAATTCAATATGCAATTGCTAACCATTGATGGATCCTGCGGCCTTGATTTTGTAATCTTTCCATTACCTGTGTATGAGCTGCACGCATATATTTTATTTCAATAAAAACAGTCACTTTCTTCATGGTGCTTCGGTTTTTCTTTTTGCAAAAGAGTATATATATATATATATATATCCCATGACATTTTGCACTTGAGTGTATATATATACACTCAAGTGCTAAATGTCATGGGATAACTCTCTAATAACGTGTTGGGCGTTCTTTAGTTTGCGAAGTGCAGCAACTTGACGTGACATGGGCTCAACTGGTCGGCGAAAGTCTCCAGGAGAAATGTTCAGCCATGCCGTCTCGATTGAAGTCATTAATTGCGTTTTTATTGTAGTACTGGAATTTGGGCACTAATGGCTATTTCGATCATATCACAGATATGCACCAAGAGGGTCATGTCTGGCG
Source organism: Amaurobius ferox (assembly GCA_951213105.1). NCBI lineage: Eukaryota > Metazoa > Arthropoda > Arachnida > Araneae > Amaurobiidae > Amaurobius > Amaurobius ferox. The sequence goes on along the minus strand of OX578150.1, from coordinate 97,360,465 downwards.
ATCTAGGTGGCCAAATCATATGCTAAAATTATCCAGAATGCTCCTCAAACCAATCTCTATCAATTAGGGCCTCGTGACACGGAACATTATCATCCTGGAGCATCCCATCGTTATCGGGGCACTTGAAGTCCATAAACGGCTGCAAATGGTCAAGCAGCTGATCATAGCGATTTCCTGTCAATGACCTGTTCAATTTGACCAGAGGACCCCAATCCATGCAAGTAAATACTCCCCATACCATTACGGAACCACCACCAGTTTGCACAGTGCCTTGTTGGCAAGTTGGATCCATAGCCTCATGGGGTTTGTGCCACATTCGAACGCGACCATTAGCTCGTACCAACTGGAAACGTGACTCATCGAGCCACTCTATCTTCTTCCAGTCATCTAGGATCCGTTGCATGTGTTCGCGAGCCCAGGTGATGCGTTGAAGCCGATAATGTGCTATGAGTAAAGACACTCGAGTAAGGATTCTGCTGCAATATCCCACCAACGCCAAATTTCGCTACACAGACCTCACAGACACGCTTCTAGTGCGTCCCTCATTGAATGTGGTTGTTGTTGAGACCCAGACCGTCCGACCTACCAGAAAGGTGTTGAAAACCCAGGCCGTCCGGCTCGTCAACAAGGACTTGAGCATCCATTTGGACGGCCGGGAAGGAGTTAGCCGAAACCAACTCCCAACTTCCATGGCTTTCGTCCGACGGTCCAGCAGCGTTTATTTTGAGAATCAAAAATTTACAGGAGAGTTTACATAATATGTTTATATAATATCACATTTTGAAACAATATAAAGTTTAAACAGTGAAAGACACATTAAAACGGATTACAATAATTCTTGAACAATTGTTACTTCAACTGCTGCACAATGAGAAATAATACAACAAAAACAACAACGAAGACAAAAACAAAAACTAAACCAAGACAAACAGAAACAAACGGGGCACAATCAAAACACAGCAAAACACCAGAAAGGTGTAAGGTAACTGTTTGGACGGCCGGGAAGTGCCACCCAATTTAGACCGGAACCAAGTGGGAGAGGCATTCACAGGGACCGTACCCTCCTTCCCTTACCACCAACCTCTCGGAAGGACTTACGGATCCACATGTTTAATGTGATCGTACTCCGCATGAACACGGCGGCAGTTGTGGCAGCGTGCAAATCCAGCGCGCAAACCACCGGGCTACCGCGCCCGAAATCTGCCAACAGCCTGCGGTGTTCCCAAGTGGTCACCCACCCAAGTACTAACCGCGCCCGATGCTGCTTGATTTCGGTGATCTAACGAGAACCGGTGTTTTCAGCACTGTAGGGCCGTTGGCTCATTGAATGTGGTAGTCAGTTGACGCAGTGTCATTCGTCTGTTAGCACGGACGCCTCTACTCAGACGTTGCTGATCTGGATCATTCAGCGAACGAGGCCGCCCACTGCGCTGTCCCTTGCGGGAGATAATGGCTTCCATGAGGTACACTTGATACACCCTTGACACTATCGAGCGAGAAATCTTCAAAGTCTCAGCAACTTTCGAAATGCTATGCCCCATGCATTGAGCTCCTATTATCATTCCACGTTCAAACTCGGTTAATCCCCGTCGGGGTAGCCATTATCACATTATTTAACGTTTCACAAGACATTCAATAGTCCAATAAACAACACTGACAACCATCTGACTTTTTATACCGTTTCAACGCGATACGAACGCCACTTGTAAATTTGCATACTGCTATCCCATAAATTTTGGCATTTGAGTGTATATATACTATAATCGTGCAGAAAGTCTCCCCACTCCTCCAAGTCATCGGGGGCTACTTGGAGATATTGAAATACATTTAAAAAGAAAAGCCCTTAATCTCCGTTTGGGTAGGGATAGAAAATCCGTCGATGACGTTTCTATATAAATCCGCAATGATTCAGTCTTCTAGGTCACCAATTGGGATTCTGAAGGGTCTGAAAAGATCTTTCGAGAGCCCCATTTTAATTGCCCCCACGGGTAGGGGGGGGGTGCATTCAAAATATGGCTCTACAAAGTTCTGTACAGTATTCGATATTATAAGTGCGCGAAAATTATTGTATCTCGATGTACTCATATTATTGATTTAGGTGTCACTTTCGATGATACTTTTAACTTTCAGAGACATATCGATAACATTATTAAAAGAGCCTACCAAAGACTTGGTTTCACCTTAAGACGATCTCGTGTTTTTGCCTATTTGTATACAATTATTTGTATTTATAATACCCTTGTTAAACCAATCTTGGAATATTGTGCAATGATTTGGGACCCTGTTTACAATCTACATTCTCAACGGATAGAAATCGTGCAAAATAAACTATTACGTACTATTGATTACAGATTGACTGGCTATTATCCTTATGATATGCATGCAATGGAACTCAGACAGAAATACAGTTTAATGTCTCTTAAAAACAGAAGAAGCTGGTCCTGCCTCTTGTTTTATTATAAGGTTTTAAATAATACTATTGATTGCCCTACTCTACTTTCTTGCCTGGAATTCCACATACCTGTCAATAATACCAGGAAAAAAACTCTTTTTCACAATACTACTGTTAAACACAACTACATTAAATGCTATTCTATCTACAAATTTGTTGATCTATATAATACCTATTGTGCTGATATTGATATATTTAACTTGACTCCTGCCTGTTTTAAAAAATCTGATGTGGGCAACACATGACTTTCCTTATATAATGTAATGAATTTACTACTTTTAGAGTAAAAAAAAAAAGGTTTTTCTTATAGTAGATACTAATATTCTTTCCAAGATATTTAATTTTCGACAATTAGTCGTCATTTTTATCCATTTGGCGAGATTTTCGTTAATTTGGCAACATTTCAAAAAAGTCGTCAAGTTGGCGACAGTTCGCCAAAATCTCGCCAAGCGTTATGCACTAAGAAATAAGTTATGATAAATGACTATTGGCGTTCAAATACAAAAGTATTATTCAAAATATCTTTTGTCATGAATGGAACGAGCTAGATCCACGAAGATGATGTCACTCAAATTATGGCATGGCATTACATATGAAAAGTGAACATGTTTCTCAATAGGAAATTTTTTTTTATTTTATATGACTTTTTGATAATTTTTTTGAAAAATGTACAATATCTCGAAAACGGTTCATGTTAGCGTTCTAAAATGTATGTCAATCGTTTTCTAATGAAAAATTACATAAGAAATGTCTATTTGCGTAACTTTATTAGTGGTTTTGATTTTTTGACGATTTTTTCAAAATTTCATTCGAGAATTTAGGGGGGTTCTGAACATTCGATTGCGTATAAAAACAATAGGCTTCCAGTGTTTACAGATTGTGATTTTTGTACCAAATTTGATTCGAATCGGTCCATTCGTTCGTCAGTTATCGTCTCCACAGACTCACTGACACACACACACACACACACACACACACACACACACACACACACACACACACACACACACACACACACACACACATACACACACACAGACATCACTTCAAAAATGTTTGATTCGTGATCAGGGATGCTTGAAATGTGCTCTCCCGTCAAAAACTTGAATTCGAATTTTCGACCCCGTCACAATACTTTCCTTATACATTATGTATATAAGGAAAGTAAAAAGCCTGTTTCAATGCGCTTGACATGTTTACTACTTAGTATTCTTGTATCCTATGTTCTATTTCTTGTGTGGCTACTGTAACTGGATTTCATCTGTAGTTGCCACGTAAATTGAATAAAATAAAATAAAAATAAAATAAAATTCCATCTAGGTCACGGAAGCTAAAGACCCTGTAAAGATCATTGTTGGCCAAATCGGGAATGGAATCACAGGTCTTAGTACTGATCAGCCGGTACTCTACCGCTCAGCTACTGGAGCGGAACTGCAAGTTGATATTGTCGAAGTATCCTCCATCCTCTAATGTCCGAGTGGCGTGCAACTGACAATCTGTCTGACCACCCCCTTCTATTTTTATCCTTCAGGCTTGCTTTCTGCATGTTCGTTGAGCTTCCGATTTGATCGTGCACAATATGTCCACAGAATCAGTGCTATTACCGGGAATCGAACCACGGATCTTCGTACTGGCCAGTCGACGCCCTACCGCTGAGCTACTGGAACGGAGCTGCAAGTTGACCAAGTGAAATCTGCAACACTCTGGGGTGTCTTGAAAGAATTTTCGAAAGGAAGTTCGGGTCTTGAAGGAATTTTCAAAAGCCTTTATTTTATACACCTCCGGGGGAAAATAGAAAATCCGACTCCCTCTAAGATCCATTTTCCATTTGGTCTGACGACCTCATTTTCTCCCCCTCCGAGAGTATATCGAAAATCCGGCTTCTTTAGGTTCTGTACTTTGGTTGATACTATAAGTATGAAAGGATTCAGTATTTTAGTTCACTGAGGAAGAGGGGGGGGGGGGGGCAGAAGAGTCTGGAAAGGCAGAAACGTGTGAGAATTTTACAAATGTAAATACAAATGCAAAAATCTGATGTGAGCAGCACATGACTTTCCTTTCCATTTTGTTGCTCCAAGTCCTCTGGACGAGCCGGACGGCCTGGGGCTTTCACATGACTTTCCTTACAAAATGAAATGAATTTACTACTTTTACAGTTAAAAAAAATGTTATTCTTATAGTTGATACTTATATTCTTTCCAAGATATTGAATTTTCTTCAATGAGTCGTCATTTTCATTGATTTAGCATCATTTTTATCAATTTGGCGAGATTTTTGTTAATTTGGCAACAATTAAAAATGTCGCCAAGTTGGCGACATGCCAAATTTGTCGCCAAAATCTCGCCAAGCGTTATGGACGGAGAAATAAGTTAGTCTTACAGCAGATAAATGACTATTGGCGTTCAAGTACAAAAGTATTACTCAACGTATCTTTTTTCATGAATGGAACGAGCTAGATCCACGAGAATGATGTCACCCAATTTCTCGCAGGATATCACATATGAAAAGTGAACATGTTTCTCAACAGTTTATATATTTTTTTAATTTATGGGATTTTTTGATAAATTCATTTCAAAAATATGCAATATCTTGAGAACGGATCATGCTAGCGTTCTAAAGTTTATGCCAATCGTTTTCGAAGAAAAAATTACATAAGAAATGTCTATTTGCGTAACTTTATTAAAATTTTGATTTTTTGCTGATTTTTTCAAATTTTCACTGGAAAATTTAGGAGGGTTCTGAATATTCGATTGCGTTTAAAACGATAGTCTTTCAGTATTCACGGATTGTAATTTTTGTACCAAATTTCATTCGAATCGCTCCATTCATAAGTGAGATATCGTCTCCACAGACTCACTGACACTCAACCACACCCACACACATACTTTCACACACACACACAGACATCACCTCAAAAATGTTTGATTCGTAATCAGGGATGCTTGAAACGTGCTCTCCCGTTGAAAACTCGAATTCGAATTTTCCACGCCGTCACAATACTTTCCTTATACATTATGTATATAAGGAAAGTAAAAATATAGTGACGAAAAACTTACTTTATCAAGCAATATTTACTGCAATATTTACTTTAATCAAATATGTTGAAAACAAAGTAATAAAACTCCGGTGTTTATTTTAATATGCATTCTTACTTTAAATGTCAAAAAAGTTGGCATGACGCAATATAATGCATGAAAGGGGAGATTGTTTCAAAAGCTGCAAAAGTGTGATATTATATTTTTCATTTCCGCATCATGATGTCATGATAAAAATAAAATTAAATCTGATGTAGGCCGTACATATGGGTTCCCATAGGCACGGGTGTAGTCAGGAGGCCTCGGAGACCTGTGCCTTTTCTAAAATTTAGGTCCTTTATTTTTAGGTCATCGCCTGAAAGAACAGGCATATGCCAACTTTTGCCATTTAATATAATTTTAAATGCATTCTGAGATGTATACGCAATTAAAACGTTTAATTATTAGGAATGCGTTTTATTTTTAAAAATGTGTTATGTTTTCATTGAGAAATTGTTAGCTTACTTCCTAGAATTTTTTTCTGGCCACCTACCTATCCATAGAGGAAGGTCGTTCAAGGGTACACAGGAGGGCATTAAGCTACCTAATCGATGTTGTACAGGTACGTCTTATCCGGGCGCGGTATCCCTGTGGTTAGCACGCGGAGGTTGCACTCGGTAGTCCCGGGTTCGATTCCCGCCGCTGCCCAAACTGCCGCCGTGTTCACGCGGAGTACGATCACGTTAAACATGTGGGTCCGTAAGTCCTTCCGAGAGGATGGTGGTAGGGGAAGGAGGGTACGGTCCCTGTGGATGCCTCCCCCACTGGGTTCCGGTCTAAATTGGGTGGCACTTCCCGACCGTCCAAACAGATACCTTACACCTTTCTGGTAGGTCGGACGGTCTGGGTTGAAGAAGAAGGTACGTCTTATACTTGAGTTTGTCCCGCTGAAGTCTGTGGTTCTCTCCCCCCCCCCCCCCGTTCATTCGGAAAAAATTCTATAGGCGCTCATGGCAGTACATGACTTTCTCTACAGACTCATTTTCATTTTTTACTTTCCCTGCAATACATGGAAATGTATAGGGAAAGTATTGGTATCATACCGTTTTGGGATCGCTAGAAGACGAAAAATCTATTTTTAGCTTGACATCTGTGTGTGTGTTTGTCTGTCTGTCTGTTTATCCAACTCAAAACTATGGATCGAATTTCATAAAATTTGGTAAGACCCTTGTAGGTGATCCTGGTGCTGATTAGATTTCGGTACAATTCGGGATAAAAGAATTTGCGTTTTTTTGCGAAATGACCCACAAAAATCCTTTAAATCTGAAATAAAAAACTACGTATGCTCAAATATATTAATTAAATGCTTGTTTTATACGCACTTTTTAACGATAAAAAGCATAAGATCAATCCCATTACACTAGGTCTAGCCGTTCTCGAGATATTTTAGATTTTCGTATTTTCGCTGCGACACCTTTGAAAATAAGTCCAGTTCCCGAAGGAGAACGAAAATTGAATTAAAAGTGCAAATTCAGTGTAATTTTAAATTATTATGGGTGTCATTCTGTGCAATTAAACTCAATTTAATGAATTATTGAAGGAATAAATATAACGTGAATATGAGTCTGCAGAGAAAGTCATGTGTTGTCCACATCAGTTTTTTTCTTTCATAATGCATTAAAAGCAGAGTTTTTTTAATAGGAAAGCGACTATGCGCCATCGATTGGAAAAATTTGCAGTGCCTCTAGCGGCGAAATGAAGAAGATACGATCTCCAATTCGTAAACGAAGCCAGTTAGACTAAAATTTTCAATTAGAAAGTTCTAGAACGTTTTCTATTTAGTGTGAGAAGGATTTGCACATAATATACACATAGATGATAAAAATAAGATCAGCTAATTGCGATAATTATATAAATGTGTACTTCTGGAGGAAATTGTGAGAAATGTGCATGACAAAATAATTATCTATGCAATAAGCTAATCTATTTAGAATTATCCATTTTTCAGTAAACGATAAATGTTGCATATAAATTGAAGACAAATTATACACTAGAATAATTATTTTAAACTAAGACCAATTACAATTAAAATGTAATTATTAATACATTTAATTATACGTTTCATTATTGACTCTTATAAACAATTTATATGATTGACTCTCATAAGCAATTAAAAAAATAATTGCGTAAACGAATTTTTCATTATAATAAATTAAATATTTAACAATTTATATGATTATTGACTCTCATAAACAACTAAACAAAGTAATTACGTAAACGAATTTTTCATTATAATAAATTAAATATTTAACAATTTATATGATTATTGACTCTCATAGACAATTAAACAAAGTAATTACGTAAACGAATTTTTCATTATAATAAATTAAATATTTAACAATTTATATGATTATTGACTCTCATAGACAATTAAACAAAGTAATTACGTAAACGAATTTTTCATTATAATAAATTAAATATTTAACAATTTATATGATTATTGACTCTCATAAACAACTAAACAAAGTAATTACGTAAACGAATTTTTCATTATAATAAATTAAATATTTAACAATTTATATGATTATTGACTCTCATAAACAACTAAACAAAGTAATTACGTAAACGAATTTTTCATTATAATAAATTAAATATTTAACAATTTATATGATTATTGACTCTCATAAACAACTAAACAAAGTAATTACGTAAACTAATTTTTCATTATAATAAATTTAATATTTAACAATTTATATGATTATTGACTCTCATAAACAACTAAACAAAGTAATTACGTAAACGAATTTTTCATTATAATAAATTAAATATTTAACAATTTATATGATTATTGACTCTCATAGACAATTAAACAAAGTAATTACGTAAACTAATTTTTCATTATAGTAAATTAAATATTTACAATTTATATTATTATTGACTCTCATAAACAATTAAACAAAGTAATTACGTAAACGAATTTTTCATTATAATAAATTTAATATTTAACAATTTATATGATTATTGACTCTCATAAACAACTAAACAAAGTAATTACGTAAACGAATTTTTATTATAATAAATTAAATATTTAACAATTTATATGATTATTGACTCTCATAAACAACTAAACAAAGTAATTACGTAAACGAATTTTTCATTATAATAAATTAAATATTTAACAATTTATATGATTATTGACTCTCATAGACAATTAAACAAAGTAATTACGTAAACTAATTTTTCATTATAGTAAATTAAATATTTACAATTTATATTATTATTGACTCTCATAAACAATTAAACAAAGTAATTACGTAAACGAATTTTTCATTATAATAAATTTAATATTTAACAATTTATATGATTATTGACTCTCATAGACAATTAAACAAAGTAATTACGTAAACGAATTTTTCATTATAATAAATTAAATATTTAACTTTTTATTAATACAGCTCAAATTCAGATCGTTATTATTGTAAAATGCTACCAAAGTGAAATCAATTACATCGCATTAGAGTTGAAATTCGAAACTGCGCATTTGAAGTAGTTGCCGGACGGTCAGAACATTTATGCTGCTACCAAGGTTGAGTCCACTTTAAAGATAAGAATTTGCAATTCTGTCCCAGTACCTCACTGGTAGAGGATGGGCGGTTCGAAGATTCATGGTTTGATTACCTGTTGGGGGTAGCAATATTCTTTACAATGACGCCAGAACAAATCAGCCCTGTAGGTTAGTGCAAAGATGTTCGAGGCCTGAAAGCTCCCCTAGTATGACCAGCACGTATTCAGTGGACTCTGGTATATGGTGCGCCAATTTCAAATTAGGAGGATAAGGTCCATGCGGGAAGTTACCCTAGAGGGTTAAAATAAAAGGAGGTGGCTTGTCAGTTGTACACCAATCTTACATTAAAAGGTGGAGAATATAGGGTCCACTTCAAAGACAAGATCTTGCAATTCTGTCCCAGTGGCTCAACGTTAGAGCATAGGCTGGTCAATTCAAAGATCCAGGGTTTGATTCCCAGGTGGGGCAGCTAGGTTCTTTACAATGGCGCTCTAACAACTCATTCCTGTAGGTTAGTGTAAAAATTTTTGAGATCCGAAATAATCCCTAGTATGGCTAGCGCTGATTCGGAGGATTATGGGATATAGAGCGCCGATTTGAAATTAAGAGGATAAGGATCACACAGGAAGTTAACCTAGAGGATAAAACTAGCAGGAGGTGGTCAGTCAGATTGTCAGTTGCACGCCAATCTTACATTAGAAGGTGGAGAATGCAGAGTCCACTTAACAGGTGAGAGGTTGCAATTCTGTCCCGGTAGAGCGTCGGCTGGCAGTTCGAAGATCCAGGGTTCAATTCCCAGGTGGGACAGCAAGGTTCTTTATAAGGAAGGTGGGTGCAGTATTATAATAGGAACATAAGGGCTCCCTGGGGTTTAAGAGCGTAGCGAGCAGGAACGAATATCTTATTTTATATATATATAATGTGCCCCATACTCTAATAAGGTGATGTACAAAATGTCAGCATTTTATCATAAAAAGTCCCAGAGATATGAAAAGACAAAAATGCTGATTTAAACCACTTTTCGATGCATCGACATGGGTTCTCAGAGGGGAAAATCATGTCGGTAGATCGCGTTTCAGGGGTCAATCTTTGTAGATGCAATCTTTCTGGTAGGTCGGACGGTCTGGATCTCAACAACAACAACAACACACACACAGGCCTGGATACGAAATTCGAGATCGGCCCAGGGAAAATGGGACATAATCGGTCCTTTTAACTCGAACTCATCGCATACTTTATTAATAAGAGAAAAAAAAATCTGATGTGGGCAACACATGACTTTCCTTATATAATGTAATGAATTTACTACTTTTACAGTAAAAAACATAGGTTTTTCTTCTAGCAGATACTAATATTCTTTCCAAGATATTGAATTTTCGACAATTCGTCGTCATTTTCATTGATTTAACGTAATTTTTATCCATTTGGCGAGATTTTCGTTAATTTGGCAACATTTCAAAAAGTCGCCAAGTTGGCGACATTCCGCCAAATTCGTCGCCAAAATCTCGCCAAGTGTTACGGACGAAGAAATAAGTTATTCTTACAGCAGATAAATGACTATTGGCGTTCAAATACAAAAGTATTACTTAAAGTATCTTTTTCAATGAATGAAACGAGCTAGATCCACGAGAATGATGTCACCCAATCTATCGCATAGTATTACATATGAAAAGTGAACATGTTTCTCAATAGGAAATATTTTTTTTTATTTTATATGACTTTTTGATAATTTTTTTGAAGAATGTACAATATCTCGAGAACAGTTCATGTTAGCGTTCTAAAATTGATGTCAATCGTTTTCTAATGAAACATTACAAAAGAAATGTCTATTTGCGTAACTTTATTAGCGGTTTTGATTTTTTGACGATTTTTACAAAATTTCATTCGAAAATTTAGGGGGGTTCTGAACATTCGATTGCGTGTAAAAACAATAGGCTTCCAGTATTTACGGATTGTGATTTTTGTACCAAATTTGGTTCGAATCGGTCCATTCGTTCGTCAGTTATCGTCTCCACTGAGCCACTGACACACACACACACACACACACACACACACACACACACACACACACACACACACACACACACATACTTTCACACACACACACAGACATCACTTCAAAAATGTTTGATTCGTGATGAGGGATGCTTGAAACGTGCTCTCCCGTCGAAAACTCGAATTCGAATTTTCGACCCCGTCACAATACTTTCCTTATACATTATGTATATATGGAAAGTAAAAATAAACTCAACGGGCCCGGCTCACTGCAAAATCTCTATAGATCGCGCTAGCTATATCCGGGCCTACACTAAAACACAATCACACACAGAGAGAGAGAGAGAGAGAGAGACAGACAGACAGACAGAGAAAGCTCCGAAAACGTTGGAATCGAATTCAGAAATACTTAAAGCGTACTTTTTCGTCGAAAATTCGAATTTTAATTTCGGACTCCATTTTCCCAAATAATATGTATGTAGGGGAAGTGATAAAATATTACTCCAAATGGGAGGTAAATGGCTAAACCGAAATCAAATGAAAGCTATAGTATCGATGGCTAATAACCATCAATCCGAAATATTTATGTATCATATGTATCGCCACGCCCATCATTATTTATATCCAGGTCGGTAATAGAACAAACAGAAAGCAGCAAATTTAAGACTAGAAAACTTTGAAGATTTGATTTAAGAATTCTTGCCATTCACTGCAACTCTTCAACTTCATAAATTTCCTTTATTTCGAGTTTTATTCCATACCAATTTGCAGTTATGGTGCATCGTTTGCATAAATTCAGAATTCACGGTTAAAGTGAATCAATAATACTTTTTTTTTCTTTCAAAAGTCGTAATATTCGTTTCGATGCAGGGATAACATTTATTGTTTCAGGAAATAAGCGAGTTAGGCTTTGTTAAGTCTGAAAAGATTTATGTACAATGTCGCTGTAGGTGTGCTTTTTGATTGAATTGGAATCTAAGCGAAATTGAAAAAATATGACAAACATTCCATGAAATTGTTATCGTTTCAAAAGATTATGAGATTTGGTTCGTGAACAACATGACGATTTTTCCTGCAGACTCAATTTATTATATTTTACTTTCCCTATAATACATGGTAATGTATAGGGAAAGTATTGGAAGTCGTGTCGAAAATCTCAACTCTAGTTTTCGACGGATCTATACATTTTGGGACCTCTAGAACACGAAACACCTATTTTTAGAGTGACGTCTGTATGTGCGTCTGCGTGTATGTCTGTCTGTCTGTCTCTGTGTGTGTGACTGCTTTTGCAATGACGCAATGAATTATCAAACCTAACCAATAGACCAAATATCATAAAATTTTATACATAAGTTACTTATGGGTCACCCTGGTGTTGATTAGAATTTAGAACGATTTGAAATAAAAGAATTTTTTTGCGAAACGGCCTGAAAAAATCGTATTTATCCATTCTAATTAAAAGACTAATTTATCAAATTTCACAGAATTTGGTAGATAAGTCAATTGTGGGTTATCCTAGTGCTGATTAGATTTCGGTAAAATTCTAGAAAAATATTTGTCCTTTTTTGCAAAATGTCTCGTTAAAATCGTCAAAATCTAAAATAAAAGGCTACGTTTATTCAAATGTATCAATTGAATGCTTGTTTCATACGTAATTGTCGTAGTGTCGTACAAGACAGAGCACCAGGCGCGAAGCGCCTTTAATCTCCAATTTCAATATGTGGTTCTTATCGTCAAACTGTGACATTAATTCAGTGACCCTAATTGGAGGTTCGAGGTTTTTATTTACTACTTTATTATTTGTCCTAGCTCCTAGTGTGGCAGTTTGTTGCACATTTAGAGTTTAAGCAGTTTGGGAGGTTGATGCAGATCTAAGGGTTACCTAGCGTTTTGGCAGTTTAGAGTTTAGAATATTTTTTTTTTTTTTTTTATAAAATAATAGTCGCGAGTTTTATTTAAAAATCAGATGTTTGAGGTGGGATCTTTTAATTCCGATTATCGATGTTTATGTTTAGAACAGCGCGGGGTCTCTTACGAGATTTGGCCTTGCGATGATCATAGTCATGCAGATTGAATAACAGTTCGTTTGGAACGGATGGCAAATTTCTGTAAAATTTAAGCGCTAGCTTTTTAATTTGGGCTCTAACAGTTTTTATTTTGAAGTCATTCCTAATTACCGAGTTTCTTAAGTACCTGGGAGCTTTCCTGATAATCCGTAGGATTTTGTTTTGTTTTGTCTCTAGGAGGTCTATTGTAGTTTTACAGGCATATCCCCATACGGGTGCTGCATACAGCATTCCCGGGCGGATGACCGATTTATAAATTAGGAGTTTATTTTGATAACTTAGATTTCCGTTTCCTATCATTGGGTATAAGGCTCCTGTGGCCATATACGCTTTTTTGATTAAGTTCGTTACGTGCTGTTTCCAGGTTAGGTGGGAATCTATCGTCATACGTAATTGTTGATGATGAAAAGTATAAGACCAACCCTATTACTCAAAGACTAGCCGTTCTCAAGATAGTTGATTCTTTCTCATTCTTGCTGCGCCACTTTTGAAAATACGTCCAATTGTCAAATGAAAACTAAAATTGAATTAAAACTTCAAATTCGGTGGAATTTCAAATAATTACGTGCATTTTTTTTGTGCAATTAAACTCAATTTAATGAATTATTAAACAATAAAGAGAAGATGAAGTTTGTAGCGAAAGTCATGTGCTGTCCACATCAAATTTAAATTTTTCAGTTCATTGAATTGACGATCTTTATTTATCGAACGAAATATAGCAGGGAGTCAGATTATGCTTCAAACTGCGTTAAATTTGCTTAATAATATCTTCTTACACTGGAAATCTTGAAGGTTTCAAAATGGCAAGTCGCCAAAACCCCTAATAAAAGAAAATATTTTGCGAACGGTTTGTCCTAGCATAATGCGAGATGTTTCTGTTTCTCATAAAATAAGATTCTATATTATATATGTAAGATAATTTTTTCTTCAATTTTAGCGAGACTATAGAAATGACAAGTTTATTTTCCCATCATCGCAAGGGTAACATAATGATCAAGCGGCCGCCCTGCATCCACTTTTCCCTATCTGCGCGTTACCTCATTTTCCTTTCATTCAATATGCTTGATGGAAATTTTCTCGGCTCCCAGAACACGTAGTGAGCTGAAACTTGGAACACAGTTTAATCTCGCGAAATATTTTCACTCATCGAATTTTCACGTCCTTACGCTACGTCGTTACGTTATTTACGCACACCATACGAACGCAAGTACGCACAGTCACGTACATCATTACGTAAACATATATAAGAAAAACAAATGTTTGAACCTCCTCTCCTACCAGAGTGACGCATGGAAAAGCCTAAAATAAATATTCATCACACAAGAAATTGTGTCAAATTGAGGGTGTAGGCAGATTCAATAAAAAATATACTATATAAATTTTATAAATATCCGAAATTTATGTTATGCAAAGTTGTCAAAACTATTTCAGCTGCGAAACAATTTTGCATAATATCAACTTTGTATAATGATATGATTTATATAGTACTGTGTTACATTGAATTTGCCCACACCCTCAATAGGGTTCAGTTTCGAGCGCGATTAAACTCTTTTATAATTTTCAATGTGCTACTGTTGTGTATAGAAAAAGACAGTAAAATCCTTGTTTTTCTCTCACAATTTTAATGAAAATTAGGCGATTAGAATTATAACAGATTGCTTGAAAATGAGTCTGCATTAATTTCAGTTGCCTTAACTTCAAAGAAACATGTCAGATAGTTTTTAATTATATCTAAAATTGATTGCCTCCTATTTTAATCAACTTCTACATTATACAAATCTGTATCACATGAGTTTAGACTGAATAAATCTTAATTCAATTCATGAAGAAGTCAGGCCCCTGAAGAATTATTTAATGATCTCTCCTTACTTTTGGTATATCTTCTTACTTTTAGTACATATCTCTCCTTACTTTAGGTACATTGTCCTAGTATTCTTTGGGTTTTTTTATACAAGAGTTTATTCAACCATTCCTAACTTTGAAATTTTACATTTTCTATTGAAGTCTTTACTCTTTTTACTTTCCTTATATACATAATGTATAAGTAAAGTATTGTGACGGGGTCGAAAATTCGAATTCGAGTTTTCGACGGGAGAGAACGTTTCAAGCATCCCTGATCACGAATCAAACATTTTTGAGGTAATGTCTGTGTGTGTGTGTGTCAATGAAACTGTGGAGACGATATCTCACGAACGAATGAAGCGATTCGAATGACATTTGGTACAAAAATTACAGTCTGTGAATACTGGAAGTTTATTGTTTTTAAACGCAATCGAATGTTCAGAACCCCCCTAAATTTTCGTGTGAAAATTTGAAAAAATCCTTAAAAAATCAAAACCTTTAATAAAGTTACGCAAATAGACAATACTTATGTAATTTTCTCCTAGAAAACGATTAGCATAGACTTTAGAACGCTAGCATGAACCGATCTCAAGATATTGTACATTTTTCAAATAAATTTATCAAGAAATCCCATAAATTAAAAAAAGTATTAACTGTTGAGAAACATGTTCACTTTTCATATGTAATATCATGCGATACATTTGGTGACATCATTCTCGTGAATCTAGCTCGTTCCATTCATGAGAAAAGATACTTTGAGTAATTACTTTTGTATTTGAACGCCAATAGTCATTTATATGCTATAAGAATAATTTATTTCTCCGTCCATACAGCTTGGCGAGATTTTGGCGACAAATTTGGAGGAATGTCGCCAACTAGGCGACTTTTTTAAATGTTGCCAAATTAACGAAAATCTCGCCAAATGGATAAAAATGACGCTAAGTCAATGAAAATGACGACTAATTGACTAAAATTCAATATCTTGGAAATAATTTGAGTTTCGACTATAAAAAGAATCTATTTTTTTTCACAGTAAAAGTAGTAAATTCATTGCATTATATAAGGAAAGTCATGTGCTGCCCACATCAGATTTTTTTTATTTTATATTAACCCCTCTTTTTTATCCCAGTCCAAAATATTTTTCTATTATACTTAATTATTTATTTTCCATGTTGACTTATGGTTAGGTTATTTTGTCGTTCATGCTGTTGTTCAATGAAATTCGTTAAAATTATATATATATATATATATATATATATATATATATATATATATATATATATATATATATATATATATAAATTAGTATATAGTAAGTTCAGAGTTAATTTTATCTACAGTGCTTAAATGCGACTAAAGATATAGTATAAAACAAAAGGGATATTGCTGTTATGAATATCTTGATATTCAAGCCACACCCACTTTTCTCTAAATTTAATTTACGGGTTGATTTATACACCATTAAACTAAACAGATCAAAATTAAAAGTTAGTTTTGTCTAAAGGGGGTTATACTCGTGTATATTCTGGGAAGTAGTAGAAAGCCAACTGAAAATTTATGGTTTTGCTAATAATTATATTGATTAACTGAAATTTGTTTATAATATTTCTGAACCACGTCTACAATAATTATCAAGCTATTTATGACACTACAAAATGCTAAGGTGTGTTTATTGAGTAGCTAAGCATTTTTAGTGTCTGTTGAATTTGGTTATAACGACATCAAACAGATTTAAATTACTACGACAGAAATAATTAATATTTATAAAATAATTAAACGTAACACTTCAGACAATAAGTCTCTGGTCTGACACATATATGGCAACACTGTTGACAGTCCCATATGATTTCTGGATAGTACCAACCTTCAAACGACACGTGTCAAAATTTCATGACATTCTGACAATTTATAGGTTATAGTGATTTTAGTGACTTCAGTTTTGTAATTTTCAAAACAATGGATAAAAAAGAATTTCGTGTGTTAATTAAACATTTTTTTTTATGGGGAAAAATACTGTTGAAGCCAAACAGTGGCTTGATAAGCGTTATGGAGACTCTGCACCAGGGAAATCAACTATTATTGACTGGTATGCTGAATTTAAACGCGGTGGTGCAAACACCGATGGTGCTGAACGCTTTGGTCGCCCAAAATCGGCAGTTTTTCCGGAAAACATAAAAAAAGTCCACTAAATAATTTTGAAAGACCGTAAAGTGAAGTTGCGTGAGATAGCTGATACCTTAGAGATATCAGAAGGTAGTGTGTTTGCAATTTTACACGAAAATTTGAGCATGCGTAAGTTGCTTTCGAAGTGGGTGCCGCGTTTGTTCACACCGGACCAAAAACAACAACGCGTCGACGATTCAGAGCGCTGTTTGGAGCTGTTCAAGCGAGATAAGAAGTATTTCTTGCTTCGGCATGTGACAATGGATGAAACATGGATCCATTACTACACACCTGAACCAAAAATACCGTCAGCTGAGTGGACATCAGCCGGTGAAAGTCCTGCAAAGCGACCCAAAACGCAAAAGTTAGCTGGCAAGGTTATGGCATCCGTAATTTGGGACGGGCATGGTATTTTGTTGATCGACTATCTTGAGAAAGGTAAAACTCTCAATAGCGAATATTACATGGCATTATTGGATCGATTGAGTGTAGAAATCAAGAAAAAACGGCCTCACATGCAAAAGAAAAAAGTGCTGTTCCACTAAGACAGTGTCCCGTGTCACAAGTCGATGAAAACGATGGTTAAATTATATGAATTATGCTTCGAATTGTTTCCTCACCCACCGTACTCTCCAGATCTGGCCCCCAGCGACTACTGGCTTATTGCAGACATCAAAAAGATGCTGCAGGGAAAGAAATTTGACTCAAATGAAGAAGTGATTGCTGAAACTGAGGCCTATTTTGAGAACAAAGACAAATCGGTCTACAAAAAAGGCATCGAAAAGTTAGAGGAGCCTTGGAATGAATGTATCACTCTTGAAGGAGAGTATGTTGATGACTAAAATCGAATTTCTGGAAAAAAAAATTGTTTTTCATAGTTAGACCGGAGACTTATTGAGTGGGCCTTGTATGTATGAAAAGTGTATATTTCAGTGGTTCAGTGGGTAAAAAAAACATATATTTACTATTTTATTGTATAAATGGCATGAAATACAAATCTGAAATTACAACAGTTAGAAAGTTAAAAGAAAGGAAACAACTTTAGTATAAAATTTAGCAAAGAAGATAGTGTTAGAAAAGTGTTTACTAACGCCATGTTAGGCTTAGCTGGTAAATAATTGAAATATATAAGTAAAATACAAAAATGCACAAAAACGTAAATATACAAAAACGATTGATTGAACGATTGGTTAAACACAATTCTACAAGTAATCCTGATTATATAAGAGAAAAGCTGCTGTATTATCCCATTTGACGATTTTATATAGGAATGGTCATTCTCTATCGAAGGCCGTAAAGTGGCAACAGCTGTTTATGCAACAGTTGATCCGTACTAATTCGAACATGGTCGTATGCCCACCCCTTAAAAACATCACAGAATCCGGTCCCTTTGGATGTCGGAGGTCGCACGTAGCAACAGGTGTTCCATGGCACATAGAGCACAGGCGCGGATATAAGATGAAAATCAGAAAATTAAAATTTTTACTTCACAAGAATGCAGATGAAATAAACCGTTTCAAATCAAAACCAAATGCTCGATCTTACATGCAAATTCTTTGTTCTTGCGACGCGGCGCAGTTAGCTACAACACTGCTAACAGAAACCATAACAGAAGCTGTGCTTAAATAAAAAAAAATTCAAAATACAAGAAACGATAAAAGCTTATTTAATGTAATCCAAAACATTGAGAAGCTCCTCACCACAAGTTAAATGTAAAAAAATCTAGAAGTTCCGAAGCTTATAGAAAGCTAAAAGAGTTTGCAAACAGAACTGGATTGCCACATCGCGCCATTATCCGCACAAAAAATCTCGTCAAATGAAAATCTTTATACTAAAACTGTACCCCCAAAAGTACAAATATAATACAAATTTCCCTGGATTCTGAACTTCCTTCCCTAAATACCTAAAAAAGGTTGGAATTCTCCTAGATTTAGGGGAATTTTTTCTCGAAGGGGTATCCCTTTGAGGAATTTTTCCTCAAGGGGCACAATGTTCGCGGTAAACCCGAAGAGGATGAAATTATCAAAAGATGCCCTGTTCCTCTTAGGGAGGGCACACATTGAGGACGCTTTCGTGATGAAATTTAGGAAAAAAATACAAAATACGCACCCTCTCAGAGGGGAGGGGGTGAACCCCCTATGTTACTGTATCAAACTTGGTATCAAGATTTTTTTAAGCCATTTAAAATAAAGGGCAACATGCTATAATTGCGATCATTCAACGATACAATTTTTTTTTAATTTTTCTTCTTTTAAAATGTGAAAAATAAATAAATGATAATTATATTAAATTTTAAAATATCTCAAGTTGCTTAAATAAGGTTTCTGGAATTAGAATGTTGAGTTGAGCCACTCTCCAGTTATTTTTTGTTGGAAATCCATCAACATTTCACACAAAAACATTTTAATTATTAAAGTATAATCCCATTACAGAATAGCTTAATATAAAGAATATTATCCAAGAGCAAAATGTATTCTTTACACTTGTATATAAATAGAATAATCCCAATGGTAACATCGTATATCGTCGGTGATATATGTTGTGCGTCTAGGTCTCTAAGTATTGAGATAAAATATTTTTATTTATATTCTACACAAATATACTTTATATTTTATTTTACCTAAATGTACAGTAAAATGTAATGGTAAAGTAGTGCAGAAAATCGAATCTCAGTTTTCTTCAAATTCAAATATTTTGATAATCCTTCAATGGCATTCGAATGTTTGGATAGGATGTGGTTTATAACTTTCTGTCATTTCCTTGCAAAAACAGGCATCGAACAATTAAGTGACAGCAATAGTTTCCTGCATGGACAAACTATATCCAGAGGATATATCTTCCTAATACTTTCTTGAGGAAAACAGTCATAGGAGAATTGGGTGACTATTGTTTCGAGGGCATTTTGAGCCCTCTTCCTCGGGTCAGAAATAGTAAGTGCTCTTAATGATCGTATATGAAAAAATCTGATGTGGGCAACATATGACTTTCCTTATATAATGCAATGAATTTACTACTTTAACAGTTTTAAAAAATGTTATTCTTATAGTAGATACTTATATTCTTTCCAAGGTATTGAATTTTCTTCAATTAGTCGTCATTTTCATTAATTTAGCGTCATTTTTATTCATTTGGCGAGATTTTTGTTAATTTGGCAACATTTAAAAAAGTCGCCAAGTTGGCGACATTTCGCCAAATTCGTCGCCAAAATCTCGCAAAATATATGTAACAATTAAGTATATGTAATCTTTTATTTCAGATTTCATCAATTTTGCGAGCAGTACATAAATAAAGCCATTTTTTTTTCTTTCAAATCATATCCAAATCTAATCAGCAGAGTAACACACCATAATAAATTACTCAACAGTTGAAATTCATTAGATAATTTTTTAGCTAAACTGCATACATACATTGCACAGACACACAAACGCACACACAAAAGGTATGCATAAAATAATGGATTCATATTTTAGAGCGCAGAAAGCGAGTACATCTGTCAAAAACTCGCGATTCAATTTTCGACATTATTCTATACTCCTGATTGTAAAAACTGCAACACCATGACGGAATCATCAGAATTCAATGAAATTTAGCTCTCAAACCTGTATTGATATAAGTAAATGATTAAATTTACAAAGCAAAAAACAATATTACATGTTGAAAATTAGTATTTGATGAAACCACCACGCGCTGCAATAAGTGCTTCTGTACGACGTGACATCGAATCAAATAGATTTTGATATTGTATCTGAGGAAGAGCATTCCAGATTGCTTCTATCCGTGCCCAAAGTTCAGCTGTATTAACTATGAGACGAGCGTCGCGAGTGAGACGCTGACTGACGAAATCCCAGACATTGTCAATAGCCGATATAGCCGGTGAAAAGGCAGATGTGGAAGAAGCTGTATCTGTTGGGCTGAATATAAGTCTTGAACATTCCTAACAGCATGTGGACGGGCATTGTCCTGTTGAAATACAGCTCCAGGAATGCGTTGAAGGAAGGGTACGACTTCGGGCTCCAGAACTTCTCTGATGTACCGGTTGCTGTTGAAATTACCCACAATTTTTAGCAACCGAGATCGTCTAAGATACCCAATGGCGCCCAGACCATCACGCTTGTTGTTCGTCCAGTATGGCGTTAGATAACGCACTCCGAAAGGTGACGTTCACCGCTGTAGCGTCTAACGTGGACGCGACCATCACTGTATCCCAAATAAAAGCGGGATTCATTGGAAAAGACAACTTGTTGCCAATCGGCACGTGTCTATGTTGATGAGCCCATTGTAGCCGCAGGCATTGATGGTTTTGAGTCAGGGGAATCCTGTACAAAGGAATTCTTGCACACAGTCCACGGTGCAGCAGACGCCGACGAATTATTGGAGTAGACAATGACACACCTGTAGCAGTGCTCCAAAGTTCCTGCCAAATGTCTAGATGAAGCTGTAAGTTCAATCACTGTCATGCAGATAAGGTATATATCATCCCGTGCTGACGTTACATTTCATCGTCCACTGCCGGATTTACTACTCGTCCGGTTCTCTTCCGTCCACTGTTTCCATACTTGCATCACTGTCGTGGCATGTCGCGCCATACCAGCTGCTACTGCATGATAAGAAAAACCCCTTCCCGCAAGCCCATCATTATCTTCCCCATTCAAACACCGTAACTTGATCATATAGCGCCCTCTGTCATCGTAAAGGCATAGTGATTTCCCATGAAACGTTTACCTCTGGCAGACAACCATAGACTATTTTCAACGTCCCGCTACAGCTCTCTATTTATACGGCTGAAACAGTAGTTCAGAGGGCGCTGCTCAGCTCACGCATGCGCGGTGACTCTGAAATTCTAATCATATGCATAGCACACCTTAATTTGCATTTGCTCTAAGTTTTAGCTCAATCGCTTGATTCCTTTATAGTCTTGCAATTTTTACAAACATGAGTTTAGTATGTTCTTTCGTTATACCCTATGTACTAGAATTTAAGCTTGGCTGAGACATAGAAACTTAAAGAATTAAGTTACAGCTTTTTCTACCACGTTTCATTTTGTTTAACAGTGTATGATGACACGACGAAAACAAGGAGTTGGCTCTGCTAGGTTCTGCTTCACGGTTGTTATGCAAAGTGTGCAAAATCCCAGGTTTCTGTATTCAAAATTTCAGCTTTCTAGTTTACCTGGGACTCCTGGATAGTATAGAAAGACTTTTCGACCCTTCTCCTAATTTGAGAATATTTTGCCTTTTACTTGAACTAGGGGCTGCTGGAAAGCCTGGAAGAGCTTTCTTTCCATTTTCCCACCCTCTGGGACAGGGAATCGAAAATATGACTCTGTAAGGTTCTGTTCCGTAAACGATACTTTTATTTAACCTTCTAGGTCAACGGGGACTCCTAGAAGGCCTGAAACGGCTTATCGAAAATCTCATTTTTCGGCCTCTAATGGAGGGAATTCAAATTTCGGTTCCATTAGGTCCTATTAATGTGTAAAGATTATGTCTTGTAAGTCACCGGTGGGCTTCTGGAGGGTCCGGAACAGCAAAAGTACGTTAGACAATTATAAAAAAAAAGCTATTTAACATTTTAAATAAGTTATTTTATTTAGCATTGTATGGTGCTTAGGGTTGAATATAGTTACCTTAGTTGAAAATTGGCCTAGTCAAGTTCTGTCCCTTGGTCGAGTTTCAGCTTTTTATGTTTCCGGTGATGACTTACTTCTGACTAGTTCTGAAATACTTTATCCCTCTCTCTCTTCCCTCATTTTGTTCGCTCCGGGAGAAAAAATAGCAAATCTGGCTCGGTTAAGTTCGGTCCAGGCCGATCGTGAAATACATGCCGGTCGTGGCTATACATGTGAAAAGATTCAACCTTCTAAGCCACCGGAGGGCCGCTTGAGCCTCTAGAAAGACGCAAAAAAAAACTTATAATCTCTGCCACAAGGGGACGAGTCGAAAATCCAACTATGTTAAGTTCTATCCGATGGTCAATATTATGCAAATATTCAGCCTTCTACGCTGCTTCTTTAGGGTCTTTAAGACCAAGGATGTTTCTTTAGGGCCGAGGAGGCATCTTTAGGACCAAGGAGGCTTCTTTAGGGTCTTTAGGGCCGAGGAGGCTTCTTTAAGATCTTTAGGGTCGAAGAGGCTTCTTTAAGATCTTTAGGGCCATGGAGGTTCATTTGGGATTTTTAGGGCCAAGGAGGCTTCTTTAGAGCCAAAGAGGCTTTTTTAAGACTTAAAAGACTTAAATCCTGCTGCTGTGTACTGTAAGTGATACTATAGATGTACAACAATTCAATCTTCAGGGAAAAGTAAGAAAAAAAACATAATCTGTATATCTTGAATGTACACGGTATAGGAATGGTAAACAACAACAACGACAACAAAAATCCTGCATAGGCCCATGCGTAAGTATCTTGCACGGGATTATTAGGCTATTAAAGACAAATTTCTCGCAGAATGTCAAGAAGGCATTTTGCGGAACATATCATGTGTTTTGAAAGCGTCAAGCGTTAAGAGGCACTTTTTGTGTTGTTACAGTTGAGTTCTTAGCTTCAAGAAGGAGGCATAAATCAGAGTAATATGTCAAGAAAGACAAACTGCTGTTGATCTGATGAAAATAGATGATGGCGTTAAACGTTTATCTCCCCATAGGACTAAGTAGTTTGCTTGCAAATATGTCTTTCTGTCACAACATTTCATTTTGTAGAACGTATTTTTATGGAGTAGTGTTACTCAAAGACATATTTTCACGGATATTGGTACGCGTACCCCTGGGGAGGAGGGGGGGGGGGGGGCAAGGAACGTCGCTGATGTTTTAAAAATTAGTTTTTACTGACAGAATATTCTTTGTAAATAAAATAAAAAAATAATCTCTTCCTGGCATATTATTTCGTAAAACGGAAGACAAACACACCCCCCTTTGTATTCTCTGTTCTTACATTTCAGTATATTGTGAGAAAGTATTGCTTTCACAAAATCTTTCGACTTCAAGAT
Organism: Amaurobius ferox; assembly: GCA_951213105.1. Lineage (NCBI taxonomy): Eukaryota > Metazoa > Arthropoda > Arachnida > Araneae > Amaurobiidae > Amaurobius > Amaurobius ferox. The sequence continues at coordinate 97,336,385 of OX578150.1, read as the reverse complement.
TTTCACCCCAATGTATGTTTTAGAACCTCCTGAACACGTTTGACTACTTTTAGAGCAATGTACGTCTATCTTTCTGTATGCGTTCAATTTTTTGAGTACATGTTGTCTGCCACAAATATTAACGAAACTTTGTGCCCGTCTTTGCTAAAGAAAAATCGAGAACTCGGTGGAATTTGTTTTAATTCGAGCGAAAACTTTGATATTTTTTATTTTCTTAAGATGGATGTATAGGGCAAAATCTGGCATAATTATACATAAAGGGGGTTATTTATACATCGGCCATGAAACTGTACAGCTTCAATCGCTGTAATGAAAGATAGCCGCGACATAACTTATGTGTTCGTGACGTCATTAGCCCCGTGGAAGGATAAGTTAACTCCCCACTCCGATAAGGTAGTTTTCTAAACTTGGTATCAATTGCAACGTGTTTTCAAGCCTTTCATAATGGAGGGTAACATGCTATAGCTGTGATCATTTGAACCAATGATATATATATATATATATATATATATATATATATATCTGTGAGTTAATATTTCTGTTTTTTTATATTTCTGGTTTATAATTCACTTGGTTTTTATTATTTGTCCTTCCACTAGCCAGTAGACAGTTCCAATGGTGTCCATAGGTAAATACTATCGCCATTGTCAGAAACTGGCTATTTTATCGGTTTTAATTCGAATTGTATGGCTGTTCTGATGAAAATGCAATTTCGAACTAACCGCCGTTTTTTGTGAAGTTTCAGTTGATTGTTCTTCATGTCTTAATCTTCAATCTTGAGCTATTTATTATTGCCTTTTCTCACTTTTGCCGTCTGCTTTTTTATTTTACATATATATATATATATATATATATATATATATATACCTTTTTAATTATGATTCTTGTGTACTCATCTTCCTCTCACCCCCTTTCCATTATAGTGATAGGTTACCTTCTGTTTTTGTCCTTAGTCTTGGTCTATAGTTATTTATTTGTATCAGATATGCTAGAGATGGTGTTTTTTGTACTTACCGTAGTTTATGCATAGATTTCGATTAAAAATTTCAATTTATATATATATATATATATATATATATATATATATATACAGGGTGATTATGATTAAAGTTGCGATTTCAAAACGCTGTAAAGTAAGAACTACTGGTCAGAATGACCTGAAATTTGACCTGAGTATACATGAAGCAATGGAATTTTGTTTGGCGAAAAAAAATTACTTCAAAAATTTACCGATAAATGGCAATGTATGAATCCAACATTGAATTTTTTTGACGAAGAACGAAAAAATTAGCCGCTAGGTCGCGCGTGTAAGCACACATCTAATCTGTAGGTATGCTAATTAAGACTGCGCATGCGCACCGCACATTACAGTTAAACGACGAGGAGCACATGCAGTTCTTATTGAGTGCCTTGTCATGACTCTGTCACTGAAGGATCGTGCTTTGCTCGTAAAACTTTTCTACCAGAACGGTGACTGTGCGGTAACTGCTCTCAGGAGGTTCGACGAACTTAGCTGACTTAAAAGCACGCATTACGCACTACATCTACAGCATCACCTCTGATACACTCCGATCTGTTGTGGAACATGCTGTTCTGCGCTTCCAACTCGTAGCCGAGTACGGTGGATAGCATATTGAACATTTCTTGCGTATATCGCAGGTATTTCTTTCATGTTTTCATGGTGTTTCAATCAATTATTAAATTATGTTAATTAAATTGTCGTTTTCTTTAGTTGATTATTGGTTTCTTTCGGCTAACAACACCCCGTGTTTGGAAAATACAGCGCCGTCTATCGGAACATTTTTGAAGAATTTCATTTCCTTCACCAAATAAAATTCTATTGCTTTACGTATACTCATGTCAAATTTCAAATTATTCTGACCAGTGGTTTCTACTTTTCAGCGTTTTAAAATCGCAACTTTAATTATAATCACCCTGTGTATATATATATATATATATATATATATATATATTTGGGCAAAATTTGCAAAAAAATAAATAAATAAAATTTACAAGCTACTTAAAAATGGGTTCGGGTATGAGAATGTCGAATTGAGCTGCATTCCAGTTAATTTAGATGGTGAAAGCCTTTAAAACAAACGCATTCTTCAAGTGTTTTTCTATCTAAAAGAAAGCAATGAATATTTTAAGAAAACGGCTGAAAAAATTATGATGTGCTAAAGATGGGCTGCAGATTTGTGTTACGTGAAACCACGTGACTAAAACCCTCCGCAGCAGCTAAAACCATATTTACATACAATTAATATACAGGATGTCCCGGAAAATCTAAACACACCCTAAGACCTTCCACCTTGCTCAGTTTCATCAAGTATGTAATTTTAAATTTGCTTATTCTACTGGTTCTCCTATGTTTAGCCGTATTCGTATCGATACCTTTTAATGTAATGTTTTGAGTCATACTGGAGTGTACCCCATCCCTCTCATTTCCCTTGAAAATAGTTATAGATTATATGTTGGTAGTCCTAAATGAACCGTTTGTGTTCGATTATCTGAACTTGCTCGTGATATAAAAAAAATCTGATGTGGGCAGCACATGACTTTCCTTATATAATGCAATGAATTTACTACTTTTACAGCAAAAAAAAAGGCTATTCTTATAGCAGATACTTATATTCTTTCCAAGGTATTAATTTTTCGTCAATTAATCGTCATTTTCATTGATTTAGCGTCATTTTTATCTATTTGGCGAGATTTTCGTAAATTTGGCAACATTTAAAAAAGCTGCTTAGTTGGCGACATTCCGCTAAATTCGTTGCCAAAATCTCGCTAAGCGTTATGGACGGAGAAATAAGTTATTCTTATAGCAGATAAATAACTATTAGCGTTCAAATACAAAAGTTTTAAGTAATACAAGTTACTTAAGTAATACAAAAGTTTAAGTATCTTTTCTCATGAATGGAATGAGCTAGATCCACGAGAATGATGTCACCAAATTTATCGCATGACATTACATATAAAAAGTGAACACATATCTCAATAGTTAATACATATTTTTTTTTAATTTATGGGATTTTTTGTTAAATTTATTTGAAAAATGAGCAATATCTCGAGAACGGTTCATGCTAGCGTTCTAAAATTTATGTCAATCGTTTTCTAAGGAAAAATTACATAAGAAATGTCTATTTGCTTAACTTTATTAAAGGTTTTGATTTTTTGATGATTTTTCAAAATTTCACTCGAAAATTTAGGGGAGTTCTGAACATTTGATTGCGTTTAAAGACAATAGGCTTCCAGTATTCACGAATTGTAATTTTTGTACCAAATTTCATTCGAATCGCTCCATTCGTTCGTGAGATATCGTCTCCACAGGCTCACTGACACACATACACACAGACATCACTTCAAAAATGTTTGATTCGTCATCAGGGATGATTGAAACGTGCTCTCGTTGTGACGGGGTCGAAAATTCAAATTCGAGTTTTCGACGGGAGAGCACGTTTCAAGCATCCCTGATCACGAATAGAACATCTTTGAGGTGATTTCTGTGTGTGTGTGTGTGTGTCTGTGGAGATGATATCTCACGAACGAATGAAGCCATTCGAATGGAATTTGGTACAAAAATCACAATCCGTGAATACTGGAAGCCTCTTGTTTTTAAACGTAATCAAATGTTCAGAACCCCCCTAAATTTTCGAGAGAAATTTTGAAAAAATCATCAAAAAATCAAAACCTTTATTAAAATTAAGCAAATAGACATTTCTTATGTAATTTTTCCTTACAAAACGATTGACTTAAACTTTAGAACGCTAGCATGAACCGTTCTCGAGATATTGCTCATTTTTCAAATAAATTTATCAAAACATCCCATAAATTAAAAAAAAAATATTTACTGTTGAGAAACATGTTCACTTTTCATATGTAATATCATGCGATAAATTGGGTGGCATCATGCTCATGGATTTAACTCGTTCCATTCACGAGGAAAGATACTTTGAGTAATACTTTTGTATTTGAACGGCAATAGTCATTTATCCGCTGTAAGAATAACCTATGTCTCCGTCCATAACGCTTGGAGAGATTTCGGCGACGATTTTAGCGGAATGTCGCCAACTTGGCGACATTTTTAAATGTTGTCAAATGAGCGAAAATTTCGCGAAATGGATAAAAATGACGCTAAATTAATGAAAATGACGACTAATTGAAGAAAATTCAATATCTTGGAAAGAATATAAGTATCTGCTATAAGAATAACCTTTTTTTTTAACTGTAAAAGTAGTAAATTCATTGCATTATATAAGGAAAGTCACGTGCTGCCTATATCAGATTTTTTTGTATTTAAATTGTAGAATTGCTTCTTTAATGATATTATTATTATTTGCATTTTATACAATTTATGAATGAAGTTTCAACATAAACATTTAAGTGAGCTTTTACCAGGGGACGTGTTGGCATATATTTTACAATTCATATTTCTAAAATATTTGTAAAATTGATTCAAATTTTAATGTTTTACTTCATTTTACTTCTAATTTATATATTTAAGACATATTTTAATATTTACTCACTGCCAGTGGTGTAATCAGTGTTAAGAGCAGTTAAAAGGCGCTTAAGGGCTAAAAATACACAGGGGCCCAATGTGGGCTGTGTTATTTGTGATGCGCCTAGAACGAAACAATTTTTCCTCAAAAATTTTATTGAAAAATAAAAGAAATTTATCGTCATTATAACAATAATACGTATTTAGTTATTTATGACTAATTACACTAATTTCCCTGATAAATACGAAAACATTTTACACAAAACATCCATTATTTGTTCAATATAAATGAATATGCTTCTCAAAATTCCAATAATACGGGGCGCTTATAAGCGCTAGTGACGTAACTATGTATAAGTGGCGTAACAATCTAATTTCAAGGAATTTCATATTCTTTACCTGCTAGAATGGATACATACACTACACAGACAGACAGACTCACACACGCCGACGTAACTCTAAAATAGTTTTTCGTATTTTAGAGTGCTCAAAAAGAAAAAATCTGGCGGCCAAAAATTAGTGAAGTCAAACAAGGCTGAGCTAGGAACTCAAAATCTTAAAATCTGACACTGATGTGTGATACCTAGATACCTAACATTTTGAAGGGTAGATAATTTCTTGGTTTGCCCGTGTTTTCAAATTCTTGGTTAGATCGATAGCAATACTCTTTGAAGTTCTGGAAATATGCAAATTCTGGTGAAAGAACATTAATTAAAACTGTATTTAAAACAACCGAGTAGCCCGATCTGGACACCCAAACTTCACTATAAATGTCTGAAATGTTATAAAAATTATTAAAATAAACGAGTATCGTATTAACTAAAATAGCAACAAAATTAATCGTTTAAAACTTTTACTGTGATTTTAAGTTATATGTATATCCGTACGCTGCGATTATCTACATCCAGAGTACTGGTCAATAACATTTTATACTTACTTCAAATCTTTACTGTTAACGGTACAAATAACTTTTATAATACTTGGTAAGGGAATCCAAAATCAAATTGACACTAGCCCCCATTTTCTGTATGGCTCTGAGCAGTGTTCTTCAACCTGTGTTCCGCGGAACCCTAGGATTGCACTCAAACGCTTTAGGGGTTCCGCGAGTCGACACTACAATTCGTTGTTTTTGTTTTGTTTTTCTTTGTTTTCAATTTCATATGACATATATATGTATATAATACAAATACTTTATTTGAAATATTTATCTTCTTGTTTGAATTAATGCAAATTTATATCTTATATAAAGTTTTTATAACAAAGGCAGATACGCACCTTGTTCATAACATGTAATACGTAATATGACACTTCCCCCCTAAAATCAAATCTGGGTGTGCTACTGAACGAAGGGTTCCATAAAAAAAATATCTCAAAAAAAGGGTTCCGCGAGATGAGAAAGGTTGAAAGAACACTGGCTCTGAGAATGTGGGGAATATGCCGAAAACTCTAAAATTCGCCTGCAACTTGTCCCGGTTACTAACTCATAGAATCAATCGAACAGGTCGGCAGTTTTGAACACACCTTAAAATCTCTAATTGCGCTTGCGCACCCGAAATAGCAACTGCAATGGCAACGAGAAGTCTGACAGGCACAAACTCTGAAAATGTATGATTTGTTTATTTTGCATTAATTGTTTATCTTAACATTCTAAACGATAACTGAATATTAAATTATTTCAATTATTTTCGCAGTATACGTTCTACTGGCTGATAACTACGCATTAGTGGATTTCGTACGTTTTATGCAGGAGAAAGGTCTTCTCGACAACGGAGAGTACATAATCATTTCACTGGAAGAGGAGGAAGTCTACGACCCTAAAAAGGAATTTCAGTATATTAGAAGAGGTAAGGTTCGAAACATAAAATATGCTTTACGTAATATTTTATGTGTACAGTTACTAATCCATTATCTTCTATATACACAGATGTTAGTGATTTTGTTCAACTTCATAACTGCCCTTTATATAAAGGGCCCATGTCCATGAATTTTAAGAGGTCTCAAACTGTTATTACTTTCCTTATATACATAATGTATAAGGAAAGTATTGTGACGGGGTCGAAAATTCGAATTCGAGTTTTCGACGGGAGAGCACGTTTCAAGCATCCCTGATCACGAACCAAACATTTTTGAAGTGATGTCTGTGTGTGTGGGTCTGTGGAGACGATAACTGACGAACGAATGGACCGATTTGAACCAAATTCGGCACAAAAATCACAATCCATAAACACTGGAAGTCTATTGCTTTTATACGCAATCGAATGTTCAGAACCCCCCTAAATTTTCGAATGAAATTTTGAAAAAATCGTCAAAACATCAAAACCACTAATAAAGTTACGCAAATAAACATTTCTTATGTAATTTTTCATTAGAAAACGATTGACATAAATTTTAGAACGCTAACATGAACCGTTCTCGAGATATTGTACATTTAAAAAAAAAATATCAAAAAGTCATATAAAATAAAAAAAACTATTTGCTATTGATAAACATGTTCGCTTTTCATATGTAATACCATGCGATAAACTGGGTGACGACACTACGTTCTGTCTTGTACGACACTACGTTTCCGGCAGGTTCCCCGAAATTGATTCGTCTTGGCTTGGCACTTCTTATAAGACGTACAAAAATGATAAAGACCATTACACTTCTTATAAGACGTACAAAAACGATAAAGACCATTACACTTCTTATAAGACGCACAAAAATGATAAAGGCCATATCATATTTTAATATTTTGGATTTTGAATTTTTTCGTGCTTGTCCGTCCCGTGCCTGCCATAAAAATGTATTTGTTTTTCTGAGAATAGCTAGAAAGTCAGAACAGCTAGAATGTCCTAATTTTGCATGTCGATATTTTTTGTTGCGTATTTTATTTATTTGGAATTTAAACCTTAGCCCGTCCTGGGCCCGCCATCAGAATGTACCCCTTTTTTCGGGAATCACTCTAGATCTGGAGAAACTAGTCTTTCGAAGTATATTTTAATTTTTTGGATATTGAACCTTACCTACCCATTTCTCCATAGGTATGTTTTGTTTTTCGGCGATAATCTAAGATCCGGAGTAGCTAAAAAGCTCATATTTGGCATACGCTGTTTTGCGTGGTGTATATTGATTTTTAATTTTTTGTTTGTTTTTTTGTTTTTTGTTTTTGTTTTTGTTTTTTGTATTACAAATCCTACCGGGGCAGTCCGTCCCGAGCCATCCATGGGAATGTGCTCGGTTTTTTTTTCCTTAAGAGGTGGGATAACTCGAAAATAGGAACAGCTAGAAAGTCCAAATTCTATATGTCGTTGTCGTTCATACATATAAATTACTTACATTTTAATTCATGCATTTTTCGCATATATGTGAGTCACATACAGATAATAAAAGGACTTATATGTTTTCCGCTTTTACTTATTTAACTCTGTCTAATATGCAAATGCACTTAAAATATGAAATACGAGTTAATTAAATAGAAACGTACATTCCAGATGTTATTTTTTACGAATAATAAGAATGAGTAATTTGATTCTTGATTTGGATTGCACTCACATTGCAAGTAGCAGCATTCATTGACCGGTCTCGCGCGTATTATACGCTTGTTAGTATGGAACATGCATTGACAGCCAGAAACTTGCTGTAAGCCCCAATTTCATAAATCTTTATCGCGACTGTCGAATTCAGTCCTACCACGTAGCCGTCAGTGTGTGCCAAAGTTTTGGGAACGCCCTCTACAGGCGCGTTCTGTGACTATGAATGTATCTTCTGCAGCGTTGAGCCACCTGTGCTAAATTTTTGTGAAGTTTAAAGTGGTAGGTCAGAATTTGTAGGTTCCCATAGATATACGAAGAATTTTGCCATGTAGCAAGTTACTCTCTGCTATTGCAGATATTGGATACTTCATATTGACGAGCACATGATAAGCGCGGAAACGGCGCGTGGATGCTGTTACCTGCAATAGGAGTTTATTCCAAGTTTTTGAGATACTCCCTCACTGGTGAGTTTTGTGAATTGATTCTTGATATACGAAATGCATTCCCTGTTCCATTTTAGAATTCGAAGCGTCGTGGCTTGTTGTGGATCCAGTCCCATTCCGGTCCGTCCTACTCTTAAGTCCTGGATCTCCCATCAATCCAGATTACAGGTACTTCCAAGATCTTGTGCTCAACTACTCGGCCTCCGAACCGTTCAACATACCATTCCATCCAGTTATAAAAGTTGAGGTAAGATTTAGATAATTGGAACAGTTAAAAACATTTGTGTTTGTATAATTAAATATTTTATATAATCTATATATACTAATTGCCAAGTGTCTGTCTGTCAGTCACGCATTTTTTAGGCACTTGCCGAATAGATAAAGACCTACAATTTGGAACACGGTTCGATCGTTCGATAAAAACCCCTGGAAAAATCGAATTTTTCGAAAATGTTCTATAGAGCGGTTATCAACACAGAAAAACGCTCGAAAGATAAAGTGATAGAAAAATATGCTTTACGGTAGGATAGAGACATCAAATTTGGTGTACGGGTAGATAGTTTGAAAGGAAAAGAGTGCGCAATTTCAAATTTACAATATTTGCTACTTTAGGAGGTGTCGCACACCAATATGTACGATTTTCGGAATAAATGAGACACGCTTCCTTTTAAATGTGATAGAGGCTTGATATTCGGTATATGGGCCAATCATCTGATAAAAAACCCAAGACGAACAGAGTTATTCAAAAATGTTCATTTATGGGTGTGCTCCACACAAAAATGTTCGAAAGGGGAGATGATAAAGTAGTATGTTTCGGGATGAGATAGAGACTTTAATTTGGTGTACTGGTAGATAGTTCGAAAGGAAAAAGTGCGGAATTTAAGTTTTCCAATATTTTCTTCTTTAGGGGGTTCTGCACATTAAAATATTCGATTTGCCGAATGAATGTGAAACGCGAATTATTAAAAAATTACAATATTCAGGGGTTGCTTATTGCCAGAACATTGATTTTCAACAGGTATTCGGCTAGTGTTCACAGTAAACGTACTCGGAGAGAAAATATATTTGATACCGATATATATTGTTCAGTGATGCATCGATACTGTATCAATATCGATCCTCGTTGTACCAAGACTGCATCAATATCGATTCTCGTATCGATACTGCTCAATATCTATCCTCCTTCTATCGATACTGTATTGTGTCAATATTGATACTGTATCAATATCGATCCTTGTTGTACCGATACTGCATCGTATCGACGTCATAAATATTCAGACACAGAGGATTTAATTTCCCGAATCAATAATTTTAAAGTCGAAATATACAAAGATTAAATTTGAAACACATGTCATTCTTATTTGAAACTTCAATGACATTTAATGTTCAAAACTCTATGTTTGATTTCATTCCTTGTTTTCAGTTTTATTTGTTTTATTCACAACAGATAATATAAGCCTATGTTAACTAAAGTATGACACAAATTTCAAATAACTGACGAGCAAAAAAGTTACGAGCTAATATTAAACGTATACGAGTTTTAACCGCACATAGTAGATTTTTATTTAATGTTTTCTGATGCAAGTTTTATGTTGAATATCGTCTAAAAAATTTTCTTTTTCTGATTTTATGTCTGCGTTATGATCTAACTAATGTGATAAGCATAATGGGATCACTGAAGTTCTTCTCTATTGTAACCACCACCACTGTAATCAATCAATAAACAATAAACAATTAACAAATCAATAAACAATCAACAACTTACATAAACAATTGTAACTATCACTGTTCTTTATTGTAATACCACCGCATTTCATAAACTAAAAATCCGATCTGAAATCCGATTATATAGCCCGGTAAAATTTTCAAGAAGCTATAAGTCACCCCCCCCCCCCCCCCTACTGTTTATTGCTATAACTTTTCGCTGTTAAGATACAATCATTACAAATTAAAAAAATAAATAAATGAATAAAAATGTCAATCTTCTTCAACTTGAACAATACAATTAGTATTCAACTCTTGGGTGGAATATCAGGAAAGTAGTTACTAATAAAGGAAGGAAGTTACATGCAGGGTAATTGCGCATTTTGTAAAATAAAAAAAAAGCCCAATGTTTTCAAAGTTCAAAATATCCTTCATTGGCAACAATCATATGCTGCAATCTGAGAGAAGAACTATCGGCAACTTATTTCAGTGTATTGACTGATATATAGATCCGGGTACAAGATTCGAGATCGGCCCAGAAAAAAGAGGCTTTGATCAGCTTTTTCAACTTCAGCCCGTCGTATACATCATTCATGAGGAGAAACTTAAATCCAGCAGGCCCGGCCAAACACATGAAGTGGATAGTTTCTTTGTTCAGAACCCACCTGAAGGAGACTAATCCCACTGACCTCTGGAGCTCGTTTTGCTATTTAGACTTAAATTTATGTTGCTTGATCAATGAAAATAGTACGACTTGCATTCACCCTTAAATAGAATCCAATTTCTTTTTTGAACTTGATTTCTTCTGTGATTCTTTGTCAAATGAACTTTATCTAGTCTATAAATCCAACTATTATTTCATCAAAATTGATGTTATTCATTAATAAAAATTGAATTTTGACAAAGTTATTTTATGGAGACTTCCACTGGATATAAGACAATTTAAGCAGTTTTATAGAATACTTGCTCTCATTTCAATTTTTAGTTTTGTAAATGATCATTCACTCACGACAACTGGTAATAAGAAACTAGGCTAAAAGCAGCTTCATATTAGAAAATAAGTAACAAATTATATATATTTCAATTTATTTGAATTTCTTGCGAGACTCCAAAATGCCTAAGACCGCCCGGGGTTCGGGCCCACCTTGGGATGACCATATAAGCCAATGTTCACGTATTTAGCTCCCACTGGACCACCTACGCCCAGTGCGGGTTATTCAAATTTCTTGAAACGCCCCGAAATGCTTGAGAACCCCCCTCCGGGATCGGGAGTACCGTGGGTCAGTTAACGACCATATAAGCCAATGTTCACATATTTAGCCCCCGCTGGGCAAAGGTGGCCCAATATGTGAACATTTTGCAATCGTGGTAACTGGAGACTTGCATTAAGTATTATTTAAATCACTGATATATAAGACTGGACATGAACAGTAGTATCAGAAAATCGGACAGAGCTTCTCACATCATTTTGTTTTTTATCAAAATAACTGAAATCCTTTAATATTCCAGGTTCCAATTTATGCTGGTTTAGCATACGATGCTATTATGATATATGCCAGCGCCCTCACTGATGCTCTAGCCAATAATAAGTCAGAGCGAGATGGATTGGCTGTTGTCCAGTACATTCGATCAAGACAGTACGAAAGTAAGTTCATGTGAAACGCTAAATAATATTTTCAAGAATCCTTGAGGTACTACTTAGGGTGCCTGTAATACCCCTTATATCGGGTGACAACCCCTATACTTATATATCGGTAGCACTAAATGTTCTTTAAGTACTAAGTTGTAAATATTTTTGTCTTTTCTTATTTCTAAGTTCGAATTTTGAACATTTACCACATGCTTGTCTGAGTAACCTTTAATGATTGTATCTTTTATCATTGTGCCTTTAGCACAATGATAAAAGTAGGGTCGTAAGTAGGTAAAAGTAGGGGTAAAAGGTTGTTGTTGTTGAGACCCAGACCGTCTGACCTACCAGAAAGGTGTTGAAAACCCAGGCCGTCCGGCTCGTCAACAAGGACTTGAGCATCCATTTGGACGGCCGGGAAGGAGTTAGCCGAAACCAACTCCCAACTTCCATGGCTTTCGTCCGACGGTCCAGCAGCGTTTATTTTGAGAATCAAAAATTTACAGGAGAGTTTACATAATATGTTTCACATTTTGAAACAATATAAAGTTTAAACAGTGAAAGACACATTAAAACGGATTACAATAATTCTTGAACAATTGTTACTTCAACTGGTGCACAATGAGAAATAATACAACAAAAACAACAACGAAGACAAAAACAAAAACTAAACCAAGACAAACAGCAACAAACGGGGCACAATCAAAACACAGCAAAACACAGACAAAACAAAGACAAAAACAAAACACAGACAAAACAAGGCAACCAAACAAAGAGAGGGTAACACCTCCAGGGAAAAGGACAACAGGGGACCACCGACCAAAAGGGGGAAAAGGGAGAGGCTCACAAGCTGATCAGGAAATTTGATTAGAGATGTCTCTAGCAATGAGAACACAGTTTTTAATTTTATCTATAGAAGATTTATTTGAACTGACTCTCGAGAACCAGGCTGCGCAATTGGCAGGGGAGGGTTTTGTAAGACGAAAGTTTTTTGTATGGGGACAAGAAAAAACAAAATGGTCGGCATCGCCGAAAGAACCGCAGGTGCAACAAGAGGTGGATTTATGTTTAAAATAATGGAGATAATCTAGAAATGGGCCATGCCCAGTTAAAAAATATATTAAATACTAGCAGCATACCCGTCCTTTGTACGAAGTATATAATATAAAAAAACTTATAATTCGCAATCATGTGAAAATTCTGATAAAATATTAAATTTATTGCTCATAAAGAGAAGTTTAAGAATATCTTCTGTTCTCACAATGCAAAATTATCTTCACGGGCAAATCTGAAGAATAAAATATCGTGGCCCCTTTTGTAAACAAATTCACACACAAAAAAAAGAATTGAATCAATATATGCAACCACGTACTACTTATATTGTCGCAAATTAGAAAATATGCCAGTGTGTTAGTAGAAGCTTAAACATATTGTAATATGAGATATTAATAATATTTACCAAAAAAAAATATTTACCAAAATAAAAAAGATGACGTAATAAATTGAAAGTATCAAAAATCCCCGTAATCTTAATACCAGAAGGTCGTAATTGATTCCAATATATGCCAATATATATAAAAATTTTGCCAATATACCTGTACTACTTATATTCTCGTAGATTAGAAGATATACCCGTGCATTTGTAGAAGATTACTTGTACAACGTACTATATATGAGTTTCAACAATTTTCGTCGTAATGAAACAATGGCATAATAATTTGAAAATATCAATAATTCCTGAATCAACTGTCCCCGAAATATCAATAATGATGTTTAAACCTGAAGACCGTAATTGATATTATCCAGTCAAAAATGCAATGTCAATGAAATTTATTTTATATACACATTTTTATTAGATTTAATAAAAATCGTATGACACATAACACATTGGATCCGTTGCTAAGCGACATGATATCATTTGCTTCAAATAAATTGATGGAAATCATGTCGTCTGAATAATGTGATCTCCATGGAAGGTTTGGCGACATTTTCGTCTCCATGATATTTTTATGGATTTAAAAATATTTTTATCAATTTAGTGATATTAAAAAAATTAGTTAAATGCGTTACTAAGTAGGATGGATGGACTGACCGACAAATGCTACAGAAACATCATTTCAGTACTCTATTCTAAAAAAACAAATTTAATTTCATTGATTTGGGTCATTTTTATCAATTTGGAGATATTTCCTCTAATTTGGTAAAGTTTAAGAAAAGTTACCAAGTTATTTAGAGATATTCCGCTAAATTCGTAGCTCTAAATTTGCAGATTTGAAGAATAAAATATCCATATCCCGTCTGTATATATACTAAATGAAAACACTAAAATTGTATTAGAAGATACATACATCCGTTCTACTCTTTTTCTGCTTCAATAATCGGCTAAATGAATTTATTGGGTAAACACAATATATGAGTTTATTAGCTAAACACAATATATGAGCTTTGAAACCTCTTTGCTAAAATAAATAAAAGTGTGATGTACGCAGTTCGCAATATATATAATTAAAAGAACAATCAAACCGTTCATTTATAAAATATATTTTTATATCCATTTATTTATTATACAAATAGAAAAACTAATAATAATCATTAACAAACACATTTAATTCCATTCCTTTGCCGAGCAGCATGATATAAGATAGAATCTTCCTCATACAATGCGAAATTAAATAATCATTTTAATTTCTTTATACTTCTAATCGTTGAGTAAAAGCTTGTGAAATACATGGAGGTTAATACATGTAAAAACATGGAGGTAGATTTTTCCATTTAAATTCATGTTTCAAACAATTCATGCTTTCAGATAGTGACTATTTAATGCAAAAATCCTGCATCAAACTCAAAAATAAAGTTTTAATTCCCTTTGACGCTTTAAACAAACGATTTTTATCCTTCCCGTTTGGATAAACCACGGAGTTGGAGAGTAGAACTCCTATAAAAAAAGTTCCGTTTTTCATTAATATCTCGACAACCCCTGGTCTTAAAAACTTGAAACTTGGACAAAATTTATGGGGGGCTATTTCAAGGCCACCCACAAAATTTCATTAAATTCGGTTCAGCCGTTCTCTCGTGATGATGAGACAAACGAAAGTTTCGTTTTTTACTAATATCTCAAGAACCACTGGTCGTAGAAATTCCAACCATAGACTAAATTTTAAGTGGGGCTATTTTTAGGCTACCCACAAAATTTCATCAAATTCGGTTCAGCCGTTCTCCCGTGATGATGGGACAAACAGACAGACAGACAGACAGACAGACAGATTTTCATTTTTATTTATATAGATTTGTTAGTAATTTGGAGAGAGGGATTGACCAGAGGGAGGAAGGAAGAAATCCGGGCCGGATCATGAGTCCGGGGGGAAATATAAGAGTTAAGAAAGATTTGCCAATGATGAGAAATATTTTGTTTACAAAATTTTTTAAGGAGGGAAAACGGGAAGGGAAGGGAAAAGGGAGAACCCGAGGAGGTAGCAAGTTTGGCGTACTTATCCGCAGTCTCATTTCCCGAGATATCAGAGTGGGCCTTAACCCAACGAATATTAATAAGATTTTTGTTTGCTAAAGCATTAAGTTTAATTTTTGAAAGATAAGAGGATTTATTTTTAATGGAATTTAGAGCCGAAAGAGAAGAAAAACTATCTGTGAAAATATTAATTTTAGTATTATTAGTTGAGGCCCAATTAATAGCAAAATTAAGGGCGGCAATTTCTGCCTGAAAAACTGTGTTCCCATTAGCTAGTTTAAAAGTGAATGTTTCTTGAAGCGTATCATGATTGAATATACAGACAGCAAAACCAGTGTTTCCATCAATGGAAGAGCCATCTGTATAAACATTGAATTTAGAAAAAGAGGAGGGAGGGGGACAAGATTAGCAATACGATTAGAAGGAGGGATAGTAGAAACCGGGCGGTTTGAGTCGAAAAGGGAAGGGTCCGGGACGGGCAAATTAGAGAAGAGATTTAAACGATGTTTCCAAAAAGCATATTTTATATAGTTGGTGTTAATTACTATATGGATAGGGGGAATACCAGTAATGGAGTAAAGAGAAATGTTAGAAGTGGTCCGAAAACCAGAAGAAATTTTTAAAAGAAAAATCCTTTGAAGGGAGAGAAGTTTTTTGACCTGATCCCCCGTCAATGCTTAACCCCAGATTCCCGCACCATAAATTAAAGACTTTTCAATTACCGATAGGTACCAGATTTTTAAAAAGGATTTGTCTACCCCCCAATTATTGCCAGACACCCGCCCAAAGGTGTTGGCGATCTTATAACATTTCTCCTTTAGGTTAAATATATGTGTACTCCATTTGAGATTATCATCTATTGTTATTCCTATCATCTATTGTTATACCAGAAAGGTGTTGTTGTTGTTGAGACCCAGACCGTCCGACCTACCAGAAAGGTGTAAGGTAACTGTATGGACGGCCGGGAAGTGCCACCCAATTTAGACCGGAACCCAGTGGGGGAGGCATCCACAGGGACCGTACCCTCCTTCCCCTACCACCAACCTCTCGGAAGGACTTACGGACCCACATGTTTAACGTGATCGTACTCCGCATGAACACGGCGGCATTTGTGGCAGCGTGCAAATCTAGCGCGCAAACCACGGGGATACTGCACCCGAGATGGCCAACAGCACGCAGCGTTCCGAGGTGGTCACCCACCAAGTACTAACCGCGCCCGATGCTGCTTCACTTCGGTGATCTAACGAGAACCGGTGTTTTCAGCACGGTACGGCCGTTGGCCCATACCAGAAAGGTGTAAAGTAATTGTTTAGCCGGCCAGGAAGTGCATCCCAATTTAGACCGGATCCCAGTGGGGAGGCATCCACAGGGAACGTACCCTCCTTCCCCTACCACCAACCTCTCGGAAGGACTTACGGACCCACATGTTTAACGTGATCGTACTCCGCATGAACACGGCGGCAGTTGTGGCAACGTGCAAATCCAGAGCGCAAACCACCGGGCTACCGCGCCCGAAATGTGCCAACAGCACGCGGTGTTCCCAGGTGGTCACCCACCTAAGTACTAACCGCGCCCAATGCTGCTTGACTTCGGTGATCTAACGAGAACCGGTGATTTCAGCACGGTATGGCCGTTGGCTAGGGGTAAAATGTCGTAATAGCAGATACGACTATAAAATTAAGCGCTAATTACAAAATTAAGCGCCAG
This sequence comes from Amaurobius ferox, assembly GCA_951213105.1. NCBI lineage: Eukaryota > Metazoa > Arthropoda > Arachnida > Araneae > Amaurobiidae > Amaurobius > Amaurobius ferox. Next base: position 97,319,425 of record OX578150.1, on the reverse strand, counting down.
TTGTCTGCTATTACGACTGGCACTTTATATGTTTTTACTTCTTATGTTGGATTTATGGAATGTGCAGTTACGTTTTCTGTGACCTTTATTAGGTAGGTATAGCTGTGTTTATTATGTTCGTGATGGTGTGCAAGTTGTTTACGTACATTTTGCTGTTTATAAGTTTGATTGTGTACTTTCTGCCTGTGGAAATGGGTCTCAATCGACTGATGTCATTGGCTCCGGTCTGGCTCATTTTGCTCGGGACCTGGCACGAGTGGTGTCCTTGTGACGGCTGGGTGGGTGTGACTTGTCATGTTGTCGGCTGATGACGTTTCACCCGGTGCATGGGCCAAGTATTTTGGGATTGCTGTCGGGACGACGATTCGTTTTCCCGTATACCTTCTGATGGGGCGGATGTTTTCTTTGATTACGCATTAAGTTGGAAGAATACTAATGTGGCAATGTAATATTGGTAGCACAGGACTTTTCCTACATAATGCAATAACTTTACCTCCTAGTAAATGGTTATGCAGGATCTTCAAATTAATCGTTATGCAGGATCTTCAAATTAATCGTTATGCAGGATCAGAAGAACGATGTTTTTGGCTTTTAATTAACACTAAGTGAATTGAAATTGGGCGCTTTGAGCCATCTTATTTTATATTTTTAATAAATCTGTTTAAAAAGCCTACAATACCATGATAATGGCTAGTTCTAGCGACATAAAATTCTTGCCATTCGTTTTTTAATGAAAAATTACTCTAGAAAGGACTATACATGTAATATTATTGAAAGTTCTGGTTTTTTAATGATTTTAAAAACATTTTCGAAACTCTTCTGAACATTCGATTGCAGGGGTGAAACGCTCCAGTAGTTAGCGCGCGGGATTGCACTCGGATGGTCCAAGTTCGATTTCCGACTTTGCCCAAACTGTCCTTGTGTTTACACGGAGTACCGGCATGGTAAATATGTGGGTCCGTACGGTTTTCGAGATGTTGGTGGAAGTCGAAGGACGGTACGGACCGTATGGATGCCGCCTCTACTTTCTTCCTGTCTGAATTGGATGGCACTGTCCCGGCCGTCCAAACAGATGCCTTACACATTCGGGTAGGTCGGACAGACATGGGTCGAAAAAGAAGAACATTCGATTGCTTATAAAATCGATTCTGACTGGCCAGGGTGACCCGTTTGACTTTTTTCGTGTTAGAGATTTTTTTCCTGGCCACACAATTTGTTGCCTTACACCTTCAAGTACGCCGTGTGGGTTGCAAATGTTTTCTGCTCCTTCAGAAAGTATTAAGAGCTCGGGCCTCTTCTGGGGGTGTCAGAGAACTCGAGAGCCTCAGCAAAATTTTTCTCAGAGTGACGTAACAGTTACGTCACAAGACGTCGCATTACTTCTCGACAATTTCACTTTCACGTCACAGCGAAGTCATTTTGGTCATTTTCATGGTACTTTGTGACGTCACGCGTTAACTTGTTCATGACGACACATTGTAATGTTTTTGTACCGTAATTTCGTAACGTTGCTGTTACGTCAAGTTACGTTTCTGCAATGTGACGTTCACGTCACAGCGAAATTATAGATGTCTGTCCCATTATGGGCGGCACTGATAATTAAATCATTAATTTAACAAATAAATTTAAACTAATTTTTTTTTTGTTTTAAGTGAAACAGCAAACATTAAACCAAATACTTTAAAAATAAGGACAACCAAAACATTGGCCGTAAACAAGGGGCATCAAGACCTTTAAAAGTGACATAAGCAGGGTGAATTTCCATATTTTACGTTTTATTTTGTACCTCCTTTCCTATACATCGATGATACCTAAAATTTCTGTGACTAATAAATGAATACCTGTGGTATATATGATAAATTTTTCAATAAGGTGAATCTTATAATAATATTTTTAAAAATAGCATAATGTTCATGAATTTATTAAAATATTATCTTGATATAGGTTGCTTGCGCGCATGATTGCAACAAAACTACTGCTTCCAGAAACAAAAATATTGCTGATTATGATGAAAAAATATCCATTCAAGAAGACTTAAATTATTCAACTGTTTTAAATTTGATCTAAGTTTTTTAAAATTAAATTTAAAATTTAATTACATTTTTAATTAAAAAAAAAATTTTTTTTAAACTTTAGTTATGCAATTGTTTCGATTTTGATCTAAGTCTTCTTAAATGAATACTTTTTCATCATAAACAAAAATATTTTTGTTTCTGAAAGTAATGGTTTTTTTTGCAATCATGCGCCCAAGCAACCTATATCAAGTTAATATTTTAATAAATACATGAATATTATACAATTTTTAAAAATATTATTATAAGATTCACCTTATTGAATAAATTATCATATATTCTACAGGTATTCATTTATTAGCCATAAAATTTTTAGGTATTTTCGATGCATAGAAGAAGAGATACAAAATAAAACATGAAACACGGAAATCCATCCTGTTTATGGCACTTTTAAGGGTCCTGAGCTCCTTAAAAGCCTTTTATTAAAATCTCCTTTTAACGACGTACTAAAACATAAATTTTAGTGCGGCGTAGATGGAGATTTTAATAAAAGACTTTTAATTATGATCAATTTTTGGTTGTCTTTATTTTTAAATATTAATTATTACTTTCCTTATATACAATGTATAAGGAAAGTATTGTGACGAGGACAAAAATTCGAATTGAGTTTTCGACGGGAGAGCACGTTTCAAGCATCCCTGATCACGAATCAAATATTTTTGAGGTGGTGTGTGTGTGTGTGTGTGTGAGAGAGAGAGAGAGAGGGGGACAGAGAGTGTCTTTGGAGACGATATCTCACAAATGAATGGAGCGATTCGAATGAAATTTGGTACAAAAATTACAATCCATGAAAACTGAAAGCTTATTGTTTTTAAGCACAATCGAATGTTCAAAAACCCCCTAAATTTCTGAGTGAAATTTTGAAAAAATAATCAAAAAATCAAAACTTTTAATAAAGTTACGCAAATAGACATTTCTTATGCAATTTTTCTTTAGAAAAGGATTGACATAAACTTTAGAACGCTAGCATGAACCGTTCTCGAGATATTGCCTATTTTTCAAATAAATTTACAAAAAATCCCATAAATTAAAAAAAAATAACTGTTGAAAAACATGTTTACTTTTCATATGTAATATCATACCATAAATTTGCTGACATCATTCTCATGTATCTAACTCGTTCCATTCATGAGAAAAGATACTTTGAGTAATACTTTTGCATTTGAACGCCAATAGTCATTTATCTGCTATAAGAATAATTTATTTCTCTGTCCATAATGCTTGGCGAGATTTTGGCAACGAATTTAGCGGAATTTCGCAAACTTGGCGACTTTTTTAAATGTTGCCAAATTAACGAAAATCTCGCCAAATGGATAAAAATGATGACTGACGAAAATTCAATATCTTGGAAATAATATATCTACTACAAGAATAACTTTTTTTTTTTACTGTAAAAGTAGTAAATTCATAGAATTATATAAGGAAAGTCATGTGCTATACACATCAGATTTTTATGACGTGTTTCCATACAATTTCATTAAACCAAAGTTTTGATAATATTTTCTCTGGGAAAGGTACGAAAATTTCTGATTATTAGTGTTTTAACATTTATTATTTTTCTCCTGGGAGTTTTCAGTTCTGTGATATTGTTGGTTTTTCCTCTACATCCTTCAAATATATCGCAAGAGGAGACAATTTATAGAATTCCAAACCAATAAGTTGAGCTGGACAAAGTACTGGAAGAGAGCGTGCCATCATGAATTTTAGTGAAATAAAAGATTGGCCCTTTTTTTTGACACTTTACAACAAAGTTGAAAAGTGTTTATAACTTTGTTCATTCTGTCTGTCTGTCTGTCTGTCCGTTAGCACGATAACTGCCGTAAAAATGACTTAATCAAATTGAAATTTTAGTATGTTGTTCAGACGGTCGAAAGAACCTATGGGAATATAAATGAATAATATCACCCAATTAGTTTTGGATTGAACCCGGGTCGAAAAAATGAAATACATTGAGCCCTATGGGACCTAATTCTTCAAACATTTTTTAAGCGGATTTAAAATTCACAAATTGCTTCGAAAATTTTAGGTAATATTCAAATTGTTCCATAAAATATATAAAAAAAAAATTCAGCGAAATATATTCAGTAGTTTTTTAAATAAAAATTATAATAATAATTACACCTCTTATATGAAACGATCACGTGACCATGATATGAAACGATCACGTGACCATGATATGAAACGATCACGTGACCATGATATGAAACGATCACATGACCCACTTCAAAATGATATATGGCATCCATCTTGTTTCAAAATCGTGATTTTTTTAAGTTCTTTTTAATTCATATTGAGTGTTGTATCCGTCCTAAAACTACTTTATTTTTGCTTAAATTCTGTGCATCTACATACTGCAACAACGCAATGACAATATATTTGAGTTTAAATGCTCTTCCAAATTTGATTATTTCTACTATTAAGCCTATTTTTCACCTATGTAAAATGTAAACAGCAAAATATGTAGAATGAGTTGTATTAGAATCGCTGTAATTCTTTAACACAAAATCATTTAGTCCATGGAGTCTGCTTAGCTGATATGAATGAAATATTCATTGATTTTACAGAGAGAAGGACGATTTTTTCGATGAAGTTTTAAGCATAGAGTTTAATTATTTGTAGCTCCATGGTCTTAAACAAAATGTTTAAATAAAATAAATTATTATAGTATTGTGATGAATGAAATGAATGAGAGAAAGTTATGAATGAAATCCTGTTTTTATAGAGAGATCTAGGCGTGTTATTTTTTCTATGACGTCATTTGAATTAATTTCAGTTGTTTTCGATGAAGTTTTCAAATATAATAAATTATCGTAGTATTATGATAATTCTAAAACTATTACCGAGGAATGTATAACATTTTAGAGATGTTTAAACCAGGCAATTTATATTTCAATGCCGTCATTTGAATGAAGTTCATTTTTTTCGATGAAGGTTTAAGTTTTCAAATATAATAAATTAATGCAGTATTGTGATAAGTTTCAAAATATTACAGAGGAATGTATTGCATTTTAGACTTGTTTAAATAAAATTGCATTGAAGTTGGAAAGTGTTTCATAATCAATGCTTTAAGCATGATTGATCTCTCTTGTTTCTGTTGTTTTACTTTAACGTATAAAGCTTTAAATTTAAGCTTTATTATCGTATACAGCTTAAATTATATCGTATAAAGCTAATCCTACAATATGTAGGATTTCCAGATAAAGCACTTCAATTTGTTGCAAGCTATTCTTATATGGAATAACTCGCTTCACTCTTAAGACTTTTCTGGAGAAATTTTTTTATCCGTACAATAATAAAAATTACGGCTTTGTTTAAGTTCTGTCTAGTGGTTGATACTACAAGTGTGCAAAGATTCAGTATTCTAAGGCATCGGATGGCTGCTTGAGGTTCTGAAAAGACTTAAAAAGAAATACATTATCCTCGTTCCCGGGGATGGTTATCAAAGATTCAGCTTTCTAGGTTACCGGTGGACTTCTGGAGGGTATGAAAAGACAGTTCGAAACCCCCAATTTTTTCGCTCCCGGGGGGATAATCGAAAATTCGGCTCCGTTAGGTTCTTACCGTAGTCGATGCTATAAGTGTGCAAAGATTTAGCCATCTAAGTGGGCTTCTAAATGTTTAAAGACAAAAACACTTAAGACAACTATCTGCAGTGATTCTATTTATGTAATTATAGTTTGTTACATAATTTATGCACACGTAAAGTTTTATAGCTGTAAGTAAATCCGTACTTGAATTGTCGTGTACACACACACATACACACACGCATGCGCATGCGCATATACATACACACATACACACATGAACAGTTTTACAAAAGTTTTCCAAATGAATTCATGAATATTTGAAATGTGTTTATCTTTCAAAATTTCGACTTGGAAATTTTTCGGGAAAATAGTACTCTATATAATATTATGCTCACTGCAGCCAGGTGGTTCCGTAGGATCCTGGTCCCCACAACCATAATAGACCGCATTCCCCCAAATAGATATTCATAAACATTTTATTGGGAGAAGCAATATTTAAATGGAAGTATAAGTTTATTAAAGTTTTTCAAACTCGCCAAAAAATAAAATTCAATTGATTTTCCGAATAAAATTTTATGTTTGTATCTTGAGGCGTCCTCCGGAGAGTTTGGCGGCCAGTGGGGAAACAGATTTTATGCAGTTTTTAACATCTTTTAATATTACTATTTTTTGAAATTTTGAATGAGGTTTTTTTTTTTTTTCTATTTTTCTTCGATTTTTGGATGCTTGACTCAGCATTTTCTGTTTGAGGAGGAGGAAAAGTATCTCTTCCTAGACTGCTCAACCCTCGAGTTGTTACTGCTATTGCATAACTGCTTTTCTAGCATTTTATTTTCAATATATTTTCGAGGTGAGCCCCAGTATATACTAATACGACCTTGAGTATGCTGAAGTAAATATACGTCGTTTCCGTAAAATCATTTTTAACACTTTACAATATAGTTGAAATGTGATTACGACTTTGTTCATTCTGTCTGTCTGTCAGTCCGATAGCACGATAACTGCCGTTAAAATTACTATATCAAAATTAAATTTTTGTATGTTGTTCAGACGGTCTGTGGGACCAATGGGAATATAAGTGAATAATATCACCCAATTAGTTTTGATTTGAACCGGGGTTGAAAAAATGAAATACATTGAATCTTATGGGAAATAATTTTTCAAACATTTTTTAAGCAAATTTAAAATACACAAATTGCTTCGAAAGTTTTAGAAAATATTCAAATTATCCCATAAAATATATAAAAAAAATTTCAGCAAAATATATTCAGTAGTTTTTTAAATAAAAATTAAAATAACAATTACACTCTTTATATGAGGAGATCACGTGACCATTATATGAAGAAATGACGTGACCCACTTCAAAATAAAATATGGCATCCATCTTGTGTCAAAATCGCGATTTTTAAAGTTCTTTTTAATTCAGATTTAGGGCTATATCCGTTCTAAACCTCTTTATTTTTTTTTAAATTCTGTGCATCTACATACTGAAACAACTCAATTACAATATATTTAAGTTTAAATGATCATCAAACTTTGATTATTTCTACAACGAAGCCTAATTTTGCTTATGGAGAATGTAAACACATCAATCTGTAAGATGAGTTGTATAAGAATTGCTGCATTTCTTTAAAGCAAAATTATTTAACTCATGGAGTTTGCAATTTAGCTGATATGAATGAAACATTCATTGATTTTACACAGAGAACCAGACGATTTTTTCGATGAAGTTTTAAGCATAGAGTTAAATTACTTGTACCTCCATGGTTTTAAGTTTTAAATAAAATCAATTATAGTATTTTGATGAATGAAAGGAATGGAAAAACGTTTGTGAATGAAATGCTGCTTTTATAGAGAGAGCTAGTCTATTTATATTTCGATGACGTCATTTGAATAAAGTTCATTGTTTTCGATGAAATTTTCAAATATAATAAAGTATTGTAGTATTATGATAATTTTAAAAATAGAGATGTTTAAACCAGAAAATTTATATTTCAAGGCCGTCATTTGAATGAAGTTCATTTTTTTCGATGAAGTTTTAAGTTTTCAAATATACTAAGTTAATGTGCATATCAGACTCAATAAGTCTCCGGTCTAACTAAGAAAAACAATTTTTTTTTTAGAAATTCGACTTTATTCATCAACATACTCTCCTTCAAGAGTGATACATTCATTCCAACGCTCCTCTAACTTTTCTATGCCTTTTTTGTAGAACGATTTGTCTTTGCTCTCAAAATAGGCCTCAGTTTCGGCAATCACTTCTTCATTTGAGCCAAATTTCTTTCCCCGCAGTATTTTTTGATGTCTGCAAAAAGCCAGTAGTCGCTGGGGGCCAGATCTGAAGAGTACGGTGGGTGAGGAAGCAATTCGAAGCGTAATTCATACAATTTAACCATCGTTTTCATCGATT